>OX375874.1:67201178-67683678 GCA_947359465.1 Metellina segmentata | reverse complement strand
CAACTCCATTACTTAGACGCAGAAGACGAGGTTGCCAGGAGAAAATCTTTGGTGTTTCTTCAACGCAGAAGAAGTGTGAAATCTAGGGGGACAGTCCCATTTTTGACAGATTTTGTGAATGTTTCGGACAGGTGACAAAACTTGTTTCAGGACGGATACCGCCAGATTTTCGTGTTATTCCTCATGCCGTGAGGACTGCGGGAGGTTCTCGTCTAGCTTTTTCTGGCTGGGGTGTCGAGCCCGAAGATTCGTTTGGAGAGTCCGTCGATGCACAATCCCTGCTCGATCCTATTACCTTGGAGATGTCATCTGATTTTTGTTTCGACTGTGGGGAAGTCGCGCGTTAGTGATTATACAATGTAACGTCTAAGATTGGCGTTACAAGTCTGGTCGGTTGTCTTTCAATGAAGAGGTATCTCATCCATGAAGATCAGGTCAGTTATTCTAATGACAAGATATCTCGTCAAGACAACCAGCAGATGACGCGATATGTAGATTGGGGGAAAATAACATATAAATTGAATAATGTTTAATATTGCTTTCATATTTTTCAACTTTTGATAATGAACTGCTTAAAACAAACAATCTAATTTTTTTATTTATTTATAATTTAATTTTTTTAGACTGCCTTTTTACCCAAATTACTAGTGTTGCACTCTTGAAATGTTCGTTTAGTTTTCGTTCATCGATATAGTTTTAAATTTTTACACGGATATAGCGCGTTTAACGTTTTACAGTTTGAATTTGTCTGCAAATGCCGGAACAAGAGCCAATCTCAGATGTTCTCGTATTTTTAAACGCAAAATATGGTGATTGAAATAAATTTAGTATTCGAGTTTATTAATACATTTGTCATATAGTTTGTCCTAAAACTAGACTTCAGAGATATCTTTATTGGCCGCAACCTAACATCGTTTGAAACTCCGCTAGTGTTGAGTATTTACACTTGTAATGTTCATAACTAGAATTCAGGAGTTGCATATACTAAAAGCTACATTTTGGCGCTTAATTAAAGAAACTACAGAGGATATGACATTTTAACAAACTAAGCTATTAACAAAGTTCCCTAATCAGTTACGTAATTAGCTATATGTCACTGAGTAAACTAAACTTATACATCAACTTGATAGATCTTACACTTTAAGCCATAATCCGGTGACATACCTAGGGATAAGGAAGGTGGTAACAGAAAATATGATTGTCTTTACTTTAACCCTCTACGTTATTTAGACGACATATATTGTCCATCACAATAAATCTAATTGACTGACGCGGTAATGACGAATCTTGTCACCTAATAGTTTCGATTGTTTGATCATGACGAGACAAATTTCTGGTCCGTTTTGTTTTGATCACAAAATATATCATTTATCTAAGTATGCTCAGTTTAGCTAATGATGAAATGTCTCTTCGAGACTATTCCCAGGAGGTTTAAGGAACAGTACAATGTTTTAGTGCTCAAGGCACATTGTTAGCTATGTCAAAAATAAAAAGGTTTATTATTTCATTTTTTTGCCTTTGAATACGCAGCTTTTAGTCAAGGTTTCCCTTACCACATTTGCTTGAAACCACGGTAACATTCTCGATGAACACGTACAATAAGCTTCAATATCTAATTCTACTGTATATAAGTTTTTATACTTTTGTTTAACGTAGCCATATTAAACTAAAATGGGAAAAAGTGTGGTTTGAATCGAAGAAACAAAAATAAGTGCCGATTAGTGCTAAAACAACATATAAATGTTTTTGTTGTTGTTGTTCAAACAGTAAGTTTCAGCATGAAAGCATTGCGATTCGATGTTTAGCATCGGCTTATAATTTAAAATTGTCGTCTCTTGTGAGCATTAATATATTTTAATATGTCATTTGAATATCGAAGACGCATGCAACTAAAAATGCCAGTAAATGTAATCTCAAGTAAAGTTATCATTTGGATAATTATATACAATAAAATTCAAATTTTGGATAAGAGTGTATTTTTTTCTAATGGTATGATTAATTAGTATGAGGTAACCATTTAACAATTCTATTGGATTATGTACAAGAACTACCGACTGTCAAATTCCTATTATGTAATAAGTATTCGCAACATTAAAACAATGCTGCTGCATTATATATAATAAAACTTGTAAAATTAGAAATCACGTAAAATACGTGTACTGATACTTACCATATTTTATGTTCTGTTTTGAGGAATGAAGTGTTGGGTACAGGGTGGTCTAACAACTATGGATGATAGGCACTTTGTGAGGGGATTCAAAGAGGTTTTATAGATACATCAAAATGGATGCAAACACATGTACCTAAAAGAATATTACCATAATTGTAACGTAGAACGAAAACAGTAGAACATTTTCTTCTTGTAAAATACATATATAAATATAATTATATATTTTAAGTTGTTGGGAAATTGGTATTTCGAAGCTTTGTTATCAATAAATCTTTTACTTCAGCTTTCATTACTTTGGATAAACAGTCGTACACTTTGGATTAGCAGATCATAGTTTTTAAGTATGTAATAGTTCAAGAAAACAGTATGAGCATACTCAACCGACGGTACATTTTATTATCATATTGCTATAGAGAACAGCGTTGTGTTTTATATACATACGCATCGTACGGCAAACCATCTTGACTTGCATTGCAACGAACTAGAAGTTACACAATCTGAATTAATACAGATGATTAATCTGTAATAAACAAAATACAAAGGATTATTTTATTTTTTTATTAAATTATTTGTGGTTGGTAATGGTGAGTAATGATAGGAAGAGCCACGTGAAAAGAATTACGAACAATCGCTCTACAAGAATAGTAAAGGGAGAACACAATTTTCAGACATCTAACAGAAACTTCTCCCAAACCGCTTCGAGGGTTCCAGGGACTCTACCTCTACATCGTTTTAGCTTGAGCGAAAACAGGAAATCGCGCATCTCAATTCGTAACAGGAGTCAAAAGACAGCTGAAGGAACTGACAGGGGCTAAGGCCCTGAGTCACAGTTTCTAACGGGGCGGCATTTCAAAAATATTTACGTGGGAAATCAGAAATATTTCTCCATTGCCAAGTGTTGGCAGCAGCTATCGAGACGAAAGGATTCCTGCCTGCTCAAAACACCTGCACTTGACTTACCTAGTAATAACACAACATAAGCCAGATTAGGATAAAGAGACACAACACAACTGACGATCGTACGAGAAAGATAGTTTTGAAATCGGCCGCTAATATATAAATTATCTTCAGTTATTAACTCTGTATACGAGCCCATCTCTTTGTTTGTAAATAGTATGTATTTAACATTTAATGCTGTCATGTCATATCACAGACCCCGAGTCATTTTTGATTGGACGTTTCCACCCCTTAAAGTGAATATTGGTCCCTGTCCTATTCAGTACCTTCCTTCTACGTCCAACAGAAGCCACATTCCAAGACTGGTTTGGCTGCCCCAATTATTTCGTATTTCACACTATTTGCATTACCCGCGTGGTCACTTAGACCCCTTCACAGTATTTGCGTTACCATTCTTATTGAATGATATCGTCTAAGTTTGAGTTGGGAATTTCGGCTGAGAGCATAAAATGACAAAAAACTTTACTGAGAAACGACCTGTGTATCTTACACGAAAAGAAATTCAGTATATTGTTGACAGTTGTTCGGAAATAGAGTACTGGGACAGTGAAATTTCGGATAATATTATTGAAAGCGAAACCGAAACAGATTCGGAAATCGGTGAAGATGAAGATATTTCAAGTGCACCTTCATAAGAAGAATATTTCTACGGAAAAAGTAACTTCAAATGGGATGCTTTGGGGGGGGGGACCTAATCGTGCAGTTAGAACACCAAAACACAACATAGTTTTACAGTTTCCGGGGTTGAAACGTCGTGCAAAATTATGTCCGAAAGCTGAGCCTGAAGAAACATGGAATTTACATAACTTATACAATATTATAAAATATATTTCAGTTTAATAATTGAATAATCTAAATTTAAAATGTATAAATAATAATTATCCAAAGAATCTTTCATTAATATATTATATTAACCAACTTTATACGCACTTTAGTGAGCGAGGTCTGAGAGACCCCTCCACACTAGTTACGAGACGGTTTGTGACACAGCAGTTAAGGGTTAAGCATCATTAAACTCCCTTCAATATTTTAAATCCATCTTTTTAATTACAGGTCACTGTGTTCTACATTTATTTACAAGTGCTTTGCATTTTTCTCGGATAAAAATGTTTTACAATTTTGTACACACATCATTTAAACTGCTTGTACCACAATGGCACAGTTTTGTTTTTGTCACAGAAGTAGTTCAAAGTGCTGTAGACTTGAATGTTTGCAATCACCTCTAGAATAAAATGCTTAAAAGTCATTGCTTCTTTCACCTAACACCCAGAAATCATATGCGCTATTGGACTCGAGAAAATCCAGAATGCACAAACATGAACTGTCATCTTAATGCACGGAGCCTATCAGTTTAAGATGAGGATAAACAGCGAAGTCCTAACGACTCTAGATGGAATCGTTAAAAACAATACTTACTAAGTTAATGCAATGGAGGATTTTCAATTTCTATTAAATTATTTATAGACTGCTGAAAATACTACATGGAATAAATTCAATTCTATTGAAGTTCTGAAAATAAATATTAAATCCTTCTGGAAAAAAAAACAAAAAAAATAAACTACAAAACATATAAAAGCTGAGCTTCCCTCAACTTTTCATTTTCAGAAGCGAGTTTAAAGTTGAAGGAGTCCGATCCAAAATCCATACCCTTCTGATGTTGACTACAAACATACGATGTTGCTTGTAAACACGTCCCTCGTATCCATGAAATGCAGTATTAAATTCTAGAAAATGCAGAATTGATTAAATTTGCACAAATATGAAATGTCATCTTGATTTAATGCCCGGAGCTCATCAGACCAAAATGAGGATAAACAGCGGGGTCCTAACGACTCTCAGGGGAATCGTTAAAAACAATTCACTATTGTATCTCCGCTATCATATTCTCATCAGACCAGATAGTATTGAGCGGAGAGACCCTTTTCAACCAAGCGTAGCTCATTGTTGAGGCTCAGTGTCGTTTATTTCCGAAGTTTCTGTCGATAGGCATGATTTTGCAATTACGGAGGCCAGGCTGTCCATCGATTGGGAAGCACGATCTTCCGAGTGTAACATCCCAGGTTCGATGTGATATGGAACCCATAACAGGGTCTTTGGGGAGGAATCACTTCCCTGGGTTTCGAGCAAGAAAGTAATAGTTTCGAAGTATTCTGCACAATGCTTTGGTTAGAAGAACTGAGAGCCGGGCCAAGGCCATACTACTTTTACCCTACTATTCCAGGTTTGAATTATTGATACTCTGTTACGAGTTATTTGGCGATCCGATATTAACTCGTTGTTATATAATGAGGAGTAACTAGAGGGACTTTTAATAAAATAAATATACACGAGTTTAATTTGTGGTATTCATGGTAAAATAAAAAAATATATATAATTGTAAAATACAAATGTATCAATGGCTCAGTTGAAATAATTTGTAAAAAATTAATTTTTGGTAGTATATGGTTGGAAAAACGTTTTCGTCTACTGGCAATACTATGCTATATACACCTGTATTATAATAACATATAAACCTGTAGCAAACAGAAAGCGAGAATATGCTTCGTTGAATAATAATATGGCTGAGTGACGAACTTGTCACCAGTTTCAAACAGATTTTTGACACGCCTCATTTAATTTATTTATTAGATTATGTACCTGATTTTTTATCTTGAGTTTGGCATAATATGTCTCACGAGGATTCAATGCCACAAAATCACATCCAATCCAATCCAATCGTACACAGATTTATCTGAGATATATTGTTTATTTGATTCTAATTTTACGGTTTCCTGATAATCTCGCTTTTACGTGTTGCATCCGTTTTTTAAGTAAGTTATCGGTATCAAAATATATAGCAATGAATAAATTCAAAAAGGAAGGTCCGTGTAATTTGAACAGCATGCAAGGTGTACTAGTGAACTATTAAGGGCTATGTAAACCACTCAAGTGGTAGATAATTGATTGTTTTGAGATCATGCTACATAGATGTTATTCACTGAAAGAGGAACAAGTTGACATCCGTATCAGTGTTCTCTGAGAAATAAATGAAGTGTCAATTTATCAAGAAACCACTCCGATACAGAAAACAATGAACATCAATTTCGCTTGCTTTTCAATGAATTCTTAATGTAAAATACTCTTGCTATGCGTTTCAAGAAGAGTACTACAAAACGTCTCTTTTGTGTATATATATATATATATATATATATATATATATATATATATATATATATATATATATATATATATATATATATATTACAAAATGAAGAAGACCTTTAGAGGAGACATTGTTAACAGAATAATGAGAACTGTGAACTTTTGCAACTGTGAAGATGAATTGGGTCAACGTATCGCAAAGACATTCATCAAATAGAATATAAAATGTACTTTACAAATAGAAAAGGATATTTCTGTAACATTTGGATTCAGTCAAATTTCGTTATTTTCGTTATTTAAGGAATTATTTGGCCACATGAGGCTTTAAGAATATAGTTTCTCACGTATGACTGTTTGTTTTACCATGCATTAACATCCAACTATAATTCATGGAGTATTAAATAGAAATATAAGAATAAAAGTTCGATGTCCAGATTTTAAACAAAACTAAAGCCAACATTTAATTTAAAGATAAATACTGGCAGATCATCAATCAAAATATCAGCCATAATTTGTAAACTGCTGAAACATAATTTTCCAAACCACTAGCTGCATATTCATATACAAACTAAACTATTCGCTCATCTGGACTTTAAAATAAACTCAGGGTGTAACAATCGCAACTCATGATATTTCAATTGGTTTATATCCATCCGTTACATCAAATAAGCTGAATTGATTTCATAAGTTGAAAGAATGCAGCATTCAGAACTTCATTTTCAAACTATGCGATATATTCCAATACATAAAAGACTCATCCCTTTTCATTCAACAAAACAGTTCGTGTTGATTTAATTAGTGGTAATGGCAGCATAATATAGATAACAACGACTCCTCCATATTCATGGGATCACAATCACTGCATTCCCCTCCTTCAAGCATGCGTTTAAAATTTCCCCAAGCATCCATCTACAAGAGTGGCTTTGTGACACCTGGCCGAAAATTCAAGGATTTCCTTATCTCTCCTTCACTATACAGTCTTGAGATCCTTTGGACATGAAAGGAAATAAAGGACGCCTTATCAGTATGAAAGTTATATTTTCCTCTGCTCTATATGTATTTAACTAACATACTCGGTACAGACTATGGCGTTGTTTGAAAATTGGAGAATGATAACAAACGGATGAATGCAATATAAATTCAATCACAATAATAGATTAATTCGCCGATTTTGCCCCCAAATTTAAACTGAATACATTTGAGTTAGGAGATTGATAATATTGCTAGAATTGGTAGGAAAACACAAGAGCTTTTGCTTCTGTTATGAAATTCTTCAGAAGTTTGAGTTCAGAAGGTGATGATAAATTTAGAAGATAGAAACTACAGTAATGAAATCTGATCCAACACAAAACTAGGCTTAGATCACGGTAGAAAATTATAAAGAGGTGAAATATATTAAATCGCCTTTAAACATAGAAATAAGTGGATGTTTAAAGAAGCTAACTGCGCTAACTATGAACGAGATGTAACCTATTTTACCACGCACTTAATTGTGTGTGTGTGTGGGAATAAGAATTCACACCAGTAAGTACTTTGGAAAAAATGTAAACAAAATTGCATTTTACAGTTTTGATTCTATTTTACTTTACTTACGTATAAAATTTAAATATCGATGCTTGTATTAATTATGCAGTGAACTAAAAGCGGTATGAAATGTGAGTAACCAAACTACTATATATATATATATATATATATATATATATATATATATATATATATATATATATATATATATATATATATATATATATATATATATATATATATTGTGTTTTTTCCAACAACCACGAGACATATCTTCAAACTGAGTAAGTGGAATAAAAATCATGGAGTGGGATCATACATTATACGACTTTCATTGGAAGGTCGATGAAAATGCGGTAAGTGATTAACTACGCAGAAGCGTGGTAAGAACAATTATGTGCTTTTAATTCCATTTGGCATTATAAATCTTTCACAACCTCCAATTATATGTACGTTGTTACTAAGTTAATTGATATACAAGAGTTTAATTGAGTTCTGTATTTCAGAATTTTCGTTAGATTATTACAGATTCATATGTTATTTTTAATCGGGAGATTTTTTAAATGTACTGTTATGATTATAAACAAGCATGAAGAATGAAAAATTACGGGCAATTTTCAATCATAATTTATGATTTACATGCCAAAGATAACCAAAGTACTTGAATCGCAATAATTGATATTTAGAGTAGGCTATATTATTTTCTAAACCAGCTTGGCAGACAGTTTTCCAGAAATTTTATTTTGTCCTGAATTTGTTTATAAATTCCCAATTTATCCATTTTGGTTGATTGGTGTTTGACATTTTCAGAAGATCCACAATAAGTGTGAATGACTCTCAATGAACGTTTTTTTCTGACTCAGAATAGATCAATATACTCAGGCTAAGTTACATGAATTGAACCTGTGCCACCCACAATTCGCAGTTTAGGCTGACATATGGTTCAAAGGTCATATTTCGCCAATTACATCAAACACTGTTCGATAAATATACATATACACAGTGGAATCTTTACTGACACATGAGATCAAAATACATCGAGGGCGAAATTGGACCTGGGCCGACAGTACTTCGCAAGTTATTCGCGGAGTTGGCAAATCCACTGAAAGGGGTGGCACTATAACTTTAGTTATTTCGATCTTGCTAAATAAAACCGAAATAAACAAACAAAACAAACAACCCAGTTGAGAAGAAAACATAATTAAATAATTTTATGGATTAGGAAACTTTTTAAAAAAATAATTCAATGACTTTCATAGTCACACCCCCCCATGGAATCACAACCACGGCCTTTTCGAATTTTCACTATCAAACTATAAGATGTAGGGGGCACAGGTTTCATTTCTCTCGAAGTGTGTATCCTTTATGCATCGGTAAAACTTTCTTTCTATGAGTACGCCCATTTACTTTACGTTTGACAAAGCTTGACCAAATATGGCCTCTTCAACGCGTTAAATCCAACCTTTCAAGATTGTTGCAACAATCTTCTCGAAAACAAGACATCTACAACAGTGGCTTTGTGTCAAATGGAGGAAAATTCAAGTGCTAAGATTTCCTCGATACATTTTTTACTACTTGGAATCTATTTTTGCGATCCATTGAACTCCTAATGACATATAAGACGTCGTCCCGATTTGACTCTTAGATTTTTCTCTGCTCCATATTTTTGCCCCAAATGTTTTGCAGGGTGTCAGTTCGATCCGGTTTATATTTTCTGAGAATATATAAAGAGGTTCGGATCTTTTTATTTTGACCTTATTTCCTACCTTTCTCGATCTATCCCCGCGAGTTTCGCTTTCTTTTGATGGCGAGGTAAAGGATTGGTAGAAGTTCTTCATTAAGATATACCTGGTGAGCATGTGAGTAGGAGGGGGTTTGGAGGATGTTGCGGAAAATGAATGTCCTCGACGATCTGTTATCGATCCTAGAGGATCCTCATAATTTATTCCGTTTCAGTCCAAATGCTAGAGAGAAAGAATAGGGAAACGGGAGAAGTGGAAAAAAATATGCGAAGTCATATTATACCCTTCGGATCCAGCGATTTGAGGAGCATTTCAAAACTCGGATGATGTTGCAGACGTGGGAGTGGGGAGAAAAGGATAGTTTTCTCGGGGATTAAATTGGAAAGGGAAGGAATTCCATGTCGCGAGAACTTTTGCTTCTGAAAGTAAGCGAAACGTAAAATCCGATTAAGAAATCTCGGTTTATAATCGAATGAAAACTGCATTTTTTAAACGCCCTCACGCGCGCGGGTGTCGTGGAAAGAGACTACAAAATAAAAACAATTTTCTTTCAGCTCTCCTTTACAATATATATATATATATATATATATATATATATATATATATATATATATATATATATATATATATATATATATATATATATATATAATTTCAAGAACACAAGAATTTCAAAAAAAATTCCAATAAAAGTCTTAAAAAATGATAAAAAAATGAAGAAATGTTGGTGGATCAGGGCGTCATCAGGGAGGAGCCTGGAGTATATTTTTTGTTATTTTGTGTGTGTTATGTAACTATTATTTTGTATATTTTATGCTATATATATATATATATATATTAAAGGAACCCACACATACTTATAATACCAAGGATGTGTACCTCAGCCTTGTATTTACAAACTTGTGAATTTTAGGTAGACCCCCATTGCAGTAACTAATCTTTAAATATGTATGCTTATTGCGAAAGATGTTCACTGAAAATTGCAGTTTCACGTGACATCAGTAACTCAGATTGCTTTCACGTTATTGCTAGAAAAAACAACGTTTTCCGAAAATATTTTCAACAGAACGCAATTTTTATTCTTGATATTTGAATTTATTTTAGTATTTCCAAAGTTGAACAATTTCCGAATGTTTGGATAATGATTTAATTTTGAAAGTGTCAGTGAAGGAAATTAATTTTAGAGACATTTTTTTGCACAACTGCAAGTACTTTGACTTTAATTTTTCAGCAAGGTAATCTTTATTTAATAAGCAAGGTACAAAAGGCCCTACTGATAATGAAGTTTAATTTTCAATTGTAGTATTTGACAGTGATAGAATCAATTTGGCCTTTTTCATTTGAATTCCATTTAGAATTCTGAGTTAATTCATCTCAGGGAGAAAAACGGAAAGGTGTTTATTGTTTCCTAGTTGATCATTTTAGGTAATACGAATTTGTATTCAGTTTTTCAAACAGAATACAGTCATCAAATATGTCTATATTACTTATTTTTTCCTTCTATAAATCATTGTCTTTATAGATATTTCATTTGGAGTTCTTTTGTAATCATTCTCTGTAGAGTAGATTCGAAGTTGAAATCCGATATGTGAGCTCACGTCTTAAAGTTTTCAGAATTCTACGTTTTTTTAACGGACCAAAATGTATTGCTGTGTGACAAACTGCCACTACTGCATTTATATGTTCCGTTAATTAATGTATTGTAAATATATTATTTAGTAATGTGATTGTTTCCAGGTATTTATACTGTGGCCTATATCATTATATGTACGTGTCAAATTTTGATGTCATGTGTGTACTTAGACCAACTATCTCAGTGGTCCTTAGTTTATTACACTGTCCTCGAATGAATGACTTAACTGAATTTTTTTTATTTCAAAAGAATGGGGTACATGAATAAGTAAAAAAAAAACAGAACGTGCACAGAAGAGCAACTACAAGAAACATTAAAAAGTTCAAAGGATAACTGAATGCTATCACCCCAAAAGTTTTTTAGCTTCACAGTATCTCGAAGTATTAATTACTCCATGGTGAGCTTCACAGACACGCAGGTGATGTTTGTCCATAGGCTCGTTTTTGTCATATAGGGGGCAGGCAGCTTCATTAAAGACCCCACTATGACACAGATGCGAAGCAAGTCAATCATGTCCGATAAATAGGCAAAAGGCAACCACTGCCTCCTGCCTTGGTCTATGAGGAACAATCAAAAATCAGTCTTCAATATTCAGAACACATTTAAAATAGAAGTTCATCCTGGTAGGTCGACTGCATAAATTGTTTGATCAATGGTTTAGAAGTGAGGAAAGAGATTTCTCGTTTTATACAGTGTAGCATAGCACCCGTTTTGGAAAGTAAATCTGCCTGATCGTTACCATATAAATTGCATTGGTCAGGAATCTACTGTAAGACAACCTGTTTATGCCGAGACCTCAAGAAAATCAACAGCTCTAGACATTGGGAAATATCATTTGTTAGTGAAGAATGGATAGAGTTGATGGGCTGAATGACACTGTGAGTTTGATAGTACTACTACAATCTTAAATCACTACAGATGGCAAGTTAGCTGTTTAAGTGCGATGCGGATCACATCTACCTCACTTTCAAAGGCAGTACTATACTCACCAAAAGGTGCATAGAAGGAAAATCATTTCAAGAAAACTCAGGCTCCAATGTCTTGAAAACTGCGATCCATTCGTATAGACACGCAACCAATCATTTTCAGGATATCAAGTTTCAACAGTCTCCAATGATATACGTTTTAGTATTTCCGGTGCGGTATCTTTTTTTATATTAATTGGGTCAATTTCAAGTTTATCTCGAAAAGTATTAGTTCCATGGGATTTCTGGGTTTCGCCAGCAATTGTACTTCATTTTGGAATTTAAATATTTCACTATGGGCCGCAACCCTCTGAAAAACTCCATCCTGGGTCTTAAGGTTTCTATTTTAGAATTAATAATCCCTTCAAAAGGTATTCTCAGATCAAATAATTTTTTTATAAAGTATAGAAGCTTTCTCTTGTATAATATTTTGAATAGGTTTGTTTTGTGTCAAAAATAGCATTGTATCAATAGGCGTAGATTTCACTGCCCTTGTGTTAAGCCTTAACGCTTGGTTCTGTAGAGTTTCTATTTTTTTAGGCTAGGAATTTGAAATTGTAATAAGTGGCTCGCAACAGTATGTCTGCAGAGGTAATACAAAGGTTTTATAAGTAGTATTGAGAGTGGAGAGGGAACTACCCCACATGGCTCCCACCAAGCGTTTCAATATATTCAATCTGTTTGAGAACCGTTCTGATATTGATTCAATGTGATGCTTCTAAAGCAATTTCCTGTCAAAAGTTACACCTGAATAGGTAAAAGCATCTGTGTATGCAAAGGGGCTATTTCTATAATTCAGATCCGAGCAAAAACTCTAGTGTGTCAAACAGAAAGACTGGATAGCCGTTTTTTCCAAGCTAACGATCGTATTGTTGGTACTACACCATTCCGAAAGAACATCAAGTGCCTTGCCGAGTGTCTCCTCAACAAAGTCTTAGCAATTTTCTTGGGTGTCTGGGTCCAGATCACTAGGTTATCCCCAAATAAGAGACAATTAATGTCACTTATTGCCTTTAAAGACTCAATTAAGTCATTGATATAGACATTAAAGAGAGTGCAACTGCTTAAGGTTCCTTTGGGAAGGCCAGATTGCAAGTTAAAATACCTTGACAATTCATTTTGTATCTGACTCTACACGCTCTTTGACCAAGAAATGATCGAAACCATATGAACATGCTGGATGCAATGTCAAATTACAGCAATTTCTGCAAGAGTCTCACCTTTCAGATGAAATCATATCCACTCTTGAAATAAACAAAACAGCAGTCATTATATTTTTTTTGTCCAGTGCATCTTTAATAAACTGACTGAAAAGGGTCACCTGGTTATTTGTAGATCTATTTCTACGGAAACCAGCCTGCTTCATGGCAAGTAGATTATAATTCTCAAGATACCAGTTTAAAGGGATTTATCATAAGTCTATCCATTGTCTTTCCCATGATGCTAGTAAGGGAGATAGGTCTATACCTATTAAGAAACCTAGGGCCTTTGTTTTTCTTTAGTAGTGAGATGATAGTGGCTTTTCTCCAAAGTAAGGGGACCAATGCTTTCTCTCATATATGGTTAAAAACCCTTAGGATGGCCCTCCTTGCCATTTCACCCAGATGCTTAAGGAATTCCACATGTATATTGTCTTCACCTGAGCATTTTTTTAAATTTCAAGCATTTAAGGGCTAAGTCCAATTCATGTATTCCAAAAGGAGTACTAAAAACATCGTTTGGATTTCCCTCATTTTCCCTGTTTTTTTCTAGAGATTGTTTCTTTCCAATTTATATTTAGAAGCCTCAACATTATTCTTGCGTAAGAACCCTTTCACTGGAATTGAGCATAGAAGCTTCCAAAAGCATTTCCTGTTTCTATGAGAGGTCTTATTTTCAGTTGAGATTGGTTCTCGTTTGGAGACTGGCCTTTTATTCTGAAAATATTAGCCAGAAATTTATAGACTCTTAAACTATCCTCCTTATAGTCTACATTAGAAATGACATTTTCAAAGGGCTTCCGTTTCGCATCTAAAATTGCCTTTCTGAAAACTACTTGTTTTCTCCAGGAAGTTACATCACTTGGCCATCCAGTGAGTTCAGCTTTACTGAAAAATTGAGTAGAATTATTTAAAATGGCTACATAATAATACAACGTCACTTTCATTTCTACCAAAGCTTTTCACTGGCTCGGACATGTGCTTAATATCAATCATGAACGGTATTCTCATTTTGCTGAATAAATTTATGTATTTAGCAAATTATGTATCAACAATTATGAATTCCATTCTATAAAAAGGAAAATATTTACAAAATAAATCCTATTAAAATATATTTAAATAATCGTACCTTGTAATTATTCAGAGATTTCAAATTGGTAGAGATTTCTCCTTTACAAGACGCTTAAAATCTGTAAAGTTTGCATTTGTTTTTTAATGCTTAAAATCGAATAACTTCGATGTATTGAAATATATTCTATACATTCAATTAATTTACGTAAGTAATTCTGAACAAGTGCGTTTTTTTTGTCATTCAGAAAACTAATATCCGAATAGAAAAAATAAGGACATTAGAATTCGATCTGAAATTGCGTCAATTAAATAGATCAAAGGAAATTATAAATTAAATTTTACGGGAGGCTTCGGAAGATTATCGTTGGAAATTATCTAAAACTAGTAGTTTTTCAAAAGTTAAAAAATTGTCTCACTGACAAAATGTTGTTGTTCCGTATTTACAAGTTGAAGCTTTGCTTACACAGTTTAGATACATCTTAAACCAATGTACCAAACACTGTCTTACAAAAACAGCTGTCAACGGGACATACAATTTTCTGAAGAATTATTATCGATTGTTTACCAATGTTTTGCCCATGACATAGATTTCAGTGAAAATGAAAATACCGATGTCTAGGATTTTATTGTCGTGATCCCAATACAGTACGAGAGAAAGTTTTTGTCTTAACAAGGAAAACACCGAAAGACGAGGATATCACATCGGGTTACCCAGTAAGGAATATATTCACAGCAAATACGTTCTACTACAAAAATACTAGGATTGATCATCTACATTTGGATTTACAGACAGTATCTCACATTGAAGACACTTCATTTTAAAAGAATCTATTTTATTTCATGAACCTGTGAATGAAATTTTCAAGCTTATTTGATATAAAATAAAATAATCATTAATATTGTAAAACATTAATTTGTCATTCTTCTGCTAATGAAGGAGAATTTAGGAAATATCGTATATCTGATGGAAGAGAGCCACAATCAAAATATTGATATGAAAACTGAGCGCATGACTATACACCGTAGGTTTCGTCATTTCAATCCGAACAATGCTGGATAATATTCTGTGATAGTATGTAATACATAAAAGCAAGGCTGTGTTATATCTTTACTGTGTTATACAGGACATCGTGCGTGTTAGCGAAAAGGGCAAACTGAACAACGCTCATTTTTGCTTGCAATTTTTCATTCAACTAAATATTGATTTAATATATATTTTTTAAACTTGCAGGCAACACAGTCACTTCGCCGTCAAATTCTTTAACTTTGTATTGTATAAACGTATTTTGCGTGATTCAATCTTTCGAAATCCGATTCATTTACCAGTCAATAATACTTCGTTCAATTTAAAAAGTGAGCTTGAGTTAGCTCACAAATGGAGATAAAAAGTCTGCATGAGAAATGGAATAAATTTTAATAATTTTTTTCGAATTTAACTTTGAGTTGAAAATGTTACTCTGTGTAAGGGATATTAAGGAGACAATTGGCTGTGCTTCAAAATGAATGAAAACGAGTTTATTTTTGTAGATTGGAACGAAGGATTTTCTTACTCTCGCAATACGGAGTTATTTCCTTCCTACAATTTCTTCTATTCAAATGCCATTTCGAGTTCTTATTATTGACTATATAGATGTGTTCATCGTCAAAAATAGCTTCTTATTACCCAGTCTCTTGAAATTTTTCCTTGGCATCTAAAGATTGTCTGTAATTCGGTAGAGGGTTTAAAACTCTAGGGCTTAAGTAAATGCAATTTACGGAAGTTCGGCACCATAATTAAATTTATGAGGTTTTGTCTCCTAGAGGAATAAAAAAAAAGTCGCATTTCCCTTATGTAAGTGGATAAATCCCTTAGGTAAAACAATTTAAAACAGGTGCCACGAAAATGAAAAACATGATTAAGTCTTATTTGGGAAAAAGTGGTTGTCTTTTGCTTTAGGGGAAAATAATATTTAGTTTATATGCCGGATTCAGAAGGGATATCAAGAAGAATACTTTTATTACTGTTTGTAGATGAAGCACTTTATAATTCGTTAAAAAAAAGACCAAATCGTACTTACATTTCAAATAAATATTTTATTTTATGCGTGGTTTTGCGTACATGGAGAGGAAAATTATAACTTTTACTTCTGTTTAATTTCTGAAATAAAAAATGGCATGCTTATTAGTGAATTTGTTGAATCGAGTAAATTTAATTTTATAACTTACACCGATTTAACTGTTTATTTTGTAACTGTTTTTTGAAAAACAAATTCTAATTTAAAGTACAAATTGGGAAATAAAGCCTGCATGCCCGTGAAATTCATCAAAAAAATTCTCACATACATACGCTTTAGAGATGGGCTCGATGCCTTGGCGAAGTAGGCGAAACTTGAAATACCTATATATTTTACCAAAATGCATTTAAAGAAAATTAAAAACTTTATGTATTATGATACTTTTAATACCAGCCGTTTAGAGAAACTTTTTATGCTTTGATAAAAATTAAATATATTCCCACAGCATGGTTTACTCAGGTTATAACACAAGCAATTGGCTATACTCTCGATCAATACGTTTAATCACAGACAGAGTTCAGATTAAAATTTTCATTTACCATATAGTAAAGAGTGAAAATGGAATGAGGGTGAAAATACGGTAATTTACCATTCAATTTAAATATGCTTGATATGATCTACAGATATGCATAATTGTACCGAAACTAAACGACAGAACTCTCGTCTCCAGTGAAATTCATTAGCAATCTGATTAAAGAAGACAATGAGAAATATGGAAAATATATAAGTTAGACATAGTAAAATAGTATATGAATTAAAATGATAATAGGTTTATATCTTATTCTTCCTGGTGGTCTGTATTGACGAGGTATCTTGTCATAAGCAAAACAGATCAGGTTTAATGGACGAGATCTCTCGTCATTAGATAAAAAACTGACCAAACCTTGATCTCATCATCATAAAATATACGCAATATCTTGATGACAATGTATTTCGTCATTATTAAAATTGGGCATATTTCGATGGACGACATATCTCACCGAAACTACTAGGATATTAAAATATTTTTGAATCGTGTTAGTGAATTGGACGCACGTGACTGAGATTTTCCCCTTTTCCCATGCACCTTATTCGTAAAATTATTAGTTAGAGCAGTTAGTACAATAAATGCTGCTTTATATTTCTGAAAAATGTCCTTACATTTGTAGATTTACACGTGCATAGTTGTTCATATTAAAGAATTATAAATAGATTAGCATTATAAATAGATTTAGATTAATCCCTGAAAGTTGTCAACAGCACGTTGTGTTGCTCTAGCACTACGTTAATTTAAATTACTGTACCTATAAATAGATTTATTCAAGATTTGAAAAAGGAGTCACTGCGCTGTCATCAACTGAATGTGATGTGAACAGTTAAGGCTATGTGAGGTGTGTCTTAGTATCTGAAAATTCATATTATACGGTTTACTTTAGAGGTTAATAACAGATATATTAATAGGTAATTTAATTTGAATTGAAATTACACGATTTTACCTAATACAATTTACATATAAGAGGTTCATAGAATGTTCATAACTGTCGATTAAATTACCTTGTTTCCAAATGCAGATAATTCAGAAGGGCACCAGCATCACGTCTCTGAAAATTTGTAAGCGTCTTCATCTATTCTGAGCACCATTATTGGATGAAGCTTTACCATAGCTGCGTTTTCAATGTCTGGAAGACGAATTACAATGTATTGTGAAGCTACAATCTATTAGTTGCTTACAAGTGAAACACACTAATGCATAAAAAAGTTCAAACGAAAAGACAGGGAAATCATTTTACTGTCACTACGAACGAAATACTACTATACGAAATTTGTAATTTTATCATATTAAACATTTATCTGTAACCCTTTGCATTTCCTCGATTTATCAATTATTCAACCAATACACTCATTATGAATTTGTATTGCCTATAGAAACTTAATAATAAACATATATTAAACAATGTACACATATCATTTATTTATGTTCGTTTCAAGAGTGTTTTCAAAGTGTTGTTCGTTAGGTCGAAATTAAACCTTCATGCAAAAATAATGTATTGTTGGATACTGTTCAGTCCATAGATAATTTCACATCCCTCTATTCTGAACTAGGAAAGTTTAAAAAATCTTGTCTTGAAAATTTTGACTTCACATTTTTCATTTATAAAACCTATTATTATTGTTACTGGTGCATTATCGTATAAAGAGACGTTCAGTGGTGTCGTCACACCACAACTGTAGCGTGAAAACAGTACGAATCATACACAAGGAGAACACAACCAACATCTAAGATATGTATGTTCTTATTACTCCATGAACATTAGGAATATATACAGAATTTACATCATCTCATTAGCATGATACTCTCATACATCAAAGTTTGTATATCACAGTCCAGCGCGGGGAACCAACCTCACCCACAGATTCTGCTCCTTTTCTCTCCCTCCCCCTCTAAGTGTCTCGCTCGTCGTCTCTAGCGTTCAGTGCTGCAATCTGAAAATACCCCAACGTTAAAAGTCAACTACTAATCAGAGATAATTTGGACAAACACCACCTGTTCTTCTGAAGTCGTTGCAAAGCCTAGCAACTAGCAGCATTGCTAGCAGTTGGCGAACAGCATCTGATGCCATTAAAAATAAATAATAATAATATTTTCAGAATTCCGATGACACCATGGTGTAAGCACCTACCCTAAAAGTGACCCTTTCTAAAGGTCACACACAACTTAGTTTCACACGATGTCACAACTCCTTAATGAAACAGAACTATAGCACTAAAAAATGTTTTATTGTCAATATAATACATCATTAACAAAATATATCTATGCCCTTTTCCCTGAATAATCTACACACTATTTTTGTGCACAAAAATTTGTACTAAGGTAGATCTTAAAAATCTTAGAATTTATCAATCATACAATGCAATAGCCATAAATCTAACCTGATCGAAATTTAAACATTCATTTGGGTAAGTAGATATTTTAATTAACTCCGCACTGGGGCAACACAATGGGCTATTGGCGACCTTCTGGGATTAATCCCAAAAGGAAAGATCCGATGACAACACTAGGTACTTTTGAACCACGGTCAGATAACGAGGCAACACCGGATTTCCAAACTTCCACACTAAGCCCACGTGAGGACTTTTGAGGTTGCGACCAGTTTAATGAGAACCATTCCCCTATATACACTACAGTCTTGGGTAGATTCAACCTCGAAAATCTCCGGTTGTTAATCCCTTACTCTTCCAACCAGGTAACCGTGGTCCCATTTATTTGGGTATTTAAATGTTTTATTCACATATAGCTTAAAATCGTTGCAATCGCAAGTTCCGATCAATATATAAGAATTATTCAAGGGAAGAAATAGTATTTAAACAAAGGAATGTTAATCACTTAAAGCTGTTGAATATGTTTCTGTCAGCGTAAGTTATTCAAAGTTGTAAAATAAGTTTTAATTTTTTTATTCCAAACAAGACTAGCGCGCCATTCATTTTATTTTTCAATGGTGTTTAAAGAAGATAAAACAGTATACTTATAAACCCGGTATGCATATGCAATAAATACTTAAACATGGTGGAATAAAAACAATTAGAAACATTTTCCATCGTGCAAATACTCTGTTGCAGTTTGCGAAAACGTAATTAGCTTTGTTTTTCTGCACAACACTGGGTTTCCAGTTGTAACTCCCCATTTTTTTGTGTCAGAACTTAATTAAGTGTAAATCACTTGGGTGTCATTAAAGTTTGTTCGACGAAGCAAAATATTAGTGGGATACTATCACGACCAACTTAGTTTGCTGGGAATATTTCATTCCAAGGGTTAATATTAGTTTTTATGCTGTCGAGTGATTCAATTTGTGCAACATAGTACGTAACTTAGTACTATAATAAATATGCGTGAATTAATACTGTAGTCGTTATGCCTTAGCCACATTTTTTATCAGCGTGGAATTGTTCATTTATGTAACAATTTATTCAATACTTCAACGAGGAATACATATTTCCGAAAATTAGTTGCAAATCTGATGAGCTCTGAAATCATATCCCATTATTGTCATGAGCCCAGGTGTAGATTTATATTGAGTGTTCTGCAACACAAATCCAAGCAATTGCAATTGTTCTGCAGGTATTTTGTCCGAATTTTTAAAACTGCAGTAAAATCAAGAACAGACGCAAAACACAATTATCGGCTAAATATGTTTGAAATATTTATAATTAAATATCTAAATTATTAACTTACTTTATTTAAAACCATGGCTTTCGGAATATGCAATTATGTCGATAAACTTTTGAAGTTAATTATTTCTTCAATGAAATAGAAGATGTGTTATTTATAAAGTGTTTGTGGTAATTTAGACGGTGTAGAGAGGTTGTTCCTTAGCTCGAAAAGAAAACAAGGTGTGGCAAGGAGCGCGTTTTGCACTATAGAACATCGTAACTTATGATTTAAAATAAATCGGTCAAAATTTTGATAAAAAATTAAGGAAAAATTCTTCTACACTTAGTTTGTTTTGGAACGTACGTCGCAGTTTTAAATACTTTCTGCTCCCGGGACTTCAATCCATAGGTTCAGATATATTAAAATGTCGTGTAGTAAAAATATTACCTCATAAGCTTAATAATACACCAAAAATTGGGAGACTATTCATTCCCAACATTTTATTATTGGGCAACGATTTACTACATCTTAATTTTTCTTGTTTACTTTAAAGAGGATACAATCCTTAACTATAGACAGAACTTAGGCGCTTATATTCAACATTAGATCCAGTGATCTGAGTGAAGTGAGTCCAGTGACTCAATGGATTTGCTCACTGTGCTAGGATTGTAAGAGTCCGCCGTGGCTAGGTGATTAACATCCTTCAAGCTCGAAATGACTCATTGGGTTTGCTTACTGTGCTTGGAACTTGCACGTTCACTGTGACTCATTAGGTTTGCCCACTTTACAAGGAACCTCTGAGTCTGCAGTAGTTTATTGACTAGTAACCTGAGAGTCCACCGTTGCTCAGTGGGTTTGTCCCTGTTCTAGAAACCTGTGCGGCTGCCTTGGCAAAATTGGTTTGCCATTTGTTTAAGACATCTATGAGTTCGCTGTGGCTAGTATCCTGCAGCGTTACCATTGCTCCGTGGGATTGTCCCTGTAGTACTATCGTACATGTGCGGTGACGAAATGGATTTACCAACTAAGGTTGGAATATGCGAATCATCCATGACTCAGGACGTTGTAATGACCTGACGGGCTTATGCAGTAAGCAGACTTTGACACATCCTAGTGGACTTATCAAAACGAGTGTCCGCCTGTGGATTTTTGCATCTGCTGTGATTCCTTAGGCAGTGCAGTACTCCGTTAACGATTATTGTTTACTTATTAAATAAAGTGACCATATTTTAGTTAATCTAAAGAATAAAATATAAAATTTTATGTAAATTTGAATAGTTCGTAGTGTAATGAAACTGAATTGGTAGGTGTGATACTTTTATTAGGAGTGACATTTTAAAATAATAATAAGTCGAAAAGCTTAGGCACCATATGTAGATTTTTCTAATTTGTGTATGTGTATGTTCATTACTGATGTTCTAATGTAAATATATAATTACCGTTATCTGTCTTGTGTTTGGTACAGCTTAGCCAAATATACAATATTCAAATGCTCTGCCAATTCAAATATACAATATGCAAATGCTATGCTATATTCAAACTATGCAAGTAAGCCATGCACCATAAAATCGTATACACACAACTGGGTAGCTGCTCTGTTGATGTTTTCGTAAAATGTAATTCAAGTAAAAGTAAGTATAAAACTAAAATTAGAATGAGGATTAAAATCTAACATATCATAAGAAAACCATATTTAGATGGCGAATTTTCCCTGCCCTCAGTACTTTAATTTTTGTATAATTTATATTCATTTTCCCCCGACTAATTTTCCGCTTCACCACCTTTTTAATATGAACTTCGTAATCACGTTTGGAGTCATAACGAGATTCTAGCAGGAAAGTTTTAATTTCTCCCAATTTCAGCCTTATCTTCTATTCCTATCGTCGAAAGTGAACGTAGGGGTAACATTTATCACATACCTATTATTTCCTACTTCATAGATATTTTCATTTGCGTTATGTTAATCTGGTTTTTTTAAACTAAAACATGTATTTAATATGCAGCTTAATTAAATCTGTACAGGCAAAGTACGCATTTGTACTAGAATAGGGAAATAGAAGTTGAACTTTGCAAAGACCTTCTGACCTTTTAGAACGGTTGTATCATGATGATCTTAATAATAACAGGAAAAGAAGAATGTTTTATCACCTCACATTTTCACCATCACATTTGAATACTTTTACTAAAAATGAAGCTGAATCTTGTGCTTTTTTAGTGATTGCCATATTCACGCCGTTGCGAACAATCGGCCTTTTCATATGGTTATTTGTGCCGACCAACCGGTCTAGTGGTCAAGGTGTTGGCCTCTGGATCGGAAGGTTCCTGGATCGAATCCGTGTCAGGGCATGGATGTAAATTGTGCTGTCTTTTGTTAGGGACAATGATGGTCCACCCATTGGGTGCCCCTACACAATTGACCATAACTTCTGGCCTTGTATAAGGCTACAATGACTTCGGTCAGTTCTGTACTGTATTGTATTTCTGTATTGTATTTGTCTGTGCAATCTGTGTATCCAGCCTTGCCATTGGAAAAAAAAATATGGTTATTTGTGTTACAAAAAAAGCAATATTTTTGTAAATTCTAAAATTATCTACCTTCATCACGCTTAGAACGCAATCAAGGTTTTCAACGAGATGGTTCGGGCAACATTTGGTCAATTTTTCTACGATCTATTTAGATCCTGTCAGGTTTTCTAACAACGATATACTTGCCCTATTACTCCAATGAGAAATGAAGATTGAACTGAGAAAAATAATTTGTATATTGTTCATATCTGGTTACAGTTTGGAATAGCTTTATACACCAGATACTGACCACTACAGGGCAGTTTTCGACTAGGAAATAAACGAACAGGAGGGTTAAGATTGCCATTTTTCAGGTTTCCAAAAAATTGTTAACTTATGTATTGCACAATACAATTTACTTAACCAGCAAATTTCACGCATTTTACTACTTTGCAGATATAAAAATGTAAAGTTTTCTCTTCCCCATTCCTAGTTGTTTTTCTGGTTTGTATGGTGTAAGAGATAAATCTATAAAATTATATCATACAAATATGTTTTCATAGAAATTTGTCTAATTTGAATTCAATTATGCTTAACACGTGTGGAACGTACCAACTACGCCTTTGTTAAAAATTCTTTAGAACTTCTATGTAGAGACCAAGGGTGCAAAATCTGTTTCTTTTGTGTGCAAAAGAGAATTAAAATGAATTTATTGGTGTCCTTACTCGTGGGATCTCATCATGGTAAACAATCTCAGTATTTTGTTTTATTTGGAGCCCTCCTTCATTGACCTCCAAGGTTAACAACTATTTTCACTTGAACCGAATAATCAAGTACGCTCTCTTAAAAATTATTATCACTATATATGCTACTTGTCAAAAGAAATCTTGTCAAAGAAATGTTGAATCTACATTATACAAATTACCATACGGAAAGATATAATTGATTATAACGTTTAACGTAGGTTTGAACTCATGTTAGAATAAAATACACTCTAAAAACTTATTGCGTGGAGCTTAGTTATATATGTGCAGGATCGTACGAAGCGTGGTCATTACAAACATTTAACTTCATCGCTTTTCATCTTTATTCATGTGCTTGGTAAAATTATGAGCTGTATGTAAGCATTTTTTATTCATAGGCAGTTTGAATGTTTAAAGCTTTTCAATAGACTATGTTACCAAATAGGTTATTGATTTTAACACAGGCAAACGAGACATCAAAGAGTATTTGTGTGTTAAATGAAACATAGCTGAACCTAATTATAACGCTATTGTAAAACTATTTTTTTAAATCTTTGGAAGCGAAAGTCATTAGTAATTACCATGACTTCGAATATTAAACTGCAGCATAATAACACATTTTGGCTTGACAAAATTTCAAAGAGGATTGTTACCATTAACGCACGTATCATCATTTTATAGCGACGACCAGCGATTACGATCTGCGTGTACCAAAACGACCGAAAAATAAACCCAGCGAGGCTCGAAAAATATTTAATCAAAATCCAATAACTTCAAATCGGAAAGGAAAATCACCATTTCCTTCCAATAAACTCATTTGGAGCTCATTTGGTCTCCTCCTTTAATGCCGAATCAGAAACAACCAAATGATTTACTTAATCAGCTGGGTCATTTACATTCCCATTAAAATCGAACCTCAAATGGAATGCAGAATACCGTTGCTGGGCAAAATGGATCCGTCTCTTGCAAATGCGAATCAAATTCGTTTAATAGGGTAGAATCGGCGCGGGTGATATATGCGGAGATTACTGTTTTTGGGTACCGCAGAAAACCCAACCTCTAATGGAATGTACTCCGTTTCTACTCCTTTTAAAAGGGTGTAACCATTACTTGGGGTGCCATTCGCGTTAATGTTAATCCCGATAAAGTGAGACCACTTTCTATCACCAGTGCATGGAGGAACCGCTTACAAGTAAATTGGAATTATCGTAATTATTGGAAGTACAAGTTTTCACCTCCTCAACTTGGGGATTTTGTTCCTGGCTGGATGAAGTTCTTTATTGGCTTTCGAGTGCATTAATGGATCAGTTGTCAGTGTTTTAAGACCACTATTGAATGTTTTTGGCAGAAATGTAAATAGAGGAATTGTGAAGCAGAAATGGTATAAATCGAAATCAATTTGAGTGTCTTTTGTTTCATAATTCACCAGTATGTTTTGTGATACACATATCACTGCTTTGCAAATTGCTGTCAATTAGGGAAAAATGGTCTGTGGAAATTATTTAGAACTCAAATCCCTCATGAAATATTTTGAAATTTCTTTATCAAATTGACATAGCAGATTCTTGATTATCTGAGCCCTATTTACCAAGTGTCTGTTTTCGGAGTTGAATTCGATACATTTTACCTTTAAAGCTTCGAGTTTTAGCTATAAATTACAATTTTAAGCATTAAAGTTACGAGCACGTGTGTGCACTTTGTCCAAAGAGGCAAGAAATTGCTGTTAAACAGACCTTTTAAGGATTTTCCAAAGGATTATTAAGGAAGATTAAAAGATAAATAACTCAAATTCAGATTTATTGTAAAATTAACACAATAAGTTTTAGTAAGATCCTTAATCCTAACTTTATGGAATCTGTCCGTAGCAGTAGTTGTGGCATATTTAAAAGTAAATGTTTCCTGTATTTCGCATAGGATGTTTTGTGTTACTTCTTCCGTATTATCCGAATTTTTGGTTATTGATTGTGACCTCTGTCCTCATTACTTCGGATAATCAAGGTTCTAATGTTTATCTTGAGTAAAATGTACTTACTTTGCATAAACAATACCATTCTTGTTGGAAGTATCGCAACATATACACGTTATTGTAACGTGTATATCTTGTAACGTGTATCATTGTATAACAACATTGCATTCTTATTGAAGTTTCATGTAATGAAAATTTGCATAGGTGTACGTAAAATGTATGATTTTGTAAACGTTAAATTTATAGTTTTTAATCATCAACTTCATCCATAAGTACTTTTTCAGTCACAAAATATTAATTTTAACTTTCTTAACTTCTTTTAAAGCTTATTTGATTCATTTATGTACCATGAATTTTAGTCAAATGATTAAATAACATTTTAATAAATATTTTTAATCATCAATTTCATGGTATTTGATATGCATGTTTGATGAGTGAATAATAATTATGTATTACTGAAATCAATTTTACGTTATATATAGTACTATTTATTCGAAAAAAGATTATATGATATCCGAAAATAATTTTGTTTAACTTTTTTTATGTATATAAACTTATTTTAACGGTTCATTTTTGTTCTACTGAATTGGAAAAACTTCATGCTCAAATTTGAATTTCAAATATTTATAGACAAAAAATATTTATGTTTTATTAAGTTTACTGCTAAAAACGTCTTTCCAACTTCTAAATTAATATTTATCTTGTACTAATATTTTATTTTGATATATCTTACGTTTTGCATAAAATGTATTATTCTAGTATGTTATGTTTTCATGGAAGATTCTCACCAACACTCTGAGTGTGGTTAAAACTCCGATTAATGAAATATTGCTTTTTACCAGAAACATAATAATAATGACAAAATAACTATATGCATTGGTAGAAAGAATCCTTGGAAGAATACTCCACAACAATAAAAAAAATAGACGCACTAAGAAGGAGTTGTCCGATTGCGATAACAATTGGTGGGTGTGAGAAGAATAACATAGAAAAACAAACTATCAAAATTTCAGAACAATTTGATGGTTTATATCGGAGTTTGACAATTACAAAAGGAGGAAGTCAATAAGTCGTCGGTCCATCTCTGGCCTGGATGCCACTGCATAGACAGAAAAAGTTCCCGCATGGTGTCCTGCGGAATTTCTTGCCAAATTGTTTCCAACCACCGGGCTAAATGGTCAAACTTCCGAGATGGTTGTAATCTCGCCTTACAAAACCGTCTCAAAAATTCTCTATAGGAGAGAGATCAGTAGACCTAGCTGGCCAAGGAAGTTTTTGGAAAAGTTCGAAGATAATTCGTAGCAAAACGTACCGTGTGCGGCTTGGAACTGTCTTGTTGAAAATCAAGTTTGGGGTGCCGCAAAATGAACGGTAACACAACCGGTTGAAGAATCTTGTCGACGTACCGCTGTGCTGTAAGTGTGTCAGAAATGACTACCAAAGGGATCCGGCTATCAAGGGAGATGACACCCCGGACCATAATGCCCAGTTGTGGGCATGTGTGGGGTACGATAGTAAGGGCAGGATCCCCAAGCTGTCCTGAACGTCTCATAAAACGTCTGCGATTGTCGTCAGGACACAGTTGGAAACTGGACGACACTGAATACGATACGTCCCCAGTCAGCGCCGTTCCAAGTTTATCGAGCCCGGCAACACCGTAAATTCGGCACCTTTTTGGTACATCGATTTTGTTTGTTATAGGGTGTATTCTTAAAACTATCAAGAAGGTGATTCTTTTAATGAAAGTAGGGAACTTTACATAGTGGCAAAAAGTAAAAATGTCTGTGACCCTCTCAGAGTGTTAAAATATTGTTTAATATATTGTTAATATAATTTTTGGATTTTATCACTTATTTCCTCTGTGTATAGGACGATGTTTGCGAATATTTTAAATTTGTTTAATTCGTATGGATGCCTCAAGGATTCGTCTTTTCAATTCTGGATGGAACACTGCCTTCCGTATTCGTGATTGATTTGATTAGTATAGCTAGCGAACATCTAAAGAAGATTTGACACAAAGTGTCACAGGAAACGGGGGAACAATGCATCAGAAATTGCGGTCTGGCAGTCTACGGTATTCCTGCTGTTAAGGAATGCTTTACCATTTGAAATCTTACATATAATTATGCCAACCTCATAATAAACTTCCAGTTCATTCAATATTACTTTTCAATGGATCCTTTTTCACATTGGTATCCCAAGGCACGAAACATCTGACGATTTAGCAAAGTATTGAACAAAGGAGCTCGCAGATCACAATTTGACGAGAAAGGTTTCCTCCGTGTTTACAAGAATGGAACATCTAAGGCTCATGGAACATCTAAGGCACATAGACTTTCGTCCATGGTACTAATCGTTTATTTTGCGTTTTTTATTTGCTTGCAGAAGCTAACTCGTTAATCCTTGTATCAATAATTCAGACCTGATTGCCGTAACCCCTTAAGACATTTGAAAATAATCTCCTTTAAAATTAATTTATTTGCTATTTAAGAGTAGGAAACTACACTAGCCTACAATAATAGACCGGGCAGTAAGATGTGATCGTATAAGGAAATTAATACATGCTTTAATAGGGGATGGTCTCCCAAGTGCTGCAATTGCACTAGCAATACTTCTGGGTATACTTTTAACAAGGTTTAGATACACAGTTATGGGTATTTGTGTCCATTCCTGCTGCAAGAATGTCACCCGCTCAGCTGTAGAATTCGGACGTAGTTCCCTGTTCGTAAGCGTCGCTCTAACGCGTCCCGCAAATGTTCTACGGGGTTTAAGTCGGGACTCTGAGCAGGACAGGGAAGACGTTTTACATCCGTATCTTTATACCACTGCTTGACAGAGACTGCAACATGACATGGAGCGTTGTCGTCCTGAAAGTAACATTCGTCCATTCCATAAAATTGCCACAGCGTAGGAAGAACCTGACTGTACAAAATGTTAATTTAGGCGTAAGAATTCAATTTACCAGGAACAACATGCAAAGTTCCCAGGCCATATCACGAAAAACACCCCAAACAAGTATGCAAGTTTTATGCAAATCCGCTGTCGTCCAGTCCATTATTCTAGGGTAGTGTGTTTTAAAACAATTTTAAAAACTGGATATTCACGTGAGAGAGATAATGCTTCCAAGTAGTTATAACACCACCATGTATCTAGTCATTAGCCCCCTCAAGGGGTTAACATTTTTAAGTTCATCACAAACCCGTTGTATCTTCCACCCCTTCTATTTACAGTTTCAGACTTCCTACTATTTGTTTTCCCCCTTCGTTGATTACTTGAAATTGTCTGCCGTGTTTTTGCCACAACTTTGCCAAATATGACCCTTGTGCCATACGACACAAAAAAAACAACCAAGAACACTGCGATGTAGCCTAATGGGGATAGAAGGAATGGGTAACTGTACTACGACTTTTGGATTTGAAAAAGGTATTAATGTACCCAAACGAGTGCTCTGAGAATCAAGCATATAAGAAATATAACCTGTCAAAGCGGTAAGAAACGAAGGATGTTTGTTAAGCCACCAAATTCTGATTACATAAGTTTGAATTGTGTATTAATTTTTCTTAACTAATACGGAAACACCCTTCCCATTACAAACCAATCTACAAGTAGATTACAATTGCGAGTGAGCTGTACGGTTTGTATATGACAAAACTAAGATTAGATGCACTTTTGAGCAAACTTCAAATCAATTAATTGCGGGCTTAGGTTAGTGATCGGAAGATTGTTGAATTTACCTTGCACTCTACTCACACTCGGGCTAGTCACAATTGGCTGCTATTCTGGTTTAATCCCGAAGAGAAATATCTTAGGAAACCTCGTAATTTTGAAACAAGGTCAGAAGGCTATATGAACACCTGAGCTGGTACCCCACTATTAAAAGGATTCTACAGCTAAACCGTAATATGATCTCATTCTAGAAGCAAACGTAATAAGAATCTGTACTGGTGCCTGACATTTTTGCGTAGAGGAAACTATTGCAACTGCTACTTAATGCTACAAAAGATGATTAATGAAGACGTGAGAAACTCTACAACTGTCAATGATCTTGTTGGCGTATCTCTACGTTTACCAACGTACTGACTTAAGGTATCCGCACATTTTAAAAATGTCATTTTTGAACAAAAATTTGAAAAAAGTTTTTTATCTTATTTGATAGAATATTTATTTGACTGTTCAAAGTAATTTAGATTTTTTTCACTAAGTTAAATAGCTGCAGATATATATATATATATATATATATATATATATATATATATATATATTTAATCAAGGCGGGGAAAGCTGAATTAATTACCGAAAACAACAGAAATGGCCGTTAAAAGACCAAATACCAGTCAAAATTTAAATATAAAACGCACTTTTATTTGCAAATATAATTTTTTGAAAGGTTTTTCAGATGTTTAAATTGTTTCTCTTTTTTGGAAATATTGCGAACACTTCTAAAAAGAAGTGAAGAACAAAATTGTTACACAAACAATAGAAACAAGAGAGAGCAAACAATACACTTTAAACGATTTTTATTCTAAATTAATATTTATGCATTATTTTCTCACTTCAAATGTTATAACACAAAACGTTATTGATGGACTCTCGTAAAATTTTGAGAACTTGTTTTTTATCATGTTGTCTAGGAAATGAACTAGAATAATTATGCTGCGTTGAAAAGTTTTTAAATTATGGCCATTTATTTAAGAAATAGGGCTGTAAAACCATCAAAAATCTTGTATTCATTTTTCAATCGCTTGTAAAATTTGTGTTTATTTAAATATCATTTTATTCTTAATCATTCCCTAGAAAAATGCATGCAGTTTATTTTGGTAGCATTACTTTTTAAACTGGTTGCATGGATTTCCATGTAGCACATTTGTACCTTTTAATGGGGGACTTATAGAGACTTAAGAGCATGTGGTTGTTAAATATATGAATTAATTGTCCATCTTAAATATTTCTATATATGGAGTCAGATCAAATAAAGTGTACTAGGGGGCCCGCCCTCTGCTCGATAATGCTCGCCAACCACCGGAGGATTACTTTTTAATCCTCATTGGTTTGCTGCACGAAGCTCTGATCGCTTCGCTCGCATCAATGAAGACATGTGTCCTAGCAAAAGGGATTATTTACAAAATATGATATTCCAAAAAAACAATTTTGAAACATAAATTTGCTATAAAACAGAAAAGATATATACAGTACCTCTTTAATCAGAATTTAAAAAAAACTTTGAACAATTTTTTACTCAAAATGTGAGAGCTGTTTTGAAAATTGATCACCCAGCAAGTTGTTTGTGTTCATTTCCTCAGAACTCGAGTCACCCACACATTTTCATTGAGTTTGTTGTCGAAAGTTGTAGTGCAAAGTGCAAGCGTCTTGTTGAACTAGAACTGTTGGCCCTGAAAAGGACCGTTTTTAAAATTGCCCTGAGAAGATCCACCGCATTCTTTGATTTCTAACAATAAACTGTAAAAACTCGACTAAAATTCAATTTTTTTAAATAAAATTTTATCCGATTACGCTATAAATTTAATCGAATCGCGAGGCTTCGTGGTAAACAAACAACTGTATAATGTTACCAAAACGAAATAACAAATAACGTCTTTTTTGCGTACCACGCAAGAGAATATACTCATATATATATATATATATATATATATATATATATATATATATATATATATATATATATATATATATATATATATATACAGGGTGTTTCAGTGAACCGTTTCAGAACTTCTAAGAGGGGTAGGGTACATCCTGACGAACCAAAATCATATACCAATGGGCAGTCAGAAATGCATTCCTGGCGCGGTAGATGGCGTTGTGCGAAAATCCCGAGCTTTCGTGTAGGGAATCTTCATTTCGCACAAGAACGCCAAGTTAGTAGGATGGATGATTACACGATCGCAGAGTTAGCCGATATGCATTTGGCGTACGGGGCTGCAAATTGTAGTGGGCCAGCCACACAGCGTTTGTACGCGGAACGATATCCGACGAGGCGTATCCCCAGTCATAATTTCTTTGCAAGACTGCACCAGAGGTTAGCTGAGACAGGTTCATTAGAAAGAGCTGACAGGGACAGGGTAAGAACAGCATGGACTGCAGACGTCGAACAGAATGTGCTGCAGCATGTACAGGGGAATCCAAGAACGAGTACACTGGTTGCAAGAATTGCAGTAGCTGCAGGAGAAATTCGAGATATGCCTGGAGTATTCCAGAATGTTCGGATGTCCATGCGTCGGAGATATGAGGCGTGCATTGAAGCCCGTGGAAGAAACTTCGAACACTTACTTTAATCCATGTACCTTTTGCTTCTTTTCATGTATTATTAAAACGATTTCTCCCTTACGGTCTCTTTTCTTTACGGAGCTTCTGTGTACAACACCGCTTCAGGAAAGCATTTCCGACCCCACATTGCTATATGATTTCGAGTTGTCAGGATGTACCCTACCCCTCTTAGAAGTTCTGAAACGGTTCACTGAAACACCCTGTATACTCTCTCTCTATGTACTATCTCTCTATCTCTCTCTGTATATATATATATATATATATATATATATATATATATATATATATATATATATATATATATATATATATATATATATATATATATATATATATATATATATAGAGAGAGAGAGAGAGAGAGAGAGAGAGAGATTTTTGTAGAGAACGATTGAATAAGTTGATTCAAGGAGAGTCTCGTAACACCAATGCTATGGACAAGTATGTCCTAGCATAAATTTTGTCCTAGTTTGAAGGACAAATTATATTTGTCATACGTAACCTAGGCAAATCAAGTGCATGACGAGTCTCAGAAATGTGAGAAATGTACCCGAAGGGTTAAATATATAAACTATCAAAATTTTTTGAACGAACTCAGCTATTAAATTTACTTACCTCCTGCAAGAGATCGTATCGATGTCTTTTCATGGTATACACTGAGGCAAGAACCCGTAGATCCAGAGGGTGTGGAGTTGTATCTTGGACTCTCAGGACTGTCCGACTGCGGAGACGTACAAGGTTCTCCTGACTCCTGTAATGAAGAAATCGATAGGGCAAGTGAAGATGAGATGGAGCATTCCAAATAACCGGCTCAATGGAATTCAGAAAAATAATACTGGTTATCAAAAGTTCTTTTGAAACACATAAGTAGTGTTTGATAAGAATCAGGGTAGTGTAAAAAAGCGTAGTAAGAAACAGGTGACATTTCGTTACCTTCCATTTTAGTGTGGCCGTTATTTGAGAAGTTATACTTTAAGTAAATAACAGGTAATTTAGTTTAAAATTATAAAAAATAATGGTTGATGAAATATTTACAGTAATGGATACTCAAACTAAGCATGAAACATCATATTAATCAGAGATTTCAAAGCTTGATAGATAGACCGAGAACCAACAGATCCTTTGAGGGAAATACAATACGAAACTTACATTTCTGCCTTCTAGTGTCATATCCCAATGTTGGTTTTGTAAAGAATGATTATGATTAGACTTACAGATTATGATTACTAACAGGAGATTTAAATAGTTAAAAATGTTTTAAATAAAGTAATACGAAAACAATGTTTTATGATTGCCAGTTAAAAGTTTAAATTTATTCACAATTTAACGTTGTAAGAGAGATCTCAAATTTATTGGTACGTTGAAACTGTTTGTGAAATTCGATGAAAGTTTTAGGGCATCATATTTTAATATATCATAGTGGTTATTTACTCTCTCGTGATTCTTAAAATGTTCAGAAAACATACGAAGTTTGAGCTAGTGTTAACACTGTAGAAATACCAACTGAAATTATAAATTATGTCTAGAATAGAACTTTCATTTTACACAGAGTTTAATATTTAACGCTATAAAAGAGCAACGTCTCACAGTCAGAACTTTAATTCTTTTTCTCATTTAGAATTAACTGCCTTCCACGTCCTATACTTCAAGAGTGACGGTTTCTAAATGAGCATCCGCAGCTGAGTCCAGCTTTTCCGTTTCCCATTCATTCGTAACCTACTTACTTAGCCGCGACACTATATCACCTGCGCCATTTTTTTCGTCACCAGAATTCCATCCGCAAATGTCTGCGAGTATTCCCAGAGCAATTACATGAATCTCTCGGTCTCTTAAGAGATGGCCTCCCTTTGAATGGAGCGCCTGAATAGCCCACAATGGCACGCAGTGATTTATGACGAATTCCTGGCTCATACGCTGAGTGACGTTACCATAAGTCATACACAGTCGACGGACTGGGACAGGGACTGGGGAGATGGATGCCCATCGCGAGACTTCTTCGGTGACGAATAGACGCTGGAGGCGCCTGTAGTCAATATTTTTTCTCGTACTTTTGCTCCTGGGCATTTATTTTACCTCGAAACGTTTTAGGCAGTGAAGATATCATCTGCGGTAAATTAAGTTTCTTCCGAGTGAGTTATTCGTCACCGTGGGGACATGAATTAATTTCATATTGCTCTTTGGGCTTCAAGTTATGAGTATATGTTGTATCACGAACTCCTTTTTTAAATAAAATCCTAATGCTAATTTTTATGGGTAAAATATGTTTCGTAATGTGTGTATGTACTGAAATATACTGTGATATGGCAGCCATGCTATTATCTGTTGAAAATTGACTTATTTTCTAGCGAATTGTTCGACGCTTAGAATTTATTTAAAATTGCGCTTACGGAGAGAGATAAGAATACCCCAAAATGTAGCTCTTTTTTAATTAAAAGTTTGGTGTTAATTTTTCTGTGTATAATATGCTTTGGAATGTACTCTGGAATGACAGTGAAGATAGCATCTGTGATATAAATCAACTTTCTTTAGAGTAAGTTATTCAGCACTGTGTGGACAGAAATTAATTTAATAATGCTCATAAGGTGGGAGTTATGTGAATATATTCTACTCCAAACCATCGTTCTATTATAATTAAATGTTCCGTGCTAACTTTCATTTGTAAGATGTGCTTTGGAATGTAAACGGAATGTACTGAAATATACTTTGGAATGACAGTCATGACATCATCTGTGCTAAATTAATTTTATTCAGGGTGATTTAATCGTCAATGTGGGGATACGAACTTACTTTTTAACTTTGCATATAAGTAAGAGGTGTCAGTAAAGATGATATGCTTTAATCTGAACTGTTGGTAATCTTTAAGCCATCTAAGTGTTTCGATGAGATATTGCATCCTTCTAAATCAGGTCAGTTGTGCTAATAACGATATATTTCGACGAGATTAACTTCCCTATTACTACAAGGAGGAATGAAAATTCTAATAGAAAAACAAATCGTTTCCTGTCCAGAACTGATGACAATTTAGAACAGGATTTTGCACCAGAGAGTGGACATTACAGGGCAGTTTTCGACGTGATGAAAAACCACCAGGAAGGTTTATCAAATTGGTGCATGTTTTATGTATAAAGCATACTTGGGTACTTTGAATATACTGAAATATAATCTGGGATTGCACTGAAGTTACCTTAAATTAAATTATTAGGATTTATTGACACATCTCACACTGTCCAGTTGGCAGTCTTTGAGTTGTCTATGATGCAATACTAATTTTATCAAAACTTCTCTCCAGAGGTATGGGTAAAACTGTTATATTATAAAAGGCAGCCATGAAGTTAATTAACGACACACTGGAGCAACGCCACTAATTATTAGTGATAATCCGGGATAAATATAGAAAGGAAAACGGTAAAAGGTTAGTTTATTGCATTTATTGTAATTTAAACGAGATTTGCTCGCTTTGAAATGGAAACCCTTTAGTTGTGTATTTGTTTATGAGGCGTAAATACATGTTCTTTTTTAACAGTGGGTAGACTGATTTGACTCATTTGATACAATTTTCTCTTATTTTGTAAAACGCGTATGAAATTTATTTTGGGAACTGGGGTATTCGAGAAATGATTTAACGTCAAGTAAGGTTAGAGGAAACGTCAGGAAAGTCATTGGGTTTTTCGAGTTATAAGGAAGCAACGTTTTATTAATTCATACATTGTTTCGTATTACTCTTACAGATTAAATATTCAAAATCGTTATCAGCATTCCCATTATACATTCGACATTGTAAAACAGACTACATTGGTGATTAAAAACTGAACAAATCACCTTTCCAAAGTAGCACTAAGTAAAGACCGATTTATTTATTGTTTCATGGGACCACAAAATCAATACCATCAAAAATTATCACTATATTAAGAAAGAAATATTTCATGGCGTTTTATTGATTATTTTTCTTCACTCACCTTAGAAGTGGACAAACAGAGGCATTTTTCATTTCTTAAAATGTCTGGGCAGTCGCCTTTCGTTTTATCTAAGGAATGATGGATCTCTTCTATGAATGTCTCTTTGAGTCCACTATCTGGAATGCCAATATATTAAATACATTGTAATGAGAAAATATTACGTATGTAAATTACTCTGCAGAAATATAATTTTGTGTGCATCAAAGTAAAATGAAACATATTGCCAAAACACGAAAGGTGGTTTAGGATCAATGACTCTAAGAAAAATATTGCATACCGTATTAAAATGTTTGCTTTTCAAATGACGTATAAGTTAATAGAAACAAGCCAGAGGCTCAAGGGATAGAATGCATTAGTAAAACTAACTGGAATTATTTTAGTCCTTTTTTCACTAAACCTCTAGCTTCTCAATAGCGTTCAAACTCGGAATCACTGCAAAGGTTCCACGTTTGAATTATGACTATGAATTATGACGACGTGACTATTATGAGTATATCAAGCCATCACAGATTTCAAGTGGGGCTATAAGAAATACCAATTTGGAGTTTCAAACCTCAAATATCAATCTTTCCCAAGATATAGTTTGTTCACGTTCGTGATAGTGGTTGTGTATGTTTTTGTTCAAATTTATCTTATTAAACTCTTTTAAATTGATAGTGTGACTCAGTTTAAACCCCTGCAATATCATTAACTTTTACCGAAAGAATCAGAATTGCAAGCTTAAAATAGGGCTGATTAATCATGGCATAGAAGATCACACACAGAAACATGTGTTATATTTTAAACAATAGTTATCAAACAAGGCTTCCAATATATTCATTCGACGTTTTCGGCCAGTTGGATATTTTACCAATTCGTTATCCTGAAACTTTTGACGTGCTGAAAATGTGTTACGACTGAAATGGTCATAAGTGTAAATGAAGTAGCTTCTGTTTTTCAATATTCTATACAGAATGTTCACGTGTTTTTAGTAGGATAATTTAACCTAAAAGTAGTATTTAACAGAATGATTATAAGTTGAACAGGGCTTATTACTGTTGCGTTCTAATAATATACGATTCACAGTTCATCACCATTGACCCAAGGTGTATTTATACATATTTTAAGTGTTAACAAATCTTTACATCATCTCTAAAACGATCTGGTACACATTCACGATTGTTAATTTTCAAATTTCTCTACCTGTATAAATTACTTAAAATAAGTGAAAAATGCTTCGGATAACATCATTTTTGGTTTATAAATGAAGGTCTCGACATCTAGGAAAAAGGATTTGTTAGTAGCATATTATGAGGAACTACAAAACTAAGAAAAGGCAATCTTAGTCAACCTAACTTAAAGAAGAAACGTTTTATCATTAGCGTTTTTAAATTAATTTTTAACTCAACAACTTTTAATAATAGTAGGATTCAAAATTAAATCCTTATATTCCGTGCTATAATAATCATAACTTCTATTAATCCATACAGCTCAGTTTGAATGAATTTCTTTTTGTTCACGCGTAATTTAAAAACGATTAATCTCATTTGCATTTCAGAAATATAGTTTCCAAACAGTCTATACTTTATTAAATTTACTTTTGGCAAACATTTTTGTTCGAATATAAAATAGGCAATAAACTGGTTAGTATAGAACCCTTTATTCTGTGAATATTATTGCATATGACGATGTTCTTAAATCTTTCGAATTGCAATTCGAATGTAAATATGTAATGGGCAAATTTGTATTTCAAATATTAATACATCTATCACATATTTGAGTGATATGTATATTTTGCTAGCATATGAGATTTTCAATATCCCTTTTTATATAAAACTGTCGGATACAATAAAATTTTAGAACATACAAAACTATTATTTGTCTTATAAATTATTTAAAACTTTGTTTCGAACTATACAATTGAAACTAAAATACATCTCTACTCACTACTTCATCTGCTTATTTTAAAATACGACAACAAAAGAAAATGCTACTATGTCTAAATGTGCATGACACGAAATCTAATAACATATCTACAATTTGTTCCGCCTACGACTAAATTTGAATGTTTACATATCCACTTACTTAAATTATCTGCATATTGAAAACCATTCTTTAGATAAAGAAAGTGTAAACTAAAATAAATGGTACTCAATTCCATTTGAAGTGAAAGATGAATCTCAATTTAGGCAGAATAGAAAACGACAAACGCAAACTAATTCTTTTTTGATGCCAGCGTTGATTTTCAAATAAATATTTAAGCATACATTTAAACAACAAGAAAGGAGCACTGTAAGTTATACGGCTCTCAATCGATCGTAAGAGATTCATGGGTCGAAATTTCAATAAACTCGACTGAGAATGATACCGTTTCTGAAGTCTATTAGTAATATATCCCTTAGAGCAAAGCAGCTCAAAGACCATTTTGAAGAATTTTAGCTTACGTTCGGGTCTATGAAGTCATATATTGATGATATAAAACACTTTTGTGAAATTAACTTCACATTTAAAATCGTTCTCTCTTGTATTAGAAGATGCTGGTGATAATTTACAAATATTTAAAATGATTTTTAAATAAAAGTATTTGAGGGTGATTATCTTGACATAAATCACAAGATGTATGGCGACCTTCTATTTGAGGACTCGCTCTGATATAATGATAAATTCAGAAGGTCCTGGTAGTTCTCCAATAAATGTAACTATTTCATGATCGATACAATGAACACTGAAAATATAAAAATCATGTTACAGCGACCATCAGGTAGACAATATCTCTTGATTTGTTGATATTGCGATTGAATAATCTTATTTTTAAATTCCGATAACCTATAAATAGTTAGTTAGTCACAGGATGAAATATAGCAACATAGTTTTTCTTCTAGGAAATATCTTGCAGCTCTATATCTAGATCTTTGTCTCTCTCTCTCACTAACTAAGTAACATACACACATACAAAAAGTAGACAGTCAAATTAAAAGTAGGCAGTAGTCTAAAAACCATGCATATATATATATATATATATATATATATAAATTACTTACTTTAAAATTATACTTTAAAAATATGACAAGGAAAACTTTAAATAAATTTTAAAATTCGTATGTATATAAAATGTTTTAAAATTTATTTGAGTGGTTTTCGGTAAAATATACATTGATTTTTCCCCATCTACATGGAAAGCTGAGAAATATAATGTATTAAATTATGAATTGTTACGAGGAATAAAATTATATCTAAAACAAATTATCAAGATACAAATAAAATTCAAGCAATAAATGTGGGAATACATTCTATGTAATATAAAGCAGTATTCGTGTACTTAACATTAACTACAGTTCAGATGGAGAAAACGAAGAAAGTGAAACTGAAATTCTCGAATCAGACAATTTCGCCTAAGGAAGAACAACAAACTTAAACAAAATTCATTCCAAACAAATTTTACAGTTTTCATCCGAACAACGTAAAGGAACCACTGCAAGCGGCAAGGGTCTGAATCGATCAAAACGAAACCCCAAGTCGAAATTTCAATAAACGCGACTGAGAGTGAATCCGAGGGGCAGAGGTCTATTAGAGACCCACCCATCCCTGGGCAAAGCGACCCCGAGCCAGTTTCGAAGCAATAACTTCGGTTCGGGTCTATAAAGTCGAATGCGAAATGAAATATTCCGAAATGAAACCTAGCTGTCCCTCCTTTCAGATTTAAATTTTGCCCTTTTGAAATAGGACCTACAGCTGGAGTCGAACATCTCCAGATCCAAGACTTGGGGAATAGTAAAGGCTTAACTTAACTTCGGCAACAGAGCGTAAGAATCGGGAGGCTTCTAGCGTAAAGCGAATTTGCAGAAACTGGCAGATACAGCCAGGGGTAATTTCGTAAACATCCGGTCCCTGCTCTAAGTGTAATTTGTATTTTGTCAATATATAACTTTCGCTAGGTCTATAGTGCTGTGAAATTGACTAATGTATCATGAAAGAATCTTTGAACTTTCTTACAAAAATGCATATTAGAATCAGTATTTGGGATTTTAAGAATATATCGCGACATATTATATAATATTTTACGTATTTGTCGCTTTATCTTGCGTATTTTGTTTAGGTTTTAATGTAGACATAAATTTTGCATAGCAAAAGTATATTAATTACTGGACGAAAATAGGGGCATAGCATACGAAATAGGAAAATAGCATCTGGTACGCAAGAAGCCCTTAATAAAACCATTTATATTTTTAACCGTGCTAGTGGTTGTTTTGACGTGGTATCTCATCATTAGAAAATTATTTGAATATCTTGATGGATGAGATATATCGTTCATTACATGTAAACTGGTCAGATCGTGATCTCGTCACCATAAAAAGATCTGCAATACCTTGATGTTAATATATTAATACATTATTTTCTCATATATTAACTCTCTGAAAGTCATGAGATTCTCGCAAAAAACAGCACTTATTTTACGGCACAGCGTTACACGTTGTCAAGCAGAATTGAAGTCTGAAGAGTTGGTTAGAAGTCTGCAATATGCAGAACGGATATGTACATGGGAACATTTAAGAAGATTAATAGATACGATTAACTGTAAATATTTTGAAATATTCAACAAAAGTTTATAAAAATCGTAGAAAATTAAAACTTTAACACTATGTTAACACAATTGTTTAGCTCATAAGTATACAATAAGGTGAAACGTTTCTTATCGATTTTAAGAACATCAGAAGCTACGAATGAGTTAAGCATATAAATGTTTTAGTACCTTGGTCTTTTTCTTCAATATCAAGCTGTCTCGATCGGAGTTTATTATCTATTTTGTATGTTTCTTCAATTGTGAAAACAGAATGTCCCTGAAAAAACAACAAATCTCTCGGTTAGTTAAACAGATATAAAGCACTAAAACACAAGTTTTAAAATACTGCAAAACTTTTAAAATTCATAATTTCTGTAATTACAGTAATACCTAAACACGAAGCCAATAAAATTTTGAATTCTATAAAACATTAGAACTCTATAACAACATAGAAAACAATGTAATAAGGTGTATTATTTTATCCTTAGATGTATAAGCAAAAGCCGGGAGCAGACTCTAAGATATATTTATGTACTGCCATTTGGACATAGACACTAAATACCAAACCATAGTACCAGATTGAATAATCGATATACAGAACGAATAACCAAGCAGTGATGTTAAGGTTCACACTCGGTGCCCACACGCCGGCCAATAGCTCACAGATAATCCAAAGTAGTTGCTAACCCATGTGTACTGACCACTATCAGAGAATGAATTGCGATTTTCGCGTGTTTTCCTGTATTTTCACTTTGGCACAAAGTCACGCACCGCGTAAAAACACGTGACCGTTCAAAACTGTCATGAAGCTTGTTTTCCTTTTCGAATATAATTTACACAAAAAAACGAAATTACCTACCAACAACATTCAGAGAAAAGACACTTACACCCTTCAAAAAGGTTATAAGCCACTTGGTGATTTTGGAGCGTGTGTGGGCTAAGGATGCGACGTCGATGTTTTTTTTAAAATATCGATGTATTTAACATCGATGTTTATACCTGTCAATGTTTTATTTTTGAATAAAAAACATACCGTTAAAAATTATAAAAAAAAAAAAACCAAGTAGCATAATTTTTAAATTCAGCAAATCGAACATACTTTCAGACCGAAGTGGCCAAGTGTGAAGGGTCTGAAAAGTAGGGATGCGACATCAATGTCGATATTTTCTAAACATCAATGTTTTAGAAAAAACATCGATGTATTGGAGCCGATGTCGCATCACTAGTTGTAACCAGTTTTAGTAAACCAGTTTTAAGAAATGGGGAAACAAGTTTAAATACACTGAATATTAAAAACATCGATGGTTTGGGGACGATGTATTATCAACATCGATGTTTTGCTGTCGATGTAGCATCACAAGTTGCTAAACCAGTTTTAAGAAATGGGGGAAAAAGTTTAAATGTACTGAATTTTAAAAACATCGATGTTTTTGGGTCGATGTATTATCAACATTCATGTTTTTAATTTTGAACATCGATGTTTTGCTATCGATGTCGCATCCCTAGTGTGGGCAAGATGATGAAGAGAAAAGCTACTAAACGGATACTGTGACCAACCTGTTTATCAGTTCTTAATCCCATATAATATCCAAAAAAAAAAGACTTTATTGAGCAGTTTCTAATAATTTTCACACACACATTCCAACACAAATAATGCTCTCACTGACTTCAAGCACTTCCAGGCTGTTCTGGTACGCACTGTACTATATGTAATTGCCTAGGGTCGCACATAAAATACTCTATAATTAGAGCAAATCATAAAATATTTCACTCCTTTATTTATGTTTCTTATGACATTTAAAAGAGATGGTAACATAAGCATAAAACTAGTGGGATATTAGAACATGTTTTTGTGAATATATATATATATATATATATATATATATATATATATATAGAAAAGCGTTGGTAGGGCAGGGCGTCTTGAGGAAAGAGACTGACTCAGAAAACACACAATGGTGTTTTCTACGGATATGAGCAGCAAAAAGCTAAAAAATTGCTTTTCACTCCCCAAACACCATGAATAAGCAAACAAACACAAACTAAAAAAACAAAATATTAAAAATAGTTCATTAACAAATATCAAGTATTATTAACATATATTGTATATATGTCAAAAAAGGAAACAATTGTAAAAGAGAATTGGAGACAATATTATTTATTGTTTAAATCAACAAAATGATACAACTAGCTAATATATTTGAAAAATATTACAATATTAAAAGTACACCCGAAGTTAATGTGAATAATGTGCCTGTTTCTTACGCCATAGTTTGTCAATGACCGGTGTCATAGAAGTCAGTGAAAGAAGCATATCGTCTTATACGTCCAAACGAGTTCGATATTTAGTTTTTTAGACTTGTACTGCGAAAAGACCGTTTCAGAGCGGTGGAGGAGCTTGATAGCGAATGATTCTCCCCTAACTGAACCCAAATTTCTGGAAAATGTTTGCTTTTATATGATGCCTGACAGTGGTTGTCCAAAGCCATGTCATAACTTTCATGCACGGATCCCGTGCGAATCACACTCATCCTTTAACATTGTTCTTCGCGAATAGCATAAAAGAGATAACATGAATGAAAAGCGATTGTGAAGCTAAGAATATTTTTCACTGCGACGATAGGTCCCCGAGACAAAACACTATCGTTAAATCGAAGAATAAAACTTCAGTATACGATATTGTTGAACAGCAATTGCTTTTCAGAGCCTTGTGCAACCTATTTGTCACGGATTGGTCACCTATGCTTTAAATATTAGTGAGTCTAATTATGTAATTTTCATGATGTTTACACTGTTTATGCATTTCTTAACCTTCCAAGTGGTTTCGAGGTAATATCTCGTCTATCAAGATCTGACCAATTTTGATAAGTGCAAGATATCTCATCATGGAGATATCGGCTATCCATTTATGATGACGACATCCAAGATCTGATAAATTTTTATCTAATCACGAAATATCTCGTCTATCAAGATCTGATAAATTTTGACATGACAAGATATATCGTCATTAGACATTGGCTAAATCTTTATGATGAAGGCATCTAAAATATGATAAATGTTTATCTAATCACGAAATGTCCATCAAGATCTGACCAATTTTGACAAGACAGAATATATCGTCATTAGACATTGACTATCTCTTTGTCATGACGACGTCTAAGATCTGATAAATTTTTTTCCAATCACGAAATATCTCGTCCATCAAGATTTTCTCAGTTTTGATAATTATGAGATACCTTGCCGAGGCAAGCACTAGGACGGTTAATAGTGATAGCGTATGAGTCAAGCAGTCCTTAATGTTTTAGCTGTATCTTTATAGTGAAACAGCAATTCAGGTCAGGGTCCGCGGTGGTCAAATCGAATAGACGGATAACGGTAAACCTTAAACAACAACCCACACCCATCCATTACATATGAACGAATGATAAGCAATGCACGTTTACGAACTGGAAATGCACTGTACATACATGTATTTTATATTACAGAAACAAATAATATACAATTTACATTAAGGCCAGTATAGTTCATAAGTTCATATTGTTACATGAACTTACGCCCTAGACATACATGTATTCATATTTTAAAATAGTCTGTACTTTTCTTTTGTTCTTCGATGCTAAAGCAATGATTTTTTTTTCGTGGCGCTCTAGTTACTGTACATAGAGTACAGTATGCATGCATGTACATACTAATACATTTTAATATTTAATTAACTAACTTTGACAACGGACTGACGGTTAATCGAAGTTTCACTGTAGAATATTTTCATTGCTAACTCTTCAAAGTGCTTTGTGTAATTTGGAAACGATTAATTTCGATTTAATCATTTGAGGATTGTTTTGCATTCCATTTTCTCATAAAATATGCAGAGTGTATCTAAATATGTAAATTATATACCCTCAGTGAGTTATGCTTCTACTTGAAACGTTAAAGATGATCATGTAATTTAAACCGTTAACAGAAAAAGCTTTGAGAATGTGTTTCAAAGTAATTCACACACAAGTACAACGCTGTCAATAATGAATATTTTAATAAAGATTATTTATAAGGATTATACAGGGTGTCAGAATATGTAATGTATGTATCATTGACAAAATTGTTCTTCTGAATGAATAATGATTATCAACATAGTAGAAAAACAGCTACAACAAATTTTGTTTTCAATAAACACGCACAAATTTAATACGAACGGGCATTTTCTATTTCAGCAGAATTCTACTAACCTCACACTACGTTAGAACGAAAAATGGAAAATTCACTTGCTACGAAAAACATTTTCAAACGGTTTTACACTGGATGCTATAGAGCAGTGCGGAAAACGATGCTTTTTGGAAAAGTCGATATTATGTTGGAAATGGTCCAGACTCCATTTAAACTTTAGGAATAAAACAGTTTTAAACTTACCCATGAATAGATATTCTCTTCAATAAAACTAAATTTAGAAATAGGAATTAGATATTCTCGGATCAAAAATTTACAGATTTCTATAACAAAATATATTGGATGACTATACATTAAAACACTTTTTTTAAACTTATGTTAGAAAACTATTTAATAATGTTTTTATCAGTTTAATGCTTAAGTTTCAGAAAATCTTAGTTACTATTTGAATTTTATAAAAATATTATTTCAGATTACAAAACGAAAAATTGCTCGGGGAAAAGTACTAATCGATGTTTGCAATGATACGAGTATGTAGGTATAAACATTTTCGTCAAACTGAATTTATAAGTGCTGATTAAAACGTTGGCTTACAAATAAAACACATGACGTTTAAAAACTTAGTTCAATACAGAAAAGTAATTTTGAATAAGTTATGGTGGTAATAATTATCTATTCAATTATTATCAATTTTATGTTTTTAAGTTTCGTTATTAAGTCTAGTAAGTTGTTATCTGTAAAACTATAGCAATTGTTTAACTAAGGGTTTAGATAAATAACTTCTGGCATTGTATAAAACGTTTCTGAGAAAATAATGGTGAAACAATTTTTCTCACCAAGTTAAGCGTGTTTATCAAAAAGAAACCTAACCTTCATGTAAAGAAACTATAATTTAATAGACTGCACTACTTCTAAATAAATATATTCTGGTTTCGAAACTCTTAAAACTTCCATCTCGATTTAGTTTAACTTAGCGCGTTTCACTTATAAGTCGACGAAATATTACATTACAAATAATTTTGCAACAATTACATATTATCATTACTGTCAATTTGGATAACACTAGGTTATTATAAAATCAAAATCAAAGCGACGAAATCAAAGTGAAAGCCTAATATAGCCCTGGAAGTAATTTTCATATCGCATTATATTTAATTTCAGTGTGTGAATGCAAATGTAAATATTGTTTATTAAAGATACAGAACAGACGGTTCCTCCAACATTTTCAATGAGTGTACCTGGAGTAATATTGTCCTCGTATGAAAACTATTTTGACGTTATAGGGTTAAACGAAACGTTGTGTGTGTTGGCATAGCTGAACAAATAAAGTTAATAAAGGTCACGGAGTAGTTGAAGTGGACTGCGGAATATGGTAACTATGGCGCAAATATATCACTGAAAACATTATTATAATGATGTTCACAATAATGATACTGTGCGAATTCTTCAGTAAATGGCAGATATTCTGAAAAGGGAATGGAATCTATTTTATCCTATACAATAGTAGGTAGAAAGTGTGAACTATATCCTTCAAAAGCTTCAAAAGCAGTTACAATCGACGACACAGTCTACTAAAATCTTACTTTACAGTCGACTACACAGTCTACTACACTCTTACCATACAATCGACAGCAGAGTAATGAATTAATTTATTGTTACCATTCGTTTAATTCCAGAATTCGGTGTCTGATTTTTTATACATGAAATCTGGTTCGATATTTAAATTACACTAAAACTATAACAATCACACGAAAGACTTATATAAATAACTTCTGGCATTGTATCAAACGATCCCCACTATAGGATATATTTTAAATTGCTTTCATATGTTCAAGAACGAAACTAAAACGATATATTTGTAACTTATAAAATATGTTTTTAGGTTCACAAAAGTTACAATGAAAAGCAATTTTAATAGTTCATTGCCATTTTATATGTGATACTCAAATCTAAACATGCAAATTCGATTTTGCATGGAACACATAATTTTGGAATTTTCAGTGTTCGTAATGTATCTAAATATCTAATAACATCAATAATCAATAGTTGGATTCGGGAATGGGTGTTTGTATATATATATATATATATATATATATATATATATATATATATGTTACAATACAACACAAGTGTTTGTCATTATATAGAGTGAAATAATTTTTATTAACTTATTTCAGATTGAGTCATACGTCAGAAGCTACAAGTAGGTGTACACAGATTTTATCTATATGTGTCATGCTGTGATCTAGCAGCGGCTTAGTCAAGCGCAAACGAGTCAGCCAAGAGTTCGCAATAGATTTTCACTGCTAACTTTTAGCCTCTCCTAAAAGTACATTAACTTTTACTTAATTTCTTTTTCTTGATAAAAGCAATAAAATAACTGTATAAGCGTATAGTGAAAAATCACTGAATGAAATTCCAACTGGATCTGTAAACCCAAGTGCGGAATCAGGCAAAACGATGTCAGAACTAGAAGCTACGCCTAGGCCTGCAGCAAATTCTACCTACAGAAAAATAAATGTTAGCATTCATTCAATTTTACCACTTCCAAAGCAAAAGAAAAACGAAAATGCAAACCAGGAAGAAAAGAGACCTGCGCTAAAGTCTGAAATCATGACATCTTCGCCTATTAAAGCCCTTTTGGAAGATAAAGAAAAAAGCAAAAGGCAAAGATTCTTAACAAATCAGAAAAGGAAAGTGAGAGGGTAAATATAAAACGAACAACAACAACAAAAATTTGAAAAATGGATTGACTTTTTTTTATGACGACCATCAACCATCAACGAGCTCAGCCCAGCCTAGGTTTTCTGCTGAAGATGATGATACTTTAGTTATGGTCTCAGGATGTGACAATTCTTACAACGAAGTCTGGATTCAATGTGAATTGTGCAAAAATTGGTGGCACGAGGATTGCAGGGTATACGAAGACAATGGGCCTTTTGTATGCAAGCATTGTTACGACAGATCCGGTGCGTACTCTTGGCCACCCTACCAGCGTACTCTTACCCTCCATGTAGGACAAGAGTACGAAATTTTCATTTATTTTATTTTATATTATCCTTATTTAATGATAAGAGATAAAAATCATGTAGCCTGGATTTATTGATTCACAGTTGAATAAAGTACATTGTCTAAAAGTTTGAAGCCTATATCGTAACTACTTTACTTTTTATAAATAAAAAACCACTAGGTGCGTACTCTTACCCTCTTTTCTCTCTCTCTCTCTATATATATATAAATATATATATATATATATATATATATATATATATATATATATATATATATATATATATATATATATATATATATATATATATATATACACGTTAAAAGTACAAAGTGGTACTCAGTTTGTTTCCTTCTATGCCTAATGCTTAAATCCTTACATAAAGTTGTTCGAAACCGTTCAATGCATTTTGGTAATTAATGGTAATTTTTAACTAACGTCCTACTAGAGCAATACAAGCTGCTATTGACGACGTTCCGATATCAATCCTCTAAGGGACAGATCCGTGGTCAGCACCACGACATTTGAACCACGGTCAAATGACGATACAACACTGAGCTAGCACCCCACTTTCCAAACTTCCACACCAACCCAACGTGTGGACTTCCGGCCTACCACTGATTTGAGGTACCCTAGCCGCCTCTGCACCATACGCTTACAAACATCAATGCACTGACCCGGATTTGATCTGGGAACCTTTAATTACTTTGCGAGTATTAGAGAGTATAGTTATTTATTTTCAGCCCCCCCCCCACACACACATATCATAACAGTATCATTCCTGTTACAAGCCTTATTAAAACTGATTACATGACTAGAATTGTTGTATAAATTTATTAATATTATTTGTAGAAAAAATCTTATATACTTTTATATATTAAATTTGTTATGTAAAAATATATTTTTCCGTTATCTTTTCTTGGGCTCTCAAATTTAAAAAAATCGTTTCAGCGAACAAGTATTACTAAATGAGTAACAAGTGGATTTTGATGTTTTAGACATCATAGGACCTAATTAAGATATTAATCATGTACAATCCCGATGTATAAATTTAATTAAAAAACCTACTTTTAGATTTACAGATGAAATATAAATAAAATATTCTTTAGGCATTAAATTTCTTGGAAGCTTTTCAAATAAAGTTTTAATTTTACAAAAAGCTTTAGAAGTTAGAATTGCAATGCTAAATGTGTACAAATAAGCATAATATGTACCTTTGCATTAATAATTTAATTAATCAAAGCAAATGTAAATGTCTACATTTATTAGTTTGCAGATATGAATCCGCTTAAGTTCTAAAGTAATCATAAATGCGAAGAAGTTTTTCTAGTTTTCTTGGTTCATGTTGAATTTGTGATACAGTGCATTAAAAATTCCTATCAACTATTTTTTTATTATATACTATATTGTTATTTACATACACTCACTTGTGTAAAAAAGTAATGAGAAAAAATATGCTTGATAGTTATAAAAAATAATAGCACTTATTTACCCATGCTAAGAGTTAGTAGCGTAGTTAAATTATATAAAAAATTACTATCATATAAATAGACCAGTATTTTAATCACAGTTTACTTTTATGATATTAAAACACCGGTCTGTGTTTCCATTAGGTTAATAATAAATGTAGGCATCGTTTTTTATGTGAGTTGTATAACTGACTCCATTGAAAAAATATAACATCATATTATTTTACTTAAAACACACGGTGCGTTCGAAATACATTATCTTTAATCATCTAAAAAGAAACACGTGAAAAAATGATAGAATTAAAATACTTAACTCAGGATAATAAATTATTTTATCTTGAACACTAAATATCTGGTAGTGTTATATGCGAATTTAGCGGTAAATAATTAATAAGGGACACTGTAATTTATTTTCGAAGTTATGAATTATATTTTAATGTAGAGTTTTTAGAGAAATTGCATTAGTTTTTTTAGAATAAATTTGTTTTCTACTGCATCACATTAGTATGTGTCAAATGCAGAACAATTTCTTCCTAAAAATTGTACGTACAAGCAGATTTATGTAGTGCATATGTTTCATTAAAGTATTCATTTTGAAAAAAATGTGTTTACCTCTCATGTTATCTTTCTTTTCGCACTATCAAGTAATTAACTTGCATGTTTGGTTATTTTATAACAGGATAATTTAGATTACATGTTTTGATATTGGTTTAAATTCTAATATTACAAGTTTGATGCTTGTTTTGGTCTTATACATGTTAACCATATTTGTTTCGAAACAAATATATACGCTTTTTTACATTTCAGATCTAAATTGAAAAATATTAATGAACTATGATTTGGTTGTTAAACCATTTTAATTAATTTCTCTTAAATAAAGATTGGTATCCAATAATTCTTAGGCGAATACCATGACCTATTTTAATGAAATATTTTGTACCTAAGCATCGAGAAAACAAAACAGTTATTCAATTCAATGCATACAAAATAAATCGTGCATTTATCTCCAAATGCCTGTACAACCCCTTTATTGATAAAAGTAATGGTAATGTTAATATTGAATATGTAACAGTTAGACTGTAAGCTACAAAATTCTGTAAACATAAATTATACCCAAACCAAAACTAAAATATAGAATCAGTATTGTTGTTGTTGTTTCTTATGCCTACACTGGCAGACCAAAGGAGTGCCAGGTCCGTCGAAGACGGCAAGAGGCAAGGGGGGGGGGGGGCTTCCATGCAAGTGAGCCCCATTTGGAGGAAGTTCGACTTAGCTCGAATTTTTAGCCAACAGATGGCAGAAAATCCACTTCTCGTTTTTACGGAGAGGTCACATTTTCACGACATTCAATCATAATCAGGCACACGGTTGTAATTTAGATCCATACCAGAGACCAACTAATCCCTGGTTCGGCACCCCAGAAGTATTGATTTATTATGGGAACATGGAGGACTTTGTGACCACGGCAGATTTTTCAAGCACCAGTCACCTTTAGCGTACACGGGAGTTTTCGGTCAGCTGGGCTCGAACTCATGATCAGTCAGTCACGAGCTCAATGTCTTATCGACCAGGCCACCCGTCCCATTAGAATCAGTACACATTACATAAATAACAAGATTAAACTTTGATGAAGGGACCTTAAAGAAAATATAACTGGATATTTGGAAGCACCGTGTTTGAGACAAGTAGTAATTGTGATACCTTTCATAAATATTGCCAAATAATGTTCAAAATGTTGATAGTTTGATGGTTTAAGCATTTCATTGAATGAAAAAAAGACCCATACTCTGATATTTAACATGCAGGAATTTCTATGTTAATTAATGCGACTGTTCGCTATAATACTTTTAAATCGAAACTGTTTTTAAAAACAGTCTACATATATTCAAACTAGCATTTTAATGGTTATTTATGTTTAAGAAATGCACATACTTTTGTGTGTGTGATTCGTCCATTAAATGATATGTATATTTGTTTTATCATATTATTACCTCTGTCTATTTTACTACATAGTATCACCAATATTATGACAACCATTTTGAGTATCAGTTTGCCAGCTAACGGAAGACGGCTTATGCAAGTGCATATACCTCAGTCTATGTAAATGAACATTTGATACATCTTTTAAATAATATTCATGTTTTTTCATCTTAATATATTACCGCTATATAATATACTGCTGTGTTTAATATTATAATGATCATTTTTTAATATATATTTGAATGGTTATAGAAGAGTGTGTATACAATCTTAAATATCTGACATGTAATTATTTGTTTAAAAATGATTTATGAAATTATCTATTGAAATTATAATGTCTTAACATGCGACTATCGGAGTTACAGAGAAAATATTGTAACCTATGTATTTCAAACAGCAGTAACTGAAGGAAAACAATACCATGTCATTGAACGGCTATGGTATAAGATTCGCTTGTTTTGTTTCCTCGACCCCAAAAAATTTCTTTCGCTCATGCGCAAAGCAAATCATTCCAAGGTTTCTTCAAATTTAATATCAGTAAAGTGAAGATTAATTTATGGCAAAACTCTTAAAAAATGTATATAGCTATTCTACCCAATATTTTCAAATTTAGTTACGTTAGATTAGTGGCATTTGATGCGATCATCTGGCTTCGTGTTGACGGTCTCCTGACTGCTGTTTCTGGCTCGATTTAATTTTTCTTATTTTAATGTTTTGCTTTTGTATATTTGCTTTTAATGGTGTTTGGGGGTGTATATGAGCAATTTCTTAGCGTTTTGGAATTCATTTTCGCATAAAACACCATATTGTGTTCTATGGGTTAGGCTCCTCCCCGATGAAGCCCTTATGGTAATTGGTAATTTTTTTTAGTTAACGTCGTACTAGAGCAACACAACGGGCTATTAACGACGGTCCGGTATCAGTCCCTTAAGGGAAAGATCCGAGGACAACACCTCGTAATTTTGAACCACGGTCAGATGACGAAGCAACACCTGAGCGGGCACCCCACTCTCCAAACTTCGGCCACGACAGATTTAAGGTGCACCAGCCGCCTCTACACCATACGCTTACAATCATCCATGCCCGGACCCGTATTCGAACCAGGGACCTTCCTATCTAGAGGCTAACACCTTAACCACTATACCGGTTGGTCGGCTGATGAAGCCCTGATCCACCAACACTTTCATTTTTCAACAAATTCGTAAGTTACGTAAAGGCATTATTTATGTAACGTATATAAATAAGTATAATGTAAGCTAAAATTTTGAGAAAAAGTAGAAAATAGTGCATATCATGCCTATCAATATTTGATCAGTTTTAAAAGTTTTTACAACATATTATGTAATGAACTCCCCACAACAGAACATTTTGGGATCAAAAATTTTCTAAGAGATATAGTGAATTTTTCTAGTGGAACACATACAGTCTGAAATTTTATAACACTCGGATAATAATTTCAAAAGTTTGTTCTGAAATTTCACCATGTCCTTAAAGTCTAATTGACATTAAGGTCTTTAAATTGATGGTAATATTATAGTATTGGTGATACACAGCTTTTAATTCCTAATAATCCGTTCTTTTTCCCAATTACCAGTATGAGATACCAGAAGGAAATTTAGTGACCACTTTTTTTTTACTTAAATGTTTTATTAAAGAATGAAGCTCGTATCTGAGGATTCTTTCAAGGGTTGTAGAAGCTGCAGCTTGTCGTTTGCTCGTTTATATATTTAAATTCCCAGTACAGATTCATATTTTTGGTTAGGTAAAAATAAAAAAATTCAAAATGAATATTAATCTATATAAATAAGAAAGGAGTGTTTGTTTGTACATTCAATATTTTCGACCCATTTCAAGTCTTCTATCCGTTTTGGACCCTTCTGATGCAGAATCCGCCCTTTTCTCGTTTGGTGTCTGTCTGTCTGTCCGTCCGTCTGTCTGTATGTATGTTGTGCCCTATACACGTCCACTCGGTTTAAGATATTTTCATGAAAATTTGCATACAGTGAGTACTTATCTTCATTTAGTGAGTGGCATTGGTTGCGAAAGTATGTCTGTCCGTCTTTCTGTTCTATGCTCGATTTTGTGTTTGTGTGTTTGTGTAGACATCACATGAATTGCATTCCAGATATTTGATTGCATTGTATTTTATTTTATACATTATCTATTAGTTTAGTGAATGCAATATTAAACATTTCTTTATTATTATATTTAGTTGAGTTTCATGCTAAAACACCTGAGTAAGTATACTTGAATCAACCATAATTTGGTAGTTTTGGAAAAATTGGAATGTCTATTGAATATTACGATTACTTCAATTGCTTTACCAGTACTGGTGAAAAAGTAATTATTCTTCAAAATTTTTTTTTTTTTATGGAATTTCATCTATGATACTTCATTTATTTCGAGTCTTATTTTTATTCTTTGCGCAATGAAAACGATTTCCGAATATTTGGGACAGACGATAAGACGATATTTTTCAATGAAACGAGAATGAACAAGATCGCGCGAGCAGTGATATTTTTTCTGGTTCTTTTGCTCTGGATTAATTTCACATTTCTAAATTTTGTACACTTTTAGTTGTACGTTGTGGCAACTGTGCGAGATCAAGAGATAAAATTGAATCACAAATTAATATCTTTAGAACAATTTTTTGCGACATCTTTTATTTTGTTTTACTTCGCTGTTTCCTGTTTCAAATATTTATTATTTTAATAAATGTGTTTTCCTTCTCATCACACGCAACAGCGCCACAAAGTATTAGGTAAAAATGTCACTTAAAAATGTTAGGTAAGTCAGTATAAATTTTCAGTAAATTTTAAGTGTAGTTATGCCATTATTTAAAGAACAATGCCGTTATTTAAAGAATAATGCCGTTATTTAAAGAATAATGCCGTTATTGAAAGAATAATAATGTTTATTAATCCAAACTGGAACCTTTTCCAACATTAAAAAATTCGTTGTAATAATGACAGGTGAAAATTGCAAAATTTCACAATGTCGCATACCGGAGGCAAGAGTGCCACAAGTAAAAAAATATTGTTTTGTTGACTATGAGTGCGAGAGCACTCACCATAAATCGTAATTTTAATTAATTGAGTTGAACATGAAAATAACTTAAGAAAGGGAATTCCAAATCTTCCTATAAATCGTCTTTTATAGTAGTAACCTTAGTATTACTATAGCTTTGTCATACAGCAATTGTGCGATGTATGTGAAATGTATTACATGAATGGATATGCATGTGTAGGATTTGTGTCCAAAGTAAGTTGTAGAAAATATAAAGATGGCGAAAGATGTTAAAATAAATTTTTATTCTACAAAAAAGTAAGTCATTATATATTTTGATTATCTCTTCAATCTAGAGTAAACCAATTCAAACCGAGTAAGGTCGGGTATTTTGCTAGTTTTAAAAAAGATAATCATTTGAGATGTGTGACAATGAATAAAAATAATTTAAAAACTCACAGTTCAAATAGAGCTGGTGATATTCAAATCTGTATTAAAAACTACTAAACCGAAGCTAAAAATTTTCAGATTTAAAATTTTACCAGATAAAGTTACTAAAATTATATTCATCTATGAAATTATGCAAACAATCACAAAATTGGTAAATGCTATTAATTAATAAATTTATTAAAAATCTGCTTCTCTGAATGGCTTTATAAATTTAGAATGATGTTGCAGAATTATAAGTTTTGATCATGCAAGCATAAAAATGTTGGTTCCTTACTCTTTAAAGAAAGACAACGATAAAAACTCTGACAGCGAAGCAAAAATTTAAATTCACAATTCAAATGGAGCTGACGATATTCAAATTTGTATCAAAATCCAAGGCACCTGCTCACCTGATACAGGACCAATCGCATCTGCATGATTGTAAAAAGCGAAAAAAAAATGAAAAAAAAAAATATTTCCATAATATATTCCGTCATCGTATCTGGCTATTTACGATTTCCCGCCACTCCAGAATGGAAGAAGTAAGTTTCGCAAACAATAGACACTAACGTGATCTTTCCTTTTCCCTACTCGGGTATTCAAGAAGTCATTTAACCCGGATAAATTACCCAGTACGAAAACTTTTTGGAACTGCTTCCCAGACATCCGAGACGGGTGAAACTCGAGCATCCGAGAACATCCTCCCAAATCCTCATTTAAATTTTAAGAAATGCAGAAAAAGACCCTACCAGTGAAGGAATGGATAGTGATGGATGAGTTTTTGGTCCGTAATGTTCTGAAGGAAAAGGCGCCCGTGCCTTTATCTTGGCGATAATCGGGCAGAGAAGCTTCCGCGATCTCTTTTTACTCCGAGGAGTTTCAACTGGAGCAGAAGAAGAATTATCGCGAGTTCTTGTCATCATTCATTCCATGAGGGTGGGAGTGTATTTTTTATTATTATATTTTCCTTCGCCTTTTTATAATTCTGTTATTATTACAGTCACCCTTGAGTTCTGTAAACGATCAAGTGTGCACTTGATTGCCTAAAGGAATTTGGGGGCCTTGTAGGGAGAGTGTCCCTTCCTTTATTCATTTTCTTTTTTTGTTGAATAAAATCAGACAAAGTGTAGAGAGGACAGAGTCTAAAATTTTTTTGGAAAGCTATGCTAGTTTTTTTCGTGATTATTTTCGTTAGTTTGCACCAGTGGGCAGCTTAAAATTTTGTATTTATTTCTGAAGAGAGAGGAAAAAATCCGTCCTAATGACTTAACTTCTTGGAAGGAGTTCTTTCTACTAAGAAGAGTCCCCATTAATTTGAATTATTTATTAGGGCTGAAAATTAATTAGGTTTATTTCCCTTTGTTTTCGGTTCAGAGAAGGGGATTATTTCAAAGCAGTGCTTTAGTTGAAATTAATGCGATTTCCAATCAGTTATCAAAACAAGAACATTTGGATGAAGTCTTGTTTTAAATATAATATTCATTAATGTATATGATGTTTGTCTCTTGACTTAAAGTCTGACTTCAGCATTTACCAGTATTTTAATATTTAACACAAAAATATTTTGAACTTATTTTGCTACTTTAGTTTGCTATAGAATATTTTTATTTAGTTTGTGTGTGTATGATTCAATCTGTAATGTACGTATATAAATTGAATAATAAAATAATAATTTAAATTTTTAACTAAATTGATAATGCTCTTTTTACACTGATACATCATATATACAAGAATATCCAATAATTACTCTGGGGTATCTGATGCAAGTACAACTACTCTCTTCATGCTACAGTATCCTATACATTATATTGAGTTTATTATAATTAAAGTAGTCTCATAAATAAAAAAAAGTATTGTCTTGTTACATTAGAGTATCGTCTAGTTACACTAGAGTATCGTCTAGTTACACCATAGTATCGTCTTGTTACACTAGAATATCGTCTTGTTACACTAGAGTATCGTCTTGTTACACTTAAGTATTCACTAGTTACACTTAAGTATTCACTAGTTACACCAGAATATTACAAGGATATATTCCCTAGTTACACTAGAGAATTACAAGGATATATTCCCTAGCTATACTAGAGAATTACAAGGACATATTCCCTCGTTACACTAGAGTATTACAAGGATATATTTCCTTGTTGTATTAGAATGTTACAAGGATATATTCCCTAGTTACGCGGAAGTACACTATACTAGATAGTATTCTCTGTTAACATACTAGAGTACCCAATACAAGGTATTATGCTAAAGTCAAACTAAGGTATTGGATCTACTTATCGTAAAGTTTCACTTGAGCTTCAATACTTTTATACACCGTATGAAAGAAATTAAAGTTTGTAATACCATTAAAACTACTTTTTTTTAAATTTGTAAATACAAGTTTCTACACTCCTGTTCAGTATTGTTTGCGATCAATGAAACATATATAGTACCAATAAAATAGTCACATATATTTTTATCTAGTCAACAAATTAATAACAATTTCTTTCTTTTCGGAACATGTGGACTGGTCTTTTGGCAAAAACACTTTACCTTAACGCAACCTACCTATTACTGTTTTGAGCAGACTCTGTTCACCTCTGACAACAGTTGATATTATTATCCATAAACTGCATTTCACTCTAAGCAAGTTAAATTAATTCAGTAAGGCACTTCCCCTATAGACGCAGAGTTTTATCACCAAGTTATAAAAATCCCATGCAGCCATCAAATCATAATTTAAGACTTTAGGATAAATATATACATCCTGGGGATCGACAATTTCGTCTTTCTGACACTAAATGACATCTGTGACATTATTCGTACCAGATACTCTCATTCTCTGCTCACTCGTAAACAAAAGATGCTCCATGACTCTAAGAGCTAACTGATTTGTATCTGAAATTTTTTCTTCGAACTTTACTTTTTCTCACAGGACATCGTTAATATTTTATGTTAACCACACAGAAACCGAGCGAGTCCGTATTTAATTTATGTCAACATTATGACGTCATAAAAATAGCAGTTTTTTCCAATGCACCTTGATTTTAAAGATTGTGCTGCATGCTGTTGATGAATTAAACATGCCTGTCACAACCTTCCATAAATCCCATCACCTCCTCCTGAGGAGAGAGTTTTGATATTAATTAATTTCTAAATAAAAGAAAACTGTTTTCATCTCGTCTGAGATCATCCAAGGCTTGAAAAACATACAGAGTATTTGGTGTGGAGTGTAAAATAATTAACTCTGCGACAGTGGACAGCTTGCCTGATAAAAGAAAAAAATATCACTCGGAAATTTTCCCCAAACGCAATCTCCTGATATGAATTAGGAAATTTTTGTATTGTTGTTGTTTTAATCTCATTCATTGTGGAAAGGCTTTATTTTTCTACTATGAGAAGAATATTAACATTATCTTATTTTCATAGGAAAAGGCAATATTGTATTTCTACTAGACATAAACTCGCAAATTTGATTACGCTGTGAGACACTCCGGCGAAATTACTGTATTTCTTCATTTGTACATTTAAACAAAATGTAATTTTCTTGAGGGAAACAACTAACTGTAAAGGATCTATTTTTTACTACGAAATATATTTAATCGAAGTAGATGTTTTACTGTGAAACATCCCGTACGAAATATATATTTTGATTACCAGTGATTGGAAATAAATTAAACTTTATCCCAGTTTAAAGTATTGTTTATGTCATGAAACTAATGCGCTTGATTTTATTTTATAAAGCGTGAAATATATTATTATGTTGTTTTTGTGTTACACAATTAATCTTTAATTCAAATCAGTTTTGTAATAGAATATTTCAAAAAGTTTCATGTCTAATAAATAGAGAATGAGTAGTTTTAATGGTAATTAATTAACATTTATTTTTTTTGAAAAACTAGGGAAAATCAGTTCTACTTTGTATACCAATAAGTATATCATGGTAAATGGTGAGGTTGGTTACACTATATACTTTTTCATTGAAAATACATTTTTGTAGCATTGGTTAAGTTTAAAACGATATTCGCCGTCCAGAATTTAGCAGTGACTGTCTTCGATAGATGGTATCACAAGTTGACTGACTGCCGATTTTGAAAGACCGTGAAAGCTGCATTAAGGTCACTGGTACATTTCCGTATATCTGGTCATGCGATGTTGCGACATTTTAATGTCATGTGTTGCCTTTAAAAGCTGAACCATAAGTTATGAAATGATGTTGAGCTGCAAGTTCTGAAACTAAGCTCTGACAATGGTGGAGACTAATATCACTGAACCTCATACATCTGCTGCAAGCTATATACATCGCATTAACAATTAAACTACTCACCGTAGACCATCCATAAAAGTTCGCGTTAATTTAGGTGGAAATTGACTTTGAATTTTTTAATCACGCCTGTTGGCATGGCGTCTACTGGCCACTAATTTTGCAAGATACGTGAACGACAGATAAAATTTGTCTACCACAAAGTAGCATGTTGTAGTTGGATTATATTGATGCACATACTATTTTTTACAATTATCTCGATATTTTATTCTAAGATAATTGTAAATTTTTGTAAAGTTTATGGTTAAAATTTACCTTGTATGTACTGTTTGTTTTCAGAGTAACCTTATTTTCAGTACTAGTAATTTACCTTAAGGTAAAGCATACAACTAAGTTGTTGTATATTCTCACTTTGAAATATTTGTAATTAATTTGAAACTATTGTCATCGGCAGAATAATTCACTTTGTTTTATAATAAGGCAGTTACTCGTAATTTAACCGTAGTTCAAAATTATGTGGTGTCGTACTTTTTTAGAAGTACTCATACCGACGCCATTAGACCTTTGTATTGCTCAGTTGCGATGTTAATTAAAATACCTACCTATGCATCTAAGAAAGTTGCTAGTTATTTAGTGTATAATTTGGAATAATATGTGTATTATTAATGTGACTTAGTGTAGCGTAGTGGGCCGAGTGGTGTACCTTTATACAAAATGAAACAGCCTAGTTTAAAAATAACTTGCCTTTATTTTGCAAATAATTATATGTACATTTTGTGCACTAGAGATTTCCATCCCCATGACATGGGTGGTGCGAAACAGCAAAAACTCAACAGGCGTGGCCTCATCAACGAGCACCGTGTCGTCAAACCCCTCATTCCGCCAGCCACAAATCTCTGACACCCCAAAACATACGGGACAGCTGTTGCGACCTTCATCAGCAGGGCTTGGGCATATGTTTCAGGAATTTGGAATCGAAGGTCAGTGGCGGTGTCTGCGACGTCACAATAGTTAACCCCCCCCCCTAGGGGTTGTCTTTACGACGTATATCGTCATTAGAATACAATTAACCAGATCCATGTGGACGAAATGCCTCGTCGTTAGAAAAAATATTATCAGAATTTGATCTCGTCATCCTCAAAATATCGGCAATGCCTCTTCATTAGCAAAATAGGTCAGATCTGGATGGACGAGATAACTCGTAGAAACCATTTGGACCAACCGATGGTTCTAACCAACCGAGATAACTCGTAGATTCCATATTACGTCCGTAATATGGAATAAAATAAGTCAAGGAATTATTTTATTCCATATTTTCAGAAAAATAAACAGTAGATAACCATAATGAAAGCTTACATTCATTCGTTATGATCCAAGTAAGATTCATAATTTTGAAGCAATCATTAGAGCGAAGCACCAGCATCAGGGTCAACTTTAATTTCCCCATGTTATTCAGCTTAAAGTACCCAGACACCACGGAAGTTACAGGAAGTTAAGAGTTCCCAATCCCCATAACTTAAGCCCGGTAACCTCTTAATTTGCAACCACCACCGTCGTCTTTAAAAGTTTAATTTACCCAAGACGTCCGTAAAGTATACATACGATGAAGTTTACGGTCCACTTGAAATAATCGATATATCGCTCCAGTGACCTTTCTTAAACTCATTGAGTCGCAAAATTGGTTAAAGGAGTTTGGTCTGCTATTAATATCAAGTTGGAGATTAGAATCGTTAAAAGCAGTTCCAGCGATATCGCAAAAAGTCAATTTCCTACGCGTTGTTTAAGATCTTCGAAGAAAATGGTTCAATTTTCATGAATTGAAGGGTAAATTGTGGTTGTCGCATTTTCATTCATTGCCGAATTTATACTATACTCTATGAAACCCACGCTCTTTGGAGGGTGAAATTAAACCAACTAAGAAGAATGATATATTTCCAATTTCGTAATGTATTCTTTTTTCTATCTTTTAACAATTAAATCAAGTAGAATATCTGAATTATCTGTAAAAGGGTGAGGGTTAAACTGTAGTAATTATAACAAGTATGTGGTAAACAGTCACTACTTCAAAATAAAGCTTATAGCTGTACATAAAGCTGTTTAACCTATATTCACCATGAAGTTATTTTTTAGACAAGCTGCAATGCATTGCTAACCCGGTGACGCGCCTTGCTAAATTGATGAATAGGGGACGTTGTTATGAACACACGTAGTTGGCACCTCTAATATTTACCATATGTCATTCGCAGCATCACCGAAAGGCTACGACTGGGGTGGTGGATCAGATACGAAATGTCATTCGCAACAGTCGGCAATCTTCCATGGATAGTCGAATGTGAACAATTCGAATGTCGATGCAATAAAAATCACTTTAGAGCAGTGTACAATCTTTGAAATAACAGACCTAGCTTCTACTGATATCATAACTTCACTCTTCGTTATCCTTCAACCTTCTCTTCACACTGCTGTGAAATGCAACATAAGAGGGTCCACGTCAAAATCATACATTGTATTACTATGCATACAGAAGCACATCCGAGATCTTAGTATAGCTCACATAGTTTCACGCAACTGTCAATCTTGCAACTAGTAGTAGCATCTATCGAATTCAGCTACAGTTAATTTCTTGAGGTAGAGTATTGCATTGAACTTAGCCACCAGTGCAAAAATATCACTTACACTCACTGCCAAAAGTTAAGCATGAAACGTAAAATGAGAAAAAAAAACAAGTACAGCTCTGATTGACACGAAATGCGGGAGGAAAGTTGCAAATAGGCATATGCATGAAGCAAAACAAATAATTAAATACAAAGCTGAAAACAATATTGAATGTTTCTAAATTATAAGATGAAGTTATATTGGAGTCATTAAAAATTATATTTAAATCCAAAACAACAACAAAACAAAACCGATATTAATAGGGTATGTGACCACCCCTCATTCTCATATAAAGTTTACATCGAGTGACCATGCTTTCCATGAAGTGATCAACCACCCCAGGGACAAGTAATCACCATTCCTCCTTTAGAGTAGTTTGCAAATCTATTAGAGTAGCAGCGGGTATGAAACACATAGACACAGTACGGTTGAAGGCATCCCAAAAACTTTCAATGAGATTAAGGTTGGGCGGGTACGCCGGCTAAACCATACGCATTCCCCTATTCCTCCAGGTAGTCGTCCGTGATGCCAGCTCTAGGGAGACTCGCATTACCGCACATTAAAACTAAAGAATGACCAACTGCTGCAGCGTACAAACTCACAATGTGTTCTAGTACTTTTCCCGATACTGGACAGCCGTCCCAGAACCCCGTCTATAAATGTGCAGGTCAGTGCGATACAACTGTTTGGCTTGTTTGGAATTGTTTCCATAATCGTGAAGTACCGGAATGATGAATGCCGAAGAAAAGAGCAACATCAGTGATTGATTGCCCTGTTTCAAGGCGTCCCGTAGAACGCCAGCGCTCACTATCTGCCATTCATCTTCTGGAAGCCATAGAAACACGTCTGTCTTGGAAACGTATAGTACGAAAGTTATAAACGCTTTTATCAGCACTTACATGCAACTCATCTAGCCTTTCACAATACTGATTTCTTATACGTCTGCCTTTTTTTACACATTTCTCGACGCGAAGCCTTTATTAGCTGTTACATAGCACGTTTGCATACTTCCATTTACCTCATTTTAGTGTCTGTACTCTAGTTTTCAATCAATAAATATATGTAGGAAAGACCTGACAAAGATGCCTTGCATCTAGTAGTACATGGAACCATCGTGATTAGGGCATTGATGTCATCCCTTTATGAAACAGGCTGGCACTTTTTTAAATAATACTCAGCATTTAATGATATGGTAGCAATTTATCTTCATAAAGATTTAGTAAGATCATCTTGCTGGTAGAACAAAAAAAGTATTTCTGTACGAGTAAAAATCATAGAGGCAGTTTTCACTTGATTGGTTCACAATGATCCACATCTACATCCCATTGTATCGTGTTGCTACTACAATAACATCCAAATTGCGTATAATAGAATAGAAAACTATCATTCGCTTGGTTCTTTAACAAAAAATATTCACATTGCTTTTACTTTTACTACAATTCTTTCACGGTATGTAAAGAGCAATTTCAGCACAATGTGAGAGTGGTACATCCCAAAAACAAATACTCCGCTTCCCGAGAAAACGCGCAAACTTCAAAGCAAACACTAAGAATAGAAAGGGGTTAAAAAAAGAAGAGTTCCGGAATTTATCCCGTCTTCATCGTAATGGAACTCCATGTCACAACTTAAAAGCATTTTACTTAACTCTTTTGCGTGTTTGCTCTCGAAATATTGCTTCTAGCCCGGTGATTAGATGTCAAAGACATGCAAGAAAATTACCGACCTCTTCTCTTCCGAACTACAGTTCCACCTGCCCTAATATCGCGCTCGATCAGCAGTCCGGACAGCTGAAGCGACACCCTCCCACACATAAAAAAAGGAAAGGAAAGAAAAATAAATAAGTAAAGGGAACTTTTGGGGAAAATGCGAGCGATTATGGCGCGGTGTAACGTTCCATTTAGGGTGCATTATCCAGCAGGTCGATCATTTCCATTCCCAGGGATATTCCACGGGTATTCGATGGGGGTTATAAACGGTTTCATCAGACCTTTATGATGGTCGTAATATTTTCCCGAAAACATTTTCGGATTTTTTTCTTCCCCTGGCAGGATAAGACGACAGCACCAGGGTTTGCGGGAAAGTTTAGAGTTGAAATGATCTGGAGACAACGGCGTGTATGTCTTGATAAAGTATGGGGTCTTCGTAATTAGCTTCGTCTATATAAGTTCTGGAAGTGCAGTAAATTTTAGCAGTTATGGATGGAAAAAGTAATTTTGATGGTGATAGATGAGTCTCTGGAAAAGGTGGCGCGCTTCACGGATACATAAGGGGCAGCTGTTGTACTTTTAGGCAAATATAGCAAAATAGTTATTAAGATATTCAATGCTCGAGTTCCATGAGTGATGATGCAAAATTCTTCGTTTGTTCAGAGATGAAATTTACATTAAAATTACTATTGAAAACCACACATTTTTTTTTAAATAATAAAAAAGGTTTATGTTCCATGCACTCATTTATGGCTTATGTTATTTAATTTAAGAAGTTCTGTAGCTTTAAGGAATTATGAACGGGAAAAGTAATTTTGATGGTGATAGATGAATCTCAGGTAAAGGTGACATGCTTCGCTGCTACAAAAGGGGCAGATTTACTTGTAGGCAAATATAGCAAAAAATAAAACGTTGTTATGATATTTCAATAATTGTACTAACATGATAAATTTTTTATTTGTTCAGAGATGAAATTATTATTTAGAACCGTATTTTGTGCTTTTGAAACTAATAAAAATTGGCTTATGTTCTCTACGTTCTTTTTTATCATTTGTTATTTAGTTAACCAGATACGATAACTTTTAACAGTTATGGACGAGGAGTAATTTTGATAGTGATAGTTTAGTCTATGAAAAAAGAGGCATGCTTCACTCGGCTACGTAAAGGCATCTGTTCTGCTCTTGTACAAATATGACAGAATTGTTAGTAGGAATTGCATTATTTTTCGGATAATACGAAATGATTGTTTTATTCAAAGAATAAATTAGTATTTAAACGATTTGAAAAAAAAGTTTTCCGTGTCCTTGTAATTGCAAAAATTGTCTACCAAAAACTGATGCAATAACATACAATAATTCAGCTGTCAATGCTACTGTTTCATTTTGTTTCGGAACTGAGTTCAATAAATTCTTTGCAAACGGAGATATTGAAGGTAAATATATCAAGCTTTCACTTTTTTTCAAGTTCACAAAATACCTCTGAATGATAACTTCCATTCATTCAAAAGTTATATTTGACATTTAAAAAATAAATAAATTAGTCTTTCGTTAAGAGCTCAATTTTGTATTAAGATATTAAATGGCTTTTTGTATATCACCTGTTAACTATAGAGTATGTGTATAGAAACTAAATTTTTTTTGAAATTTTATTTCAATATGAAGATAGTAGTGAAATAAAAATGATCTTATTCTATTGTTAAATCCGAAGAGAGGAATAATTTTATACATGATGAAACGACCAGGTTATTATAAACTTTAAGCTCACAGGATATGGCATTGTACTTAAGAAAGTGTGATTGATTTGGAAAAGTGTGTATCATATTGTAGTTAGTGTTAAGTGGTAACGTTCAAATAGTCTATCGTCTTAGCCTTACATTCTTAAACTTCCGCAATCGTTATATTGTGCCACTAAAAGAAAAGCGTTGTTCACTACGGAATATAAAACTTCCAGTAAAATTTTTATGTGCTTTGCCAACTGGAATAAATTTTGTTATAACTATAGTTTTTTTTCGCTGTTGTACTTCTTCTAAAATGTTCCTATTTCGGTTACGCAACATTAAGTTAGAGTTCCGTACAATCATTGACTGAGTAAGATTTTCCTAATCGAACAGGAAACTGTACTACAAATATAAACGATTTACGAGCAGGTTCCAAAACAATAAATCGAAGTAGCTGGAAGTAAGGGGCAGTAAAAGTTTTAGGATCTGCGAAGGAGTAAAAACTGTATAAACCCTGAAATGATGTTCTTCGAAGAAAATTCGGTTTTGCAAAACGCATATTCCTGAAGAAAAAGATATTTGAACCTAGAAATATCACAAAAGTTGAAAAACTGATGAATAATTTAAAAATTATTAGTTATATTTTACTGCTAACCAAGCTCTACTCAAAAATGGTTTTCAAAATTTCATTGCTGTAAAATTTAAAAAATCGTGCAAGTAAAGTCAATCATTGATTGTGATTCTCTTAGTCTTTGAGTCTCGAAGTTAATACATTAAGAATTCGGTTTTGATTATTAAGTACAATATACAGTTTAACCTTGATTATCCCAGCTAGATTAACCGTGTGATCCTAGCACAATTCGGTACCGAGACTTCAATAAAATTTCGAGCACAAATGTGCGCAATTTTTCCAAGGAGCGAGAAAGGGCTGCGAAAGAAAGAGACGTTCAAGACATTTCACAAGAAAGCTTAAAAATACATAACTTTCGGTAGCATTAGTAACATGATGTAAAGTAATTTGTTCTTATATTTTGCTTTGCATTTCGTAGCTGTTTTGTGTTAATACATTGATACGTATCTACATTGATATTCGAGTTTCTGGCTATCCGAAGAGACATAGGTCCATGTCACCTCATATAATCAGAGCTTTACTGTTATTATAAAATTAAAAGTGTAATATATATTGGAAAGACTGATATAACTCGTATTAACGTGGTGAATATAAAACAAATCTCTGAGCAGCTAACTATATGGAGTTATTTCAAAGTAAGCAATCATTGTACCAAACAGAAAAGTAAGATTATCATGATTGCTCTCAATAAATGATGCATAATATTTTGCACTAAATATTTTAGAACCTTAATTATTGGTGGAAATGTAAACTAAGGTCACCCTATATGACCAGTAAATCGGATGATTACGGACGTATCAACACCCAACAGCACTGTCGAAATGCACTAAATTTATACTATAATCTACGTTACTACCAGTGCTGCATAGACTGAAGTTTCTGGATTCTCTTGTAAAAACTCAACTGTCTTCTATTTCGTAAACCTTGCTTGCCTCTTTACACGAAGTGCGGATGATACGGAAAACTCGAAACTTTATTTAAAGATTATAAGATTATGTACCCAAATCAGAATGAATAGCATGAACACTTGGTGAATCGGAGCTCAGATAATCAAAATTCTTCTGTAATTTAAATTATTGTGTAAAATGTATTAAAATTGCAATACACTTACTAAATACACATATAATTATCATATTTTTTTATTTGTAGTAAATATAAAGTATGCCTGCATGTAACTATTTGGGGATAGTTCAGGATGAAGGAAAATAATCACAATGGAGTAATATAATTAGATGACAATTTATTTATTTTTGAGGTTTTATGGTTCAAGGGCCGTGTTTGACCAAGCTGTACCAAACAACGTCAAGCAAATACAACGAGGGAAAAAATGATGAAAGCTTATGCAGAAGGGAGACCTTAATGAAATGGTGGACATATTATGATACTCCTAAGATTGAAGGGAATGCTTCCAATAAATCATACTTAATTTTCCGCTGAATACTTTGATTTAACCAAAGAATGTCCATGTCTTTTCCCTTTGATAGTCATATTTGAGTAGTATAATCTCCTGAAGCCATACAGATGATAGTTTTTACTATTATCCAACAAATCTGTCAGTACATTTAGCAAAACAAATCATAAATTTACTTTCCAGGTGGAAAAGATTAATACTTAAGATACATATAAGTTTATTTTTTCTTATCAAACAAATATGTCAGAACAGTTAAAGTGCAAATTCAGAAAATTATTTACAATTCATTTATTTCAAATAAAAATTCAAAAATGTTCTTAAAATTTTTAACTCAGACCACATGTTACTTAAAGTGTGTTGCGTTTAAGAAGAAAAAGGCTTTAGTATATAATGCTTTGATACTGCAACATATGTTTGTTTACTGAGAAAATTACTGATCGTGTTTCAATGAAATAACGAGCAAATAATTCAGTCCCCCTCCCTCCATTTGTGTCTTGATTGTCTAACACAAATTCATATAGTTTCAATTAATATATATTTTATGCATGCAAATGCTTATTCTTATTTTCGTTTTATTCGTCTACAAAAAGTATTTTTCAAACGTTAAAACGCCATCCACATCCCAAAAAAAGGTTTCTTCTCTATTTTAAATTAAAAAATGCAGTGGGATCTAGACAGAAAAAAACTTTTACGGCGTATGCTGCGTTTTAGAGTAAACAGAATTTTCAATAGCTCTAATTGACAAAAATATTTCTACTTCCTAGGATGTGTCAAACGTGTCCAATAATTACCTCATATATCAGTGTTAAGTTTAATTTGTAGTTGGCAGGTAGGAAAAATAAAGATCTTGTTTTGAAAAATATTGGTGGTTTTCTATTCTTATTCGTCTCATGCTGCTAATGATCATAATTTTTCAGGAGCTTATCAGGTTTCTAAAAGGATTTGACGGAAATAATTTTTTCTTGACACAACTTTTCTTCAAATTTTTTTAAATACATCCAAGATGCGCTTATAATTACCTGCAGTTTTGAGACTTCAATTATTTGCTCAAAACACTGAAAGGTGTGATTGGCGTTTGTGCAATATATATTAAGCTTCTGTCTTCTACAACACCACATGATGTGATGGATTTTGTTTCCACAAAATTATTTGCTTCTTCGTTCATCTATCTATGCAGTATGCATGTATGATCTATGTATGTAGAGGAGATGGATTACTCTGTGAAAAGTTAATTTAACATATGTTCACAAAAAATCTTCCTCATAATGTTTCTTTTTAAATTATGAAGTGAAAAATTATATACGAATGATTCATACAGGTTTGTGATACATAAGTGAAACATAGTGTGAAAACATATTGTAAATGTAGTAAGACAAAATGCGTAAACAAGGAGCTCCCGAACAAATATGATACTAACGTGTAGTAAATAGAATAGAATATAGTAAATAGAATGTAATCCTATGTATATTATAATTCTAAATAAGCTTGTGAGTTAGTAAGCATTTAGACGTGTTTTATATTGAGTCGTGGTAGATTACCAAATTTTGAATGTTTTTTAAATGAATTCTAGTAGCTACATGATCGGTAGACTGGGGGTTGATCAGTTGCAGTTAGACGCCTCCAGATATATAGGTTTTTCCCCCAAATGAATTGAACGAAAGTAGTCAGTTCCTGTGCTGTAAATTTGTTTTCAATCGGGATGGTCAAATTCACCGAGGATTAAAATTGCATCCAAAGACTGCTCTATTTTTCGTCATAAAGTCATACAATTAGGCGCTATCGCCAATATTGGTATTTTTAGGGTTAATAATCAAAAAAATGCTGCATATAAATGTAGCAAAATACCCGACCTTACTCGGTTTGGCTTGATTAAATTAAGATTGAAGATATAGAGGTAGGATAACACACACACAGAGTACATAATGAATTTTGTCTTTCGTTGAATGAAATAATATTTTAAGACATTTCAACATCTTTATAATTTGTACAACTCAGTTTGGACACAAATTCTACACATTCATATCCATCCTTAAAATATATTTTACATACATCGCACCATTAATGCATGACAAAGGTACTGAATGACCAATGACGCCACTAAGGTTACTACTACAAAATGCGATTTTGAGGGATATTTGGAAATCCCTTTCTTAAGTTCTTTTCTTGTTCAACTCAAATGATAAAAATGACGAATTTACGGCTAGTGCTCTCGCTCTAATTGCCCACAAACACTCTTTTATAAGCAATGGGACGTTGTTGAATTTCGCCATCTTTAAGGGAATAATGTCATATTAATTTAATAATGCATTAGTCACTAAATTTTTATAAACAAATGCATTTTTCTTGAAAATAACATTTTATGGCATATATAATACTAAATTCCGTTGTTTCAAAATTGAATATCTTCAGTACAGAGTTACAAAGGTAGCGTAATACCATTTTAAAGTATAGTAAAAAAGATTTCACAATGTTCTTAAAGGAAAATCATGGTTTTAAATAAACTTTTAATCGATACACTAAATTGTTTAAATATAACTTCAACTTGTAAAATAATCCACTCTGACCTCCTGTCATACACGGCATTGTCATATGCCAAATAATTTTTTTATGCTTGAAAAGTTCTAGTTCGGATTTTTTTAACATTATTCTATCAAAAACAGCATAATTAATTGCCCAATAACACTTAAAATTTACATTATTCTGACCAACCTGCCACTTTAAGTCGAATACATTTTGGTCGTGTTGCGAGTGATGAAAAGGAATTGCAATTTATTAAAATAATAAATATTTAAAACAGAAAATTAAAGAAAACAGCGAAGTAAAAGAAAAAAAATTGTCTGCACAAATGTTTTTTTAAATGATTTTAATTCGTGATTATTTTTTATCTCTAGATCTTGCATAGTGGCCATAACTTTCAACTAAAAATTGCACAAAATCTAGAAATGCGATGTTATTTTAGAGCGAAAGAAACAGAATATATCACTGCCTGCGATAAACCAACACGATTTTCCGTTTCTTTTCTGTTCATTGAAATATATAGTCCCTCCCAATATTCCGAAATCGTTTATATTGTGTAAAGAACAAAAATAAGATGGAAGTAAATGAAGTATCATACCTAAAATATCATTAAAAATATCATTTTCGGAAAAATATTTGCTTTTTCAGCAGAACAGGTAAAACAATCCAAGTAATCGCAATAAGCAATATACATTCCGTATTTTCCAAAACTACCAAATTATGGTTGTTTAAATTTTCTTATTCAGATGTTTTAGCATGAAACTTATCTAAATATGTAAACAAAGAAAAGTTTCATATTTCATTCACTAAACTAAAGTACGGTGTATTAAATAAAGAACATTGAATCTAAATATATGAAATTCAATTTATGTGATGCCTGTATAAACACACACACAAAATCAAACATAGAACGGGAAGGCAGACCGACAGACTAACGCAACCAAGTTCAGTCACTAAATGAAGGTAAGTACTCACAGTATGCAAAGTGTCATGAAAATATATATTTAACCGCGTGGTCGTGTATATAGCACACGTAAATACAGACAGATGAACAGACAGACACCAAGCTACCAAGAGGAGGATTTTGCATCAGAATGGTCCAGAACAATTAGTAAACGTGAAATGAAGCGAAACTATTCAATTTAGAAACAAACATTACATTCTTATTTATATAAATGTTTTAAAATTATAAAATTTAGAGTACACATTATCAACAATGTATGGAGTAATCGCAGTAATATATGACATTGAAATGTGATAGATGCTTAGACGTACGCCATGTTACAACCGTTAACTCAGAAAGACTAAACTTGTATTATATATAATGCCTTCTCAACCTTATGCGTTCCTGAGCACAGCAGTATACTAGTTCTGGGACTTCAGAACAATTCCTCCGTTAAGGTATTCATAGTTTGTACTACCTACATTCAAGGCAACTACTACTTGTGTCACTTTTTGCTCTTTTTACGGTATAGTCCAAGAGTAAGGATACGGGAACATGCCGTTAAGAGCCTATTAAAATTATTGTACACTTCCTTAACCTTTAACTGCTGTCATGGGTCCCACAGACCCCGAGTCATTTTTAACAGGTCGTTTCCACCCCTTGAAGTGAATATTGGTCTCTGTCCTATTCAGTACATTCCTACTACGTCCAACAGAAGCCACATTCCAAGACTGGTTTGGCTTCCCCAACTATTTCGTATTTCACACTATTTGCATTTCCCGCGTGGTCTCTTAGAACCCTTCACAGCATTTATGTTACCGTTCTTGTTGAATGAAATCGTCTGTTTGAGTAGGGAATTTCGGCAGAGAGTCTAAAATGGCACCAAACTTTATTAAGAAACTACCTGTGTATCTTACACAAAAGGAAATTAAGGATATTGTTGATGGTCGAAAATAAAGTACTGGGACATTGATATTTCGGATAATATTATTGAAAGCGAACACGAAACGGATTCGGAAATTTATGCAGATGAAGATGAATACATTTCAAGTGCGTCTTCACAAGAATATTTCTACGGAAAAAATAACTTCAAATGGGATGTCTGGGGGGGGCTAATCGTGCCGTTTAAACACCAAAACACAACATAGTTTTACAGTTTCCAGGGTTGAAACGTCTTACAAAATTAGGTCCGAAAGCTGAGTCTGAAGAGACATGGAATCTACTTAACTTGTATTACTATAAAATATATTTCATATTAAGAATTGAATTATCTAAATTTAAAATGTATAAATAATAATTATCTAAAGAATCTTTTTTTTTATATATTATATTAATTAACTTTATACGCACTTTAGTGAGCGAGGTTTGAGAGACCCCTCCACACTAATTATGAAACGGTTTGTGACACAACAGTTAAGGGTTAACCGACTAAATGGTGTCTTCGAGACGCATGTATTTCTCAGTTGACGAGTTTTCATCTCGAGACAATAACCAAGAGAATTAGTCATATAAGAAGCAGAAATCAAACAATAACTCAGGCCAAATATTTAATGAAAATATAAAGCGTAGAAACAGGTTAGGAGTACGACTACATACGAAGGAAACAGAGTGAAAAAGGTTTTAATGCTCAATTCACCTACTTATGTGGTTGAGGAACATGTTAATGCATTTGGACCAGTCTACAACAGCATTGATATGCAGTGTAATATCCTTAATATCTTGTAGATTATGCGGGTAATCCTGATAGACACATTATTTCAGATATCCCCATAAAGGATGCACAACGAAGTGTTATCGGTTGAATGTACGGCCAATCAAGAGTATCCCTTTAACTGATATACCTATTCGGTTTTTCCTGATCCAACCATTCCCCAACGAGTTTGGCGTCGTAAGTAGAGGAATTTCATAATGAAGGTTGGCAATTTGAACTGCATTATTGGTAGCATAAGCGAAACCGTCCAAAACGTTGAGGTGGGAGCTTCAATGGAACACACATTTTAGGCCACTAGCTCATTTAAGTAGAATTGTGGTCTAGGCAAACTGTTTCAATATTATTCTAGCAACCATCCATTTATTTGTTATTCGTCCTCATCGCGTAGTTTATTATTTTTTTCATATTCCGTATCGCATCTTAACTTTTAGACGATACCGTATAAATAACCTAATCAAACCTATCAAAGGAATGGATACCTTGAAAGACAAGATATTCGATGAAAATTGACCAGCATTGTCGCTAGATCAATCACATGAACATATATAGGGTGTCATAGGAATACCGGCCTTATCTCTAAGGCCTCCAAGAGACAAGATCTGCCATCCTACAAGAATGGGTGTTCATCCCACAGAATTCATTAACAGTTTAATCCTATTGAAGTATGCTGTGATATGTGGTTGCTCGTCAGTTCGTGATGAACGCATAATTCTAACCGTATTTGTTTAGGATAGTGGTAATACCTCGATTATTTTCTGTAATTGTACATGTATACTGTAAGAATTTTTTTAACACAATCTGTGCTACACAAATAGAGCCTGTACTAAAGTTTATGTAAAGAACAGAACGTTCCTTTTCTATAATGATATGTTTCTATAAGATATAGTACAACGCACCCAGCATTCATCGCTGTAATGGTAGCAACAAATCTGGAATTAAAGTGAATCTTGATGTATTCAAGATAGATAAACGGATGTGTTTACTAAAAGATCTATTCTTTAGACCACAAAAAATGGAATCTGGACAAAAGACTACTAATGGACAGCAAAATAACTTCTTTTGTATATACATTAAAGTATTGTTTCCAACGAAAAGGGATTCTTTTACCCCCTTCCTTTCACAAAAACAATTCCTAGAAATACAGCACAAAAGCAATGGAATGCCCTTTTTAACACATGTAGGTACAACAATAAAAAAAGGAAGTAGTATAATTACTTGCCTTCACAATCTAACTATTAAATATTTCGTCTTAAAACTATTATTACAGCACTAAGTTCATTTTATTGAGATCGAATTCCGAGACATTTTCATGGTAATCATGGAAAGAAAATCATAATAGTAACGAAAGGATGCTTTGTGTTAGTTTAGAGATTCCTAAGTGTAAATGTAAAAATGACGTACCTTGTAGTCGTGAAGTGGCATATGTTGTTTTTCAGCACAGAAGAGAATGGATTTCACATCTCCTGACAGTAGCAACTTATTGCAAACCTCATCCGCCGTTAAATTATTGATATCAATGTGTCGAGTCTCACGAGATCCTGCAAGAAAAATCTTTGTTAAAAAGGAAATAAAATTAAATGATCTGATATTAGTTTATAAAATCTTAATTAAAAATAAATCCATAGAAATGAATTGATTTTCAAGCAAGTTACATCAGAACAAAGTATAAGATTAAAATCAAATTTCAATTTTTTTAGATTTTCAGATAATATCCAACTGTGTAAAGACGAAGTATATTTTTAGTTACAGTAAAGGTTTTTATTTTGTGTAGACGAAGTATCTCGTCTTTATATATATACTACCTTACAATAATGGACAAGACGCCAGCGGATTTGCATAAAATCCAACTACTTGTTTGGAGGTGTTTTTCATGGTATAGCCTAGGACCTTTACACGTTGTTCCTGGTAAATTGAATTGTGTAGACGAAGTATCTCGTCTTTATATATACACTACACTACAATAATGGACCGGACGCGAGCAGATTTGCAAAAATCCGACTACTTGTTTGGAGGTGTTTTTCATGGTATGGCCTAGGACCTTTACACGTTGTTCCTGGTAAATTGAATCGTGTAGATGAAGTATCTCTTCTTTATATATACACTAGCCTACAATAATGGACCGGACGCCAGCGGTTTTGCATAAAATCCGACTACTCGTTTGGAGGTGTTTTTCGTGGTATGGCCTGCGACCTTTTCACGTTGTTCCTGGTAAATCGAACGCCGAAGCTTACAAGAACAATACAGACAGTCAGGTTCTTCCTACGCTCTGGCAATTTTATGGTATGGATAAAAGTTACTTCCAGGACTACAATGCTCCATGTTATTTTGCAGCCTCTGACAAGCAGTGATATCAAGATATGGATGTAAAACGTCTTCCCTGGCCTGCTCAGAGTCCCGGTCTAAACCCCATGAAAAATTTATGGGACGAGTTAGACCGAAACTTACGGACCAGGGAACCACGTCTGAAATCTACAGCTGAGGTGTCAACACTCTGCAGCAAGAATGGACACAAATCCTCATAGCTGTGTGTCAAAACCTTGTTGAAAGTATACCCAGGAAGGTTGCTAGTGTAGTTGCAGCACACGAGGGACCATGCCCTATTAAAGCATGTATTATTTCCCTTAAACCATCACATCTTGCTCCGGTCTCTTATTATAGGGTAGTGTATATATATATATATATATATATACTTTAAGAAATAGCGAAATAATAATTGCTGTAACAATAAAAACATAGTTGTTTCGCGTGTTTGTCTGATATACACTGAAGAGACAAAACATTATGACCACCTACTCTATAACGCGTTGCGCCTCCTGGTTATAGATACCACGAGTTCTTGGTGCATGACTGGAGACAGGTTGTACCAAAGTCTTTCGAACTCAAGTTTTTCGGATCGTCAATTATCTGGATCGCTTTACGAAAAAAAGAAATCAGCAAAATACGTATTTTAAAGGTTTCTTATCGGTGAATGGTAAAAACAAAGAGAACGATGTGTCAGTTGTGGACATAAAAAAACATCATAGTGAAAATTCCTGGTTGTACTGAGTGTAGTGTAGAGGACGTTGGCGAGTGGCTGGTGTGTGATTCTTCGAACACTGAATTCCAAATTTTCAGTGACAATGTACTCATTCAAAATGTGAGAGAAGAAATCATTGATGACCCGAAAGATAACAACAACATTGATATTATAAGCCAGACGTGGGATCGTCAGCAAGTAAGTCGTTTGAGTGCCTTGACACATCGGGGGCTAAAATGGATGGTGCGGCAACCTGAAAGAGTGCCTTGGCTGCACGGAAACGAGTAAAGACAGCGAAACATAGGACTTTGACCGATATTTTCAAGTTTCTTTACATTTCGTACTTACATAGAGGTACTGTATCAAAATGTATCATTGCTTGTTTTCATAGTCATTAAATTGCAATTCATACTAAAACAAAATTCGTTTTTTTACAAAGAAATAAACTTTTTTATTGTTAATCTTCCAATTAACCGGATAATTGATTATTAGGATGGGGTATGTTCCCAATTGATATAAAAATATATTCATAAATAATATCCTATAAAATTTTTGAATATGGGTTGAGGCTTTTAATATTATTTATATTTTTATTTTTCTGTTTTTTATGGACTCGTTCCATCGGAAGTATGGTGTTAGCATATAAGTTAGATTGTGTAATTGATGGCATTTGGTGGTAATTTTTAGGCTTGTTGTTGTTAATCTCCCGGCTGCGGCTTTGGGTTTCATTTCGTTTTGTTCCTGCTCGGTTTTGGTATTTTGTTTTGTTTTTGTTTTACTTGCTTTTTGGTGGTGTTTGGGGGAGTGTATGAGCAATTTTTTCAGCCTAATGCTGCTCATATGTAGAAAACACCATTTTATGTTGTTTGGGTCAGGCTCCTCCTTGATGACGCCCTGATCCACCAACATTTCTTCATTTTTTTTATCATTTTTTAAGACTTTTGTTGAAAATTTTTTTGGAAATTCTTGTGTTCTCATGCTATGTCTGCAGTTTCAGCGCGCTTGCATGGGTAGTTTCGAGTTTCGGTTTCTGGTAAAATGTACCCCGGCTGTTTGATTAATTTTTTTTATTTTGTATATTTTATGTTATTATTATATATATATGGGTTGTTTATTTTGATTTATAAGATCAAATTATTACATTTTGTTTCACTTGCCTTACTAGAACCTATGAGAGTCAAAAAATCCGAATAATATACTGTGGCATGCTTGAACTTGCTCGGATTGGTAAGAGCATTATTATGAAGCTGAGATTCAATACCCATGTAGTCGAGAAAAAAGAATTTTGTAATTTCTCCAGCAAACGGGGATAGACATTACTTCCTCTGTAGTTCGAAAAATGTGTAACGTTAATTAATAAATCTATTCAACTGTTTAATCCTGTATTTCAGTCAAAATTTTAGTTACAATTTGGTTCATATTTGCATAAATAATTACTTACACACTTGTACATTCCCGTATCAGGTCAATAAATTTGATTTGTACGCTTAGAGTAGACTTCAATTGCCACTAAATATGAGGTTTTAGTGTCTTACTTCGTCAAATTATTGTAGGTGGTCAATGGTAAATTATCAGGAGAGTGGAACCTAGAGTACGTGAGGTTAGTGTGACATGTTATTACGTAACACAGATTTTGCTTTCAAACCAGTTATACGGCTTCATATAAACGGTACATTTCATTTATGATTTAAAGGTTGTCTTTTTGAGTGCTTGAACTTTATTGAATTAAGAATCATCTTTACAAAGTGTCACAAAGCTTTTGGTATCTAGTCTTGTGGAGTGTATAATGTCAAAGAACTCTTTATTTATGTTCTGTAAATTTAAATATAATTACCAGACATATAATCATTTTTTGTTTTCTTTGTATGCTGAAATTCTCTCTCTCTCTCTGATTTGACTACACTGTCTACCAAGGTTATGCCTCACATGATACAAGGGCAGAAACCTTTTTTCACAAAATCGTCGCTCTTTATTTAGACACCAGGGAGACAACCTTCAAGTAATGGACTTATACATACAAATAAATTTTTAACAGCACAGGAGCGAAAAATATATCGAGGGTAAGTAACATGAATCGCATCTGATGTCCACAACTCGCAGGTTTTTAGAGCAAAAGGCAACACTAAGTAACGAAGACGTATACTTTTGCAAGATAAGCTTTTAAACAGCGTGTGGGATAAAAATAATTTATAAACGTGCAATACTTAAAAGTTCTCGTAACAAGAAAAATGGCATGGACCTATCATCAAAATAAGTGGTGATTTTAAACTGTAATCCCACATACACAACACATAATTCCGACCATTAGTTATTCTTCTAAGAAAACCATTTGTGCGGATGGTAAAGGAAAAAAATGCTAAGCCCTTTCAAGCTTCTACGCACAAAGCATATTCATGAAAGTGAAGGTAAGAAATGCATTGATTATACCTCTTCAAAAATACAGTTTTTCTTCGCGTCATATCTTTAAAAATAATAATAAATACATGTTGTTACATATCTTGAATAAATACTCTAGAAAATAAAGATGAAACTCTTACAAAAATCCTATTAGAGGTCTCCCGAGACATAAAGGAAAGTTTCATGACACAAGGCATACTTAAAAATCTCACATCGAACATTAAAAAAACGTATATATGCTATATATTTGTTACTTTTTTGTTAGAAAGAATTGTATTTTGGCTTAAATCATCCATAACTTTAAAGCCCTTTCAAAAAGCAGAGCATTGGAATGTAAAATTGGCGAGAAAGAGAAAAAAAACTTTGCAAGGGGTAGAGAAAAAAAAATAAATTCAACCGTTACACGAAAAGGAAAAAATTCGCTCAAGTGTCAAGAAGGAAAACATTGCGCAAAAGCAACTTCTAATGGTGGCGGTGAGTAAAAATAAAAAGTAGAATAAGGCATTTATTTAAATTTTCTAGAGGTGAAAAGAAGAATCTCTTCCCCTATGGAGGTGTTCGTTTTTAAAGCCCTGCTTTCTGGTAGGATTTCCCCCCTCCTCTCTTAGAATTTTTTTATTTCTTACTTACCATCGTCCGTTTTTTATTTTACGAGGGAATAAATGAATCGAATCCGCCTCGAAACTAAAAACCATTCGTTTTTATCAGTAAATATCTTTTATTTATCTCGAAGTGGCAGCGAAATGGTATTCATGCCGTTAGTTAAATGGATGCCGCTGCGAAATATAGACCATTCTTCTCTAGTTTGATTCGGCATCAAAATATTTTACCAACGGAGTACTTATATTTGTGAGTAAAATAAGTATTGTATATATATTCGAGGGAATGGCATAGTAAGCACATTGAAAGTATGCGTATTTTAAGGGAATTTTTATTTCTGATACCAGGCTACTGACCAGTTTGGAGTTGCAAAGGGTGAACTGATGGTCATTTATGAAGGAGCACGAAAAGGTTGAGTCCCTCTTCTAACAGAAAGACTCGACAGCATCCAAACTACAAAAAAAATTTTCAAACCTTGACTCCAATCGAGTCCTATTGAATGGCAAAAAAATGATTTAACCATTGTACTAATCAGGCTGCTATATCTTGTGCTGATAAAATATATGAATTCATAAAGATAAAAGTAACATCATCTGCCTATTAGTTGTTGTCGTGCGGGCCATATATGGCCCAATTGGGGGTGCCATTGCCCCGGAGGGTAGGACTTCTTCATACATGACACATCTGTTTTGCAGGAAGGTCCCTTTCACACATCCATTCACTCATATCGTAATTTAGATACCAATCAGAGGCCGATAACCCCCTGATCAGGTACCTCCAGAGGTATTGATTTGGTATGGAAACATGTGGGACTTTGTGACCACGACCTATTTAACGTGCCCCAGCCACCACGACGGTCTTTAGCCAGGTCAAGCGCCGATCTCGCAACCATCAGAATTGCAGGATCCGCTGAGTACAGAACCTACAACCCTTCCGATGCGAGCTCGACGCTCTACCGACTGAGCTATCGCGGCTCATCTGCCTATAAGTGAAACAGAGTTAAAAATTTCAAGATATGAGTTTATAGAGTTTATCCAGGCAATAATTTAGAGATATTTACACTGATGAAGTGTGTGTCTTTCTTTGCATGCCGGTTAGATTTATTATTGATAAATACGCGTAGTGAGATTGGGGACAAAAAATTTCACAGTTGTTTGTTCACTACATGTTTGTCTTATATATATATATATATATATATATATATATATATATATATATATATATATATTAACGATATCTACTTCATTCTTTCGTTGGGATCAGGGACTTTTAGACTTTTAGAAAGACCAGTAGGGTCTTTTGACCTGGTCTCAACTTTTAAAGAGGACTCGGATTTACATTTTATATTTAGTTATTGTATTTCAGTTTCCTTATTTTAATGTACTGGGAGGAACCAAAAATTAAATTGGCACGGATATCTCTTTAAGTCATGGTTAGGAATCATCGGTATTGCCAAGTTTGAACTTAGCGGATGCTCCAAGTTATACGTGTCGTCATGGGAAATATGCTAATAGTTTAATCCTAGATATTACCTGGGTCTTCACGGATTAACTGATGGTCACCGAAACTACTTAAATTGAATGAGAAACTCATTAAGCAAATTATTAGTTTGGAATATTATTTGAATATCATTTAAAATGTTCTAACGTGATACGTTTCGACACTATCCTTCATTACATCTACTGAAACTGAATTGAAGACGTGGTACCCACGTGGAGGATGTATACCACCATTCTAACATTTCCCGGTCCATCGAAATTTCAATGGAGTCATGGATTACTGCACACATATATGGCAATTACGGGAATATTCCAAAATTACCACATTGCGATGGAACACAATACTATAAAGTATACGATGTGTGAAATTGATGAGAATGGCATCAATTATGATGAGAATAGCTTGAGCTTTATAGCCTACGTACTTAATTGTATAGCTATAATAAAACTGGGCACTTAGTTGGTAAATTGCCTCTCACCAGTACAATACAGCAAGAATAACCAAATTAGTTATAAATACGTTATGAATTAATAAGAATAACTGCATTTATATAATAACGTGTCGTGAAATTGACTGCAGTATTAAATCAAGAAACACAACAGCATTAATTAATACATAGACTGTAGCAATAACTTAAATGTTTCAGTATATTTTTATAGACGGAAAAACCTAAAGCTGTAAGTCTTTGCCACGTGTGACCACGACTAAACACTATACATGCATTTGAGAGATAGGTAGTGGATTTTATGATGCATTAGGACTGAATTCATACATAACGGGCTATTGATGACGTTCCCGGATCAATTACGAAGGGAATGTCCCTGGATAACACCCTCGTAGATTTGAATCAGTTAGATCACCATAATTGAATTTGGATTACAATTATATTTTCTACGACAACTTAAATTTAGCAAAGTGAAATGTAATAGACCTTTAACGGACCTTTACAGTATATATGAAATAGTATATACTATTACATGTAGATAAAACTTGGTTGGGGTCGCCTTTATTACATAAAAACGTTTTCAATCTTTGAAATTTTACTACTAATGAACCCTCAAAATTCAAATATTTGAAGTGCTTCAAGCAATTACTTTATAATCAGTTTATTATTTATATTAAATTTGCATAAAATGCTTGTAAATTATCCATAGCAATTTATCAAGACATACTAATTATTCTCAGTGCAACGGTAAAGAATAATCATAACAATTAATGCCAGTGCAACGGTTAAGAATAATCATATCAATAATTGAAAAGAGTCTATAATTTGAATCATTTAATTACTGAAATGATGGAATTTATAGAATAGCATATTTTGAATACCTGTTAAATATGTGGTTTTATGTCAAAATACATATATAATTACATAAGTTTACATTAATAATTAACGTAAAGTGAGTCCAGACTTCGAGATAAACTGTAATCTTCCACCATGTAATAAATTAATCGATGCCGATTCGACATTCTTGTTTTGTACGAGAACAATCAGTACATTTGTACCTGTATGTTTTGAATCTTCTATAAATTGTATAAACTCCTTATCAATAATTATATATGAATTCACATATTTAAACAACTTTTCATATTTCGTAAGAGGGATTGCAGTCATGTGTCTAAAACCAACCCGAGTGTAATGTTCGGTGGTAGTTTTCAATGTTACAGATTGAATGAAAATGTTTCAATACTATTTTGTAACACTTATTTAACAGTAGTAAATTTGCATAAAAATTAATTAACAAAAATAAGAAAATAAAATGACTAGTAGAAAGCTTCCAAAAGTAGAACTGTGATAGTCCGAGATGGTTTTACTCCCGCCACGTTATCAGTTTTTACTTTCGGTACCGAATAGTAAACCGAATAGGCTTAAAGGTATCGGACGCGAAAGAAGCCAGTTGTGGATAGGGTTGCCAACCGTTCCGGATCTGAAGGGATTGTCACGGAATATAAGTTGCTGTCCGAAATCCCGGTTGAATGTCAAATTGTCCAGAAATTTCAGAGAAAGCTATCGACTAATAACTAGGGCAATTTTTTGCAACAAATGCAACTTTTTTTTCACAAGTTCTACGCTTTATGTAAAGTACTAAAAACAAAATTCCTCCTACATGGGGTGTATTGTAAGTGAGCTATAACCACAGCATAAATGCAACTTTCTATATAAGTGCAACTTTTTGCATAGTTGCAACTTTTTACAATTTAGCTTAAAATTAATTCATATGAAATTACTACTTCATTTTTTGTCCTCTGTATCAACCCTTCGATCACCACGTGTGTCTGATCTTGCGAACGCCGCATTATTGCGGATCAAACAAGAAGTTCATGGAAAGAAGGTATTCGTTCTAACAGACGAAAGTGAAATAAATATCAAGAAATACTTTAACACATTGGTTGGCACTCATGATAATCCAGAGCAAACTTGCATAATCGACTGCAGAGTTTGAGTTTGATCATCAATACGTTATTTCCTTGTAGATGACGTTTTAAAATCTCTGAATGTTGAGCGAAATAATTTTGCGCTTATGCGATTCCGATACAGCATATTATATGACTGTGGCTGGAATCACACTCAAGTGAAGTCTATCTGCTTCATCCGCGATTGTTCCAAGTTACTTGAGTGGTACACTTGTTTCACAAGTGCAGAAAAAGTCCAATGCAATAATGTCAGGCAGTATCAGCCTCTGTTGAGCGTAGTTTTTCAATGTTAAAGAAATTACTGACAATGATGGGCCGTTCAACGACATCTGCGTTATTCTGTATTTAATAATGTACAAATAAATTTGAATTTTTCATGTTTTACTAATAAATTATTTTAGATTTTAGTGTATCAAAAATAAATGCAACTTTATTTTCATAAATGCAACTTTTGGGAACGATAAATGCAACTTTTCACATTTTTACTGCAACAAAAAAGTTGCCCTACTAATAACAACTACATTCCAAAATAATAGTTCTTTCTTTTGCACATGACTCCGTGCCCATCCGTTCCTCCACTACTATCTAAATCCAATACTATATATGTCAGTCTGGTCAAAGCGGGGCCATCGTGAATAAATGGTATTAGTTTCCTTTAAATTCTATTATACTGTATTTTAATTTTACTGTTAAATTTTAGGCTGGAGTGAACGCAAGCACAAGTTTTCACATTCGATTTTGTTGAAATAGAAATCGAATCACTCTGAATAACTAAACAAGAACAATATCTCTATTTTTTGTATAAGAACACCACCATTTTTTTAATAGTTTTCATACAACAAGAATTTAACTGCCATTAATAGGGTTTTGTTGGACGAAGTGGATAGAGGAATTTCATGGCGATCTTCGAGCTTGGTTTGGGATGCTGTTGTGGGTTTGATTTCGTATTCTTCTTATTCTTTATTAAATGGTTTAAAAATTATATTGTTTTGTGTGTTTACTTTTTAATGGTGTTTGGGGAGTGTATAAGCAATTTTTTGGCGTCGTACATATCTATATATTTTATTTTTGGGCAATATGTCCCTGAATTGTCTAAAAAAAGTTCGCAATCCTCCTAGTTGTGGAAGGAATTTCTTTATGTTACCATCAATCCCCTAATTTAGTTAATCAACTCGTTCAAAACAACGTGACTCGGCTGCCAACTTACGGAAACACTAGACAATACTTTTACAATAGACTGGGCAAAAGTTATTCATTTTGCTTCTGATACACCATTTATTCTCGAGTTTTATTTAATATTTGCAAGGCGATGAAAAGCTTTATCGTGAAAATGTATTTGAAGGCATTAAATATGTTTTATTTCTATGGAATTATAATACTATTGTAGTTCGCACCCAACTATTCATTTTCGTACTGATACATTATTCAACCTGGTACTTATTTAATTTTGCAAGCTTGTGATACTTTTTTTATTAATGTATATTATTTATTTAGGACTAAACTTCAGAACTGTCAGAACAATAACAATACATTTGAGTTCTGAAACATTTTTTATCTTGGTACCCTATCTAATATTTGAAAGATTATGATTATTATATATTATTTCTGTAGGACTGTCAGGACAAAAATTATAAACTCCCAACATCGTCAGAACAAAAACTATAAATTTCAGTTAAGATACAATATTTATCACATTATTTAATATTCACTCCACTATTTAATATTCGTAAGCTTGTGAAAATATTTATTAAAAAAATATTATTTTTAACATGATGTTATTTATTTATATTATTTCTTGGTACACGATTTATTTGAAAGCATACGACAATTTAAATAAATATATAATATTTCAGTAGCACAATACCCCCACCATCCTACTATAGTCTTGGCAAAAAAATTTTTGGGTCTTAATAATTTCATTTATCCATTATTTAATATTCACTACACTATTTAATATTTGAAAGATTGAGACAATCGTTAATAAAATAAATATTATTTATGACTTAATGTTATTCATGCGTATAATTTCGACCAGACTGAACTCCCACCATTGTAAGGACAAATACAATACATTTGGGTACTGATACATTATTTATCACACTATTTAGTATTTGCAAGGTTATAACATTTTTTCATAAATAAATATTAATTATACCATAATGATCTTAATGTACACGATTTCGACTGAACAAAAACTATACATTTGGATCCAGAATATTTTTTTAATCTTGGTACACTATTTAATATTGGCTATCTTATGCAAAATACCTAATTAACAAGCCATTTTTATTTTTCAATTAAAGACGCTATAGATCTGTAAACATGGTCACTCAATTCCAATCGCCAATAGTTATGAATGCACCCGTTTTAGATTTATGAATCGTTTTATTTATTAATTTTTTGCTTTCTTTCCTTACTGGAAATCATCCAACTTGTTACGCCTTTTCCTCAGCCGGGTTCTGATTGGAGGGAAAAAATGTGCAGCCGCAGGTCTTAAATATGATTTATCGTGGCAGCGGTGAACATTTTATAGGAGACTACGATTTATGCTGAGCAGCAAATAAGGGAGACCGCGAAGAAAATAGTAGAGGACTAAGTAACGTCGACTCTTAAACATCTCCGTTTAATGGGCTGGATCGGCAAACATAACCCCTCCGTCTTCTCACGCTTAACATTTTGCCGTTATAATATCTCTCATGATTAATGGCGAAATATCCTTTTATGGTGTATGAAGGTTTCTCGCTTAATTTTGTTTTGATGCTGCTGAACTCTGCTTTCGTTTTTCGTTTAGATGGCATTCCACGTTGTGTTTTATGTAACAGGCTGGTTCTTTCCGCTTGGTTAGCTGCCCGACTTGTGGATGGAGCAGAAGGGCTTCCCGATTTTGCCCATTCGGGGCTTTGGCTGGTTTAGAGGTGAGGTTGAGTTATGCATAACTAATTTCAGTTAAGTGCCGTCGTTATTAATGAAATCGCTGAAAGGGTTTAAATATTTTGTGTTTATGTTTGATAGTTAAGTTTATTTATATTTATCAGCGACATACAAAGCATATTGATAGAGGTTTCGGTTGACTAAGTAATTTCGATACTTAGAATTTTCATGCAATATTTTTTAATGCGTTAAATATGCACACGCAGGAGGTTTAGGAAATATCTTGCAAATTAGATAAACGGTAGTGCAAACGTAAATTAAAGTCTCTGTTACTTTGTTCTATGAAACTTTTTTCTACCATTTAAGAGGACCAGTGCAGTCTTATATCGTTAATGTTAAAATTGTCAAATTTTAAGGAACATTTTCTCCGAGTTTTTTATGTGTATTGATTTGGAATTTGTGGTACATGTTATGAAGACACTTTAAAAATTTTAACACAAAAATTAAAAAAAAAAAACTTAAAATTTGAAGTTTTTAATTTTTTTTTAAAACTCGTATATATATATTTTTTAATGACCAATTTTCATCCTTTTCAACAATCAAAATAAAATTTTCTGAGCAGATAGAAAAAAAATGCCCTTACTAAAATATGTTATAGGGTATAGTAAACCAATTCTTTTTACATTTGCTTGAATAGACTTCGAGAAAATGTTAATTTTATGGAAAAAATATGCGTTTTAGGATATGGAAGTTTAAAGAATAAATTATCCTTACTTCAGATACGTACAGGAATTTTTCAAAAAACTATTTAAAATACTTCTACTCAACGTATCTCTATAAATAATACATAATTTTAAACAGAATTGTATCAGCATTTATTTTAATTTGTAAAAAATAATCTAAATTTTGGATGCTTTTTGTGCATTGGTCCTCTTAAAGCTAACGCAATATTAATATGAATCATGTGTTATCCCTATTCAGAGACAACATAATGTGATTTGCTTATTTTAATGATTGTAAATGCATGCTTGATCCTTTCCTGAGTTATTTAGACAACCATGTGCAAAACTCTTCATGTCGCGTTTCTCAAAAACATTTAACGTTAAGTAAAAATCGTACTTAACCTTCACGCTGCGGCACTTAGATTTTTTCAATTATCTCCAGGAATGGCTTTTTTCCTGATTTTCCGGGGACCCATATATAAATAACCTGACGCTTTCCTTTCATAGTATCGTTTGAAGAGATATCATCTGACGAATTTCTGCTTTCCCCAAAAAGTTCACAACTCACGGTCGGCAGGGTAGGGGGACAACGAACAAAAGAAGGGATCCTCTAGAAGGTCAGTCGCTGACAACTCGTAAATGATGATCGTTGCCAGCGGTTATTCAAAGGGGGATAACATTCACCGCTACCATGCCGCTGGTGTAAGTTATATTTTAGTGGTAATAAATGTCAATATGCCGCATCGTATATAATTTTTTTCTTGAAAAATACAACTCCTCGTACACCACATGTGTACAGCACGGAGCTTATAGATATAAGTTGATATATCAAAGAAACAGTGGAAAATAAAACTTTGATAAAATTACAAGATTTGGTGAACTTAACAATAAGAAGAAAACTAGATGAGATCCAACAAAAATATTGTGTTTCACTGGTAGTTTTTTTACCCAATCTTTTTAACCTTTTAACTACGGCCGGTATAAACTATATTTACATGTATCGTGAGATTGTACCGTGATATTTTTCTCTCTTTGGCTCCCTTAAAGTGATCGCTGACATTGATTAGATTTCGAACTCTGCTAAGGTCTTTTTTAAAGTAAAATATCACTGTATACGGTAAAATAGGTTGTAAACTAAAAATCCGTTGTCTGAATGTTAAATCATGCGTTCTTGAATTTTCAAATGCAGGACAACTTAAAACCAAATGTTCGCATTCATGTGGCTGCCTTTTTTGAAAACTTGCCTTCTTCCAAAGATGAAATCGATACAGATATTGATCAAAATTTTCATAGCCAGATAAAAAATTGTGTAGTTTTGAAGTGTGTGGTGGAAAAAAATATTAATTAAATTTATGTTGAATAGAAGTAAATTTTGTTTGGTGAGGTAAGCTTTCTCAGACGAGACATACCCTTCGTTCCATTTAGAAAAATGAGCCATATCATCAAATTGCCATATCATGAGGCTTTCAAGTAATATTTAAGAATGTTAACGTTTACATCAAATGCTAAATTCAAAGCCTCATTGGCTGAAAAATCAGCTATTTTTTCCCGTTATTTAAAATATTGGAGATCATGTAAGTGAATTTTATGATCACACAGGTGATTTATTATAAGTATCATGTATTGAAACACTTGCAAATGTATAATATGCACAGGGCATGACTATCGTTTCTGGGCATCTTGCTGCCCACCTACACAGGATCCACATGTTACCATCCCACTCCCCCCAATACCTGCTATGTGGTTCAATATTACGTTCAAAGACATTTTGTAAGAGATCCTATGTATAGGAACGTAACACAAGAGTAAATTTGGCCATCTTTGAGTAGAAAATAAATTAAGTGGAGATGATTAGAGGATGCAACCTCGCTAGATGGAAACTGTGTATGATTATCTTATAAGCGTATAAGGTGTTATGAAGTGTGAAAAAGAATTTATATTCACTGCAAAATAATAGTTCTCAGTGACATTAAAGAAAGAAAATCTACGGGGCAATGAAATGTGTCAAATAAAACTCTAAATTGTCATAATCGATGTTTTATTTGATTCATTGACGAGCACGTGAATCTAATGTCATACGCTCCAGTCGTCCCAGAGGAACTATATTCCCACAACCCCTAGAAATTCCAACTATCCTCTCTTGCTGACTCTACTCTGAATAAAGCCCAGCTTCATAATCAATATTCCCACAAATGCCGGGTAGTGTACTCATCTCACAATCAATTACCATGGTTGTTTGATACCTCTCATTTTGCTGTAGATAGAATGACGCAAATCCTCCTATCTCTGAGTTTATGCACCATGTCTAAAGCTACCTTTACATAGGAAAATACCCAAAAATAATTGTATACCCAATCGATATAATCCAATTTTGCAGGGAATATGTGAAAGACAAACCTAATTAGCACTATCCAATCAAAACTAATCAAACGGTTTCTGATATGCAAATCAAGGCGTTACGTCATTTGACGGTGAATTAAGCGCTTTGCGCTGAGTCAATATCTGAGGAAATTTTTGCAATACAGCGTTTAATTTCAGTGTGTAAAGACTCAAAAGTGTATGTTATGACTCCAAGGTATTATTTGGAAGAATCTGTGATATGGCGCACTATCGGCCATTTAGAAGCAGATCGCACATTCATGGAAGCAGCGAGATGTGTGAATATTTCAAGACAGACAGCCTCTTTGCTGTGAAAACTATTTCAGAATTTTGGAACTGTTGGATAAGGTCCGATAAAATCAACGTGAATATGCGCAAAACGCGCGTCCGGTAAAGCAAATGTGCTAAGTGGAGCTTTGGTATGCTGAAATACTTTTGCTCTCTGACATTTATTACAACCACGTACTTTGTCTTTGATGAACTTTTTCATACCAGGCCACACAAATCGGCTTGAGATTAAATTAGTTGTAGCTAAAATACCTGGATGGGAGAGATAATGAAGGTTTTCAAAAACAGTAAGTCGCAGAGATTTCGGAACAAATGGGCGAGGGTTTTCAGTGGATTTATCCCAATATAAGTGTATATCTTCAAGTGGAAAGTAGTGTTTTTCCAATTTTAGTGATGTTTCCGAGTTGAGTAAATTTGAAAGTTCCTCATCATGCAATTGTTCCTCTGCAAACATTTTATAGTCAAGTGCAGTAGTTTTTGAAATGGCATCAATCTCGATCCGAGATAAAGCATCTGCAGCAATGTTATCTTTACCACTAACATGCCGAATGTCAGTGGAAAACTGCGAAATGAAATCTAAATGTCTTAGCTGGCGTGGTGAACATTTATCTGCTTTCTGTTGAAAAGCAAATATTAGCGGTTTTTGATCGGTATAGATGAAAAAGTCTCTGCCTTCTAGCATATGTCGAAATTTTTTTATTGATGAATAAATTGCTAGAAGTTCACGATCATACGTAGACCACTTTTTCTGACATTTGTTAAGTTTTATGGACATGAATGCTATAGGTTCCCACTTTCCTTCGGTAGATTGCATCAGAGAACTACCAATTGCAACGTCCGATGCGTCAGTCCAAAGACTAAGTTGAGCACTGGGAATCGGATATCTAAGTAAAGTTGCTTTGGCAAGTGCCTTTTTTGCATCACAAAAAGCAGTATCTGCAGCAGTTGTCCAATCAAGTGGATTTTCAGGGGATTTGCTAGTTCGAGTAGGTTTTCTTTTGTTCCGATTATATACCTTCTAAAAGTTATATCATGGGTGCTAAAATGTGAGAGGCTCTGGGTATGAAACGTCTATAAAAATTATACAGACCTAGAAATCTACGAAGTTGTGTGAGTGTAGCTGGTTTGGGAAAGTTTTGAATTGCTTCTACGCGATCTGGGAGTGGTTCTAATCCTTGCTCTGAAATTTTAAAGCCAAGAAAATTTAAAGATGATACACCGAAAGTACATTTTGATGTTTTTAACGTAAGACCATAATGATCAAGACGTTCAAAGAGTGCGCGAAGATGAATCATATGTTCTTCGCTAGTATTACTGGCAATTAAAATATCATCTATAAATGCAAAGACACCATCCAGACCACGCGTAACCTCGTCGATAAATCTTTGAAAAGTGCTTGAAGCATTACATAACCCAAACTGCATCCTTGTACTTTCAAATAGTCCAAAAGGGGTGCAAATGGCTGTTTTATGGATGTCCTGGGGTGCAACAGGAATTTGATGGAAAGCTTTGATTAAATCTATCTGCGAAAAGATTTTCTTTCCATGCAGCTCATTAGTAAAATCTAATATACTAGGAACTGGATATTTATCTTTGACTGTTTGAGAATTTAAAGCTCGAAAATCACCCACAGGACGCCAATCGTCACATCCTTTTTTAGATACCATGTGTAGAGGTGACGCATAATTACTTTTGGATGGTCGCATATGACCCAAATCAAGCATGTATTGAAATTCGGTTTTCGCCATTTTTAACCGATCAGGAGCAAGACGTCTAGGTTTAGCAAACACTGGCGGGCCATGAGTTTCAATATGATGCAGGACATTGTGTTTTACAGGTTGATTTGCACATGGCACTTTTGTAATATTAGGAAAATCGACCAATAATTAAGAAAAATCGTTATCCAATGTAACAACTTTGACAGAAAAAATATCAGCATTATTAACAAGACCGTGAGAATTCAGATTAGTAGTACAATCATTTAAACGCTTACGCCGTAAATCAGGTTTTAAATTGAAATAATGCAAAAAATCTGCACCAAGAATTGCTGTGGTAACATTACAAACATAAAATGGGAAAACAAAATTGCGTCTTAAACCAAAATCTAAAGATAATAGTTTTTGACCATAAACATGAATTGTTGTGCCATTTGCAGCACTAAAGGTTTGAGTTGGATGTTGTTTCCGCTGCGATTTGGTAGCAGGGATAATCGAAACATCTGATCCAGTATCGACCAAAAGGTTTAAATTCGTTTTTTTTGTCTAACAAATAGGCGACTTGATCGAGTAGGCAAAAAGTATGTCGCTTCTACTCTTGCCTGCTTTCGTTTCCCGTAAACGAGCAGGGCTGCACACATTTGTTGGCCTTGGATTTGTACTTCCCATGGTACCAACAAACAGAGCTTTCAGCCGAAGTTCTGTGGCTTCTGCGGGATGAGTTACGATTGCGGGATAAACTACGTGATCGGCGAAGAGTGTTTACTTCTTTACGTAGTTCATGTATTTCTTCCATGAGTTGTTGCAAAGTGTTCGGACCTGCTTCGGCAGTGGAAGATGAAATCGAAATTCCACTTATCTCGGCTGGTGTTACTTCTAATATGCGATCAGCAACTTCAGCGGCCTTCTGCGATGTAGTTGGCATCATGGAGGCTAGAATTGTTTGGACATTGACGGGAAGTTGCGAGAGGAATAATTCCAGCATAAGTGAATCTGCAATCTGGTGCGATTCAGCACGTCTTTGCATAACACGGAGGAGTTCGGAAGGTTTACGATCACCGAGCTGTTCTCCAGTTAGAAGTTTCCGTATTTGTTGCGTTCTGGTTTCGTCACAACGAGAAGTAATATGATCCTTTAAGTGCTGAAAGGGGTTGGTTGGATCCGGGTTTAAGATGACATCTCGCACTGTAGAAGCTGCGCCGGGTGGTAGATGAGCAACAATGTAGTTGTATTTTGTTTTCGGATCCGTGATGGGCTTGGGCGTGGCGAGGGCAAAAGTAGCTTCGCACATACGAAACCAAAGGTTTGGATCCGCGTCGTTGTAAATCGGAATCTTGACGGCAGCAATATTCTCCATGGTGGGAAGTCCAGAAATCAGTGGTGAAGTGGGAAAGTAAGCAGCGAGAACAAACCGATTGGAACAAAGCAATATTCAGGAATAATTTAAATGTTCAGCTCCGGGTCACCATGTTGAATCGGTATATGGTTGCAGAAAGGAAGCACTTCAGGAACAGGAACAACAAGAACTTTAATAAACAATAATAGGTTAGTTACATGGTTCGTCTCGCCTTCAGTACGAGTGCGTCTGCTGGTGTTAGTATTCAAAGACCGACTTTATATACAATTCTGCGCTACGGCAGAGTGGAGCGCCATCTACTGGGTGAATACTACAGAACTATTGTAAGGTCTGGACAAGGTCGTAAACATACAACAACCGCTTCTCAAGATCGATATATTGCTCTAATTGCCGGTCGTTAAGAGAAAGTCTACTGTTCGGCAGTTACGTTCAGAGCTGGGAACTATTGAATCACGGAAAACTGTATACAGAAGGCTTAATGAAAATGGTTGTGCTAAAAATCCAAGGGTATGTTTTTCACTGTCTTCACAACAGGAATAGTTTTAATTAGAGCAAAGAGCATCACAACTGGAGTCAACACCAATGGACCCATGTTCTCTTTACTGTTGAGTCGAAGTTTAATTTAACATTTGATTCTAAAAGTTTTTACATCTGGAGGGAGTCAAGAACGCAAAATCTTCCTTCCAACATATATGGCCCGCACGACAACAACAACAACGTACGCCCCTACACATTTTTTAAACACAGGATCTGCGACCGACCAGAGTTATCGGGATAATGTCAAAACGTTATGTAAGACTTTTCAAAAGTACATATGGATCTGATTTCTTATCTATGGATGATAATGCTCGACCGTATCGAGAGAACCTCGTTGACGAATTCCTTAAAATGAAGTCATTGAGTGAATACCATGGCCAGCAAAATCTCCTCATCTGAAGCGCCAATACAAAACTTATGGGACTACCTTGGAAAAGCATTTGTACAGATACATCCTACTCCTAGAGATCTAAATGCCCTGAAGTTTTATGCCCTAAATATTTTACAGTTTCTGAGCAATTCGTGATTTTATACATGTAAAAGTATTCAAATTTCAATTGTAGGCTAGTTAGTTTTAGATAATACACCAAATCCATCTATTTAGAACTCTTTTTGAAAGCTAAATTATCATTTTAAAATACTTTACGTGGGAATATTTTGCTAGTCTATATTTATTTTGTTAGTTTTAAATACTTTCATTAGCTACTAATTTTAAGCAAGGAAAAGACGAATGTAAAAGGAAATGTATAATTCTATATTATTTCTTTTAAAATAGCATTTGAATTTTTTTTCTGTAATAATGTATTCATATCATTATCAGAAAAATAAAATTATAGGTATTTGTAAATCAATACTTACTTTCAGGAGTGGTTCTGTTGGATCTTTTTCTCAAGCAACAAATGAAAAGGATGCAAATGAAAAGAACGATGAACCCAAGAATGGCTGCTGCAGGTATCCACCATGACTTCAGACTTTGAAATCGACTATGAACATCTCTGGGAACGATGGGTGTCGTATTGGCATCAGGAACCACACCTAAGGGATAGAATAACTGAATCAACTTTTGACTGTGTATATCACTACTACTATAAAAACAAGTGTTTGTGTGTGTCTCTTCTGGGTCTGAGGTGTCCAAACGAATCAATAGCACTTACAGTCATGAAATTTGGAACACTGGTAATCCTAAAAGTGACTAAATAGACCTCGAAGCAAGGATATTAAAATTTAATCTAGATTATTTTAAAATGAATTAATTTGCTTTTTGTCCATCTGCTTTTTCTTTTGGAAACGTGCCAGGTTTTCACTATCTTCTGATGACGTCACTGGTCCAATGGTATTCAAGCGCAAGTGATTTGAGTCACGGTCCTGAGCAGTCACATTAGATTGTATTTTTTCTTGCTTTTTTTTCTTTAGCATTTTTTTAAAGTATAGCGATATTTAATTTTTATCATCATAAAATGTTTTGCTTTTTTTGTTTAATTTGGTTTTGTCGGAATCAGTGAGGTTTAGCGTTAAGACTTTTTAAAAACATAACTTACTTTAGAATGTGTATCATTTTTGCAATTTTATTGTTTCATTATTTTTTTCTTTAGCTTTAACACTTTTTGAAAGTATAGCGATATTTAATTTTTACCATTTATGCAATTGACTTATGAGGCCAGGGCCTTGTTTAGCTAAGTAAACTATTCATGCGAAAGACTATATTAGTCCAAAGCTGGTTTACAATCACACAGGAAAGGATGAAGTTCGCTGAACAGATATATGCATGTGAGTTCTTAAGTTTTGAATATTTAATTATTTTAATTGAACGAACATATTTTAGACGAAATGAACATTTATTGAACCTACTTGTGGTTGTCTTAAAGAGGTATCTCTTCATTATCAAAACTCGCCTGATCTTTATGGACAAGGTATCTTGTCATTACAAGAAAACAGACTAGCTTCTTGATATGATCATCATAAAAAATCAGTGATATCTCCATGACGAAGTATTTGGTCATTAGCAATATTCGTCAGAAATGGATGGATGAGATATCTCGTTGAAAATTTCTTGGCGTTTTCATAATATAAGAACGATTCAAAACTACTAAGAACCAACGAGTAAGATGAGCTCCATTTTAACACTCCTTCACCATTTCCTTTTCTTAAATTTATTTTCATGGATTCAGTTTGCCCGTGCATATTCAAAAATGCATTTACTAATATCATATTTTACACGTGTTTAATAATAATAATATCAAGGAACCCAACAACGCTTACAAGTACACTAGTAGCAATTAAAAACACATATAGCAGTAATTAAATTCACGGAGCACTTTTAAGCGCTCATGATTTTTTTTTTTACAATACAAGAACTTTTCAGATCTGTCTAGAATCTTACAAGAAGTAGACGTTCATTAGTTTCATCAATGTCGTCTGGTCTACGCTTTGACTAGAACCTAGCCAGTGTTGTTTCAACAATTTCTTGTTTCGAATCTCATATATAGGCATATATATTCATATATCCAATTTAATTAGCTCCTATGTACATATGAAAATGGCTTCAGACATAAAATCCCATTTTGTATTGACTGCAGAAAATAACTAAAGGTAATATAACTTTAAGTTTAACAATTTTTAATCGAAGCTTTTTTTTGTTTTAAGCTTAATATATATTTTTAATACGATGCACTGCATTTTCTCCTACACTGTAGAAAAACAATGCAGCACTACTGTATTTATGATCTCGAAATAACGAACTTTGGTGTGATATGAATGTCATTACGTGTAATGAAACTGATAAAATAAAAAAATGATAACTTTATTTACATGTAATGTGTAACTAATATTCTTGTATGCACACGAGAAAATTATATTAAGTTTATAAAATTCGTGTATAACTATTTAAAAAGATTTTAGTTACCCTCTCTCACTCTCTATCTTCACTTTTATTATTCCAATATCATTTCTTAACAAAATTAATGAGGAATCTTTAGAAATTGTCTCACAGTTGACAGTCTACAATGAGGATCTAGATGCGGTGTTACGACAGGGCTCGAAATACCCGGGTGCACAGGTGCACTGTGCATATGAAAATAAAATTGTGCACCTAAATTTTTCCCGCTAGGTGCATGACGTGCACCTAACATTAAAAAAAAGGGAGGGAACGTTTTATGTCATTTTGATGCTTGAACAAACTATTAGTATCGACCTCTCTCGATCTCTAAAGGAACGTAATTAAAATTCCTAAATACACACTATGCGAAAACAAAATCTAACGGGTTCATACAGGAGGAAGGTTTACTTGTGCCACTGCCACCAGAACTTTCCGATGATCGAAACATTTTCAAGAAGGCTCTTTGAAGCGACTGTCGCGACAGCCGTGTGCCGGAGAAGGGAAAATTTTGATGTTTAAGCATTTTATTTACTATCTACTATACTAACCTATCTAAACAAACCCAACTAATAAAGTAGTTTACATTATATCAATGCTCTTATATTACTTTTTTTTAATGTGCACCTAAAATATAACCTGTGCACCTAATTTAAAAACTTAGGTGCACCTGTATTAAAAAATCTATTTCGAGGCCTGTGTTACGAAATACATTTTATGTCAGTTTTTAATCTATAAAATGATGCAGTGTTCTAAACTAATTTATTATCAACCAGATTTAATTTTACTCGTTATTTTATGAAATATTTACTACCATTTTTATCTTTTTATGTTCTCTCTATGAAAAAAGAGAGACCACCATCATATTAAATTTATTGTAGGTTCGTTAAATATCAAAACTTTGTGGGTAATATATGCTCTCCGATTATAAAAAGGATAACAGATTTACGAAAAGTTGCAATTAACCGATGATTGAATGCATTTGAAACCAATTCAGTAATATAATGTTTAAAGTATTATATTAAAGAATGAAATGACGTTCTAGTTTTAAAGACAAATTTGCATGTCAAAATCGGTAAGTCAACATTTTATACTTGTTTCAAAATAATTTCAAAGACGAGTATATTCATAGAAGGATATAAAAGCTGTTATTTAACTCTTTTTCCACGAAACATTTACAATTTTATTTCAACAACATTAAACATTTACGTTAATTGCAATAATACAATTCTTAATTTCTTTCACATACCAACATTTTGTATGCTGTTTAACAACTTATATCACCTGATAGAAAATTATTCTTCAAGATTTGATAATGCACTATTAGCAGGACTCGATTTATTTCATGGTAACATGGTAAATGCTGCTGACATTAGACTTCCTGCCTTCGGTTCAGAATGGCAATTTTAAAATGACATTGACTAAATATAAAATGCGCACTTGCACATCGACTTAAAATAAAAGATGTACTTTACTGTAATATTAAAAAATATGGATCTGTAAACTAAAGAATTTGGTTGCGTAAATAATTTTATCTTATATCTACATCTTATCTTTGGAATATCCATCTACATCCACTTGGAACATCCATCCACTAACAGGCGTCAGGGAATCAAATTTCGTTGATCAAATGATTTATGGTTTATGATTTACACACTATTTTAAGATAGTTAACCCCAGCCCAACGAGATCAAGATCTAACCACTTTTCTTCTAATAGAGATATATCTGTTCTTACAGAGCTAGTTAGTTTCATTGACTACGATATACTTTGTCAATGAGGTAACCACAAGAAGGGTTAAAATCACTGTAGCATACAGGCTGCCAGAATCATCAAGGAAAAGTTGACCTTCGTCAATAATAGTTCACCTAGAGTCTGCTGGACGCTAAATTAAATAAACGGTTTGTGCATTAGGAGTTGATTTGCTGGTATTATCTTATGTAAGTATAATTTTATCTTGTATCTATATCTTATCTTTGGAACATCCATCCACTAACATGCTTCAGGGAATCAAACTTCGTTGATAATTTGCTTTCCTATTTATGATTTACACAGTATTTAAAAATAGTTAACCCCATCATAGTTACCATTGTCCGACGAGATCAAGATCTAACCACTTTTCTTCTACTGGCGAGATATCCTGCTCATACTACGGATCTGGTTAATTTCGTCGATGACGAGATACTTCGTCAATGAAGCAACCACAAGGAGGATTAAAATCACTGTAGCATATATGCTGCCAAAATCTTCTAGGCAAACCTTACCTCTGTTTGACTCTAGAGTAAATAAACAGTTTGTGCATCCGTGTTGATTTGTTGGTATTCTCCTGCGTAAATAACTTTAGCTTATATCTATATCTTATCTTTGGTACATCCATTCTCTAACAGGCGTCAGGGAATCAAACTTCGTTGATCATTCGCTTTCCTATTTATGATTTACACAGTATTTAAAAATAGTTAATCCCATCATAGTTACCATTGTCCGACGAGATCAAGATCTAACCACTTTTCTTCTACTGGCGAGATATCCTGCTCATACTACAGATCTGGTTAATTTCGTGGATGACTAGATACTTCGTCAATGAGCCAACCACAAGGAGGATTAAAATCACTGTTGCACATATACTGCCAGAATCTTCAAGGCAAACTTGACCTCTGTTTTACTCTAGAGTAAATAAACAGTTTGTGCATCCGTGTTGATTTGTTGGTATTCTCCTGCGTAAATAACTTTAGCTTATATCTATATCTTATCTTTGGTACATCCATTCTCTAACAGGCGCCAGGGAATCAAATTTCTCTGATCAATTGCTTTCCGGTTTATGATTTATACAATATTTCAAATAGTTAACCCCAGCATTCATTTCTCTCCCCCAGTCGCTGGATCTAGAAAGAAAACAATGCAGTGGTTATAAATCTACCCACGCGCCCGGGCCATCCTTATCGAAGGAAACCCATCGATTTTCCGAACGGTTTCGAAATGCAGATTAAGCGCCGTGGCATTTGAGCTGGAACAAAATAGACTTCATCCGCTTGTCAATGGAGGGGGCAAAACGGAACACTTCTGTCAGTTGACACTGTAGAAAGGGAAACGGATGTACTCCATTTTCCCGAATCAACGAGGGAACGTGGAATAATACCCCCGAGACTTGTGTGGGAATTCGGTCCAGCTCGGAATGTTCTGGACGACTGGTCTATTTTGATACGTCTATTAAATAATCACAAAATTGAAATGTCTGAAAAGGGGTTCTTTCGAGGTTCGCGAAAACGTGTTATTGTTCAGTGCTATTTTAGAATATAATTCTTTAACTTTTTGTCGATTTGCTTTTGAATAGCCTTAGGAATCGTCGGCTTATAAGCGAGACACACCAATTCAAAGTGTCCAAAATTCTTCTGTAAAAGTTGAAGAATGGGAAGTTTCTTCGATTCAATATCGAATGCAGAAATATGTAGAAAAATTACAGATAGGTATTACTAAGATGTTCAGAATATTTTAGAAAATATTAGAAACAATGAGAATATTCTGGAAAAGGTTCAATAACATACAATAAAATAATAGAAAATTATGAGTATTTCATGGTAAAGTATTGTAGAATATTCTGGAATATTTTGCCAATTTAGTTTATGATGCATTTGACACCACATGAAAGGAAATGCATTTGAACGTAGTCAAGAAAAATGCAATTAGCTTCAAATTTCACTTTTATAATTCCAGGTTCCACTCTTGATAATCAGGGTAGTAGTATTAGTTAATATAAACTATTGAAAAAATAATTGAAGCTATTGTGCTATCTAATAATATACGGAAGCTCAATAAGAAGTAAGATAGTGGTCAGTCTTGTTTCAGAATAAAATTCTACATATTTTATCAATGTGTTTTTGGTTATTCTTTCGTATCATCGCCATGGAAATTAAACACACCAAATAAATGTATCCAAAATGTTTAGGTAAAAGTCGAAAATAGGACTCTTGTACTCTATAATTCCATTTCGATCAGGCGACATTAATGATCTATTTCCTTTATCATTAATACATTTTAAAATCTTGAAACTCACACTCTGTCAATTGTAGGTTAAGCTGTCTCGTTGTTACCAGGAGCCACAGTAGCTAAGTGGGATTGCCAATCCTGAGAAATCTGGGCAGATCAGGTTAAATTTCTGAAACCACACTGATTGTATTTCTCTCTTTGTCAGTAAAACCTTACTTGTAGATGTCCATTTACTTAACGGTAAAAAAAAACATTGCTTGTGCAATAAGAAATCAACCAAATAGTCACTTTGTTACACAGTGTGGTTAAGTATATGATCCTTTAAAACACAACATCTGACAACCAATCAACAAAACGATCAATCCCAGACATACTGACGTTTAGACTAGCTTTATGTACTCCCTATTTTAATAGACATTATATAAAATTCACTATCTTAATATTTTTTCTGTATGAATAATAAACTAAGGATGACGTATTGTAAATTGATATTTGAATATTCATATTTTTCATACATAAAAAGAGGATTATGGGAAAAAGGAGAAAATTAATTTCAGCACAAATATGGTTTACTAGATGTATGGAATGTTCATAATCTCGTGTGACAATATCAGTCGTTTATGTCGGTGATTATTCATCCATTTGATCGATGATCGTACAATTTGTTAATGTTTGAATAATAATGACGGCATAGTACATTTTATCCCGACCAATATGAAAGGAGTATTAATATTTAACGTAAATGTATTCGTGATAGAAGTGAAAAGCCATTTGTAAGGAAATATTGCATAACATCGGTGCATAGCATAAGCTTACGTTAGTCTAGGTGTTAAGTAATGATATGAATTAAATTTATTTAAAAAATAAAACAATATATCAATATAATAATAAAAACCTAAGAAAAAATATTAATACCTATTATTCCGATTGTAAAATTTTTTTTTGTTTGCTAGATTAGTCGAATTAACTTTACAGCGAGCAACAAACAAAAGACGGAGGGGGGCGATGTTCCTAGATAAATCCCAGGGGGATGGAAAAGTTCCGGGAAAAACACCTCCTAATTATGAATCACGATCAGATATCACGAATCAAGATAATAAATATTTTTGTAGAGCTGAAAAATCTGGTTTAAATGCCATAACATGATATAAAAACTAGATATATCATAATTCACTTACTGTCAACAAAACTTATTTTTGTTTTATTCTATACAAAATATTTTGTACATTTACAAACTCTGGGTAATTGTCATGCGAAATTAAATGCATTGCACCGTATTCTAGCTGGACAATTGAGCTAGTGGTCATGGTGGTGGATTCTGGATCAAAAGGTTCCTTGTTAAAATCAGCGATCAAGCCTTTGAACGTTTGTTCATCTGGAATAAATATGATGCCTCTATTGTTGGGCGGATTGTGCTTAGAATGTGGGACATTTATTCCAACTAAAACGTGAACCTACCCCTCGTGATGTTCCATAATTACTCAAATGGTTTGCACATGCTCTGTTGTAGTCCCATAAGGTCTAAGGTAAGGTATTCCCTACTGTCTAATTGTCCAGACATTGGGAAAAACATGACATTGCATGTGAACTGATATAAAAACCTAGTAAATGTCCTATCTGAAACACATCTCACGCAATCAATTTTTTCAGAAGGAATAAAAGAATCCAACGACTTCTGACAGAGAGAAAAAAGGATGTTATAAGCAGCATTCCTACAGAGGCATAAACGTCATAGTCCAATAAAGCAGACACGAATAAATGCAAAAGACTTAATGGGCCAACAACGTTCACCGGAAAAATCCCAATCCGGAACATAAAAGTTGGAAAACGAAAAAGGTAATAATAAAAACGGCGAACGACGATCTCTCAGCTTAGATGGAAAAATACCACAATCATGCCGAAGGTTAGAAGAGAGGAGATGATAAAATTGAGTCTCCTCTTTCGTCATTCAAGCTGCAGGTTGCTGCATCGCACTAGAGATGCTCTATTCAATCAACTCTAATGACTATGGGATTTGTCTAGGGAAATCTAAGGGTCCCAAATCCTGGGTAAAACGAGCCAGGTGATTGCTGTGCACTCTCTCAATCACTGGCTGCACACGCGATATGAGCTAACAGTGCGCATACGTAACAAAAGGGACTGACTCTCTGGGCAGAGTTGTTGAAGGATTGTATGGGCGAGAGTGGTATCAAAATAAATTACTGGGAAAGCTATGTGCACAGATGGGCAATCTCTTTTGTGCTCCTCGGTCGTGGGGTCGGAGTGTTGTTGTTGAGGTGGAAAGTCTGGGGGAGAGTTTTTTCGTTCTTGTGTAATGTCGGGTTCGATTTCTTTTTGAGGGGTAAGATGTAGAAGATGTATCATGCGCTTTCACTTTTGGTGAAAGCGAACTTAAATCCTTAACGGTGTTTTCTACTTTTTGTGCGAGTGATTTGAATACTTTATGGGTTGGAAATGGTTCTGAGATATTTGTTTCGGGAAATAGGATAAGGTAGAATTTCTCGTTTTTCTCCTGAAATGTAAAATGACTTTTTTAGGTTGGAGTGGGATTATTAGAATGTTATGAAATTTAATTTGTGTGTAGTTTTTTCTTGTTGTTGAAGGACTACATTATTACAGAGTTGTTGAAAGACCGTACGGGCGAGAGTGATATCAAAACAAATTACTAGGAAAGCTATGAGCACAAACGGGTTACTTTTTTTGTGCTCATTGGCCACGGGGTCGGAGTTATGTTGTCAAGGTCGAAAGTCTATGAGAGTTTTTCAGTACTTGCGTAACTTTGGGTTCGATTTCATTTCGAAAGGAAAGATATATCATGCGCTTTTACTTTTCGTGAAAGCAAACTTAAATCCTTAACGATGTTTTCTACTTTTTGTGCGGGTGATTTGAATACTTTATGAGTTGGAAATGTCTTTTAGATATTTTCTTCGAGAAATGGGAAAGAGTGGATGAACTAGTTTTGCTCTCTGGGAATGTAGTATGATTTTGGGACTTCATTTGATATTATTACAACGTTGATAAATTTAACTTGATGGTAGTGTTTTTGCTGAAGTACGGAAGAAGGGCAATATATGTGATTTTTTGATTTTGCAATCGCAAAATACTTTATACGACAGGCATTAGTTATAAAGTTATATGTAATCATCATATGCATAGGAAAGGGTTTGACTAGCATATATTCTTTCTGTAACTTGCAGCCAGCCTTGTAAGACTTTTAAGTTCGGTTGATTTCAAATTGAAGTTATATGGAATTTAATAACTTCTGTTTATCGAGAGTTACCTTAAAATGAGTCTAGTTTATTGATTAAAGCTTCGTATTTAAATCACAACAATTTAGCTGTATATTTGATAACAAAAACGTAGCTAATTGGATATGTTTTGCAATGTTGACTTCTCTAACAGAAATTATGAAAATCAATAGTAAAAGTGAAAAATAAAAATTATAATCCTCTCAATGAATTTTTTTTCTAAATTTAGATATACTATGAAAGAGAAACAAACTCTATTTTATCAAAAAGTTTAAAATTCAATCAACACAAAATAAGTATTAATCACAAAATACTATATTAAGCATAATAATCATGCTTAATGTCGTTCAACAAAACAAGATCTTATAGTTCGAAACGAAAATATTAAGTGTTACATTTGAGTAAGGGTTTTAGTACAAAGAAAAACACAATGATGAACTGGAAAGATTTAACACCCACAACCAATATATAACACTTTAAGAAAACAGGGTTAAATCAAAATGTAGTATATCGCCCTTTTGACAACGTTTGGCGTGTAATCTAATTAGTAATGACCAATCAACTACCATATATAAATGTGAAATTCACATTTTAATTTCATTGGAGAAGTTCTGAAATCGTATTCGAAAACTTTCAAGTGACGTTGCGTATGTAATATGTGCAGGAAACCCGTCCGTTACAGAAACACTACAGCCACTACCATTTAGGTTAACAGAACATTCTTCTTATCATGAATAAACAGTATATAAATACCACGAAATTAAACTAACGTAATTAAGCATGCTTTTTATCTAGTTTCTCACTCTCAAGGTGCAATAACAATCTCACATTATAATAAATCATTTCTAAAGATAGCTCGAATATCGATATTCGTGATCTTTATGTAATGCCTCACATTTGTCTTTTAAATATAAATTCAAACAAGACTTTCGTTCAATACTTCGATAAATATTTTTTTTAAGTTTTACGAAATCGACCAATACAAAATACTTTTGAAAAAATAAATAAAAATTTCAAACGTTAAATTTAGCTATAGTTGGAAAGAATAAAAAAATACTTTTTTACGAAAACAAGAAGTTTCCTTTCTTAAGCAGATGTTTTTTAATGTAACAAAGGATTGCCGAATTCTTCCCGTTGCTTTCGTCGAATTAAAAAAAAAAAAAACATTTGGGAATATGTCGTCGAACTGAAATTTTGTTTTCCTTCTTTTATTCGTAAATTCGTAAGTCTGTTTTTATTTATTCATTATGAAATTTTTGCCGTCCATGTATTTCGTTCTTGAAGCATGTTTTGTATTCTAGAAAGTTTATTAAGGATCTCTTCACTTTCGAGACAGTTTTTTTATTTACTGATTGTTTTCAAAACAAAATGTTACGGGAACAATTCAAATACTTTACTCAATATTTTAAGATATTTTTCAAAGAGATTATTCATTTCCACTTAAGGAATTTTAAAATTGCAATTACTTAGACTGTAACAGTTTAATTAACTGAAATTAATTAAAAAAATTACTTGCTTACATGGCAATAAAAGTATTATTATTGTTCATTAAAATGTATGTCCGTTTCATGTAAATGAACGTTCCATCAGAAAAACAGAAAAATCCGTCCTAAAACATTAAGTACGAGATATTTATTCACTATTATAGGTTGTTTGCTTTAGTTGTTTGATACGATGAATTCGTAGTTAAATAATACTCCAATATGTAAACTCATGGATGGTTTGTAGGTCCTTTAATTAAAGTCAAAGTGCAAAAACAACAAAAAGCAAACAACAACACCACAACACGTTATTTGTGACTGTCCGGGATCCAACCGGAAGGAAAAGATCCGAGGACAACACCACGTAATTTGGAACCACGTCAGATGACGAGGTAACATCTGACCTGGATCCCCACTCTCCAAACTTCCACATCATGCCAACGTGAGGGAAATTTGAGGTCAAGGAAGATATAACGTGCACGAGCCGCCTTTGTAAACGACTATTCGAACTCGAATAAGCTGTAAAAGTCCGTCTTTACAACATTCTCCATTTTTTACTGAGTCTATGTTATCTTCAGTTTGCTTAGTTTACTTAAGCGTTGTGTAATATACTATTTATATAAAATATTGAGTAAATTCATTTTGTTCTGGTGCAAATTCTAACTATACATCATGAAACCTATTACCTCTCGAATAAACTGACCAAAACTGTGTTTGGATGTAATGTGTCTTATAATGATCTAAAAATTTATAATCCATTTTCAAGAACTATTTGATTATAAGAAATTTACAAAATTTCAGAAACGTAACGGAACTGTTCAAAAAGGTACTTATATAAATTCGTTTCGTAACAAGTATGTTCAAGTTCTTATTTTTCTAAGTCTAATTAAGTCTAATCTGGCTTGAATAGTTCATTGAAGTTTTTAAAACTATCTGACATATAGGAGCCTTTTGTTCCTTATTTCCATCCAATTTTTCATTTTATTGGAAATATATTTAAATAATAAAGCACACAGTTTATAAAAAGTACGGTATTCATGCAAGGATAAAATAAGGACATTATTTAAGTTTCAAAGAAGATAAATATGTTTCCCCCATTAAAATGCAATCGACATCGCAACAAAAGTTAATATAAAATATAAACAAGAGACTTGAATTTGATACTAATAAGACAAGACTTGCTCTCTTTCCACAGATTTCCGTTGCAACAAGGAATTCATATACAGCCCTGAATCAAGCAGCCAAAGGCAAACACCCCAGTATACTAAAAGCGATTTAATATTACGGTTAGCAATGCACATTACTGTTTCACACACGACTGAAAAGAGTTTAGAATAAACAAAATGCGAACTCCGGTTGCACAACTGTTCAAAATGCAACTTGCAAGAGGAAGAAACGCTTTATGCTTTTGACGCAGAAGATTTGTTTCCAGTCAACACCTTCTTCAAAACTCTACACTCCATCTTCACATAAGCTTCCGTATACCATGAATAAATGATATCCGATCAAAAAGGAAGAAGCGTGAAATTGAAACTTAGAAGACGGATTGGAAACGCACTTCCATCAAATACATCTCTCACTCCATACAGTGTACTGGTACAAGGAAGCAATTCATATCCAGCCACGTGTGAAGTTGTAAAAGAATAACGGCCTAGCATGCTAAATACGGATGTCGGGTTTGTTTGAGCACGTGCTGTTGCACAAACGACTGAAACAGCGTGAGGCAATCAAATGTAATACCCGGGTACTTGTCCAAAATATGACTACTGCTCAGAGGAAGAAGCGCTAATTGTCACTTGGTGGAGTAATTAAGTTAACAGTTAACACATTGACCAAAACTCTCCATCTCATCCAGGGTATACAAGGGATCCATCTTGACATGAGCCTTTATATAAACTGAATAAATGATATCCTATTCAAAGAAGCGGCATGAAATTGAAACTTAGAAGACGGATTGGAAATATCCGGTTTCCTCAAACACGTCATCTTTTCCATACACTACTTTGTTACAAAGAAGCAATTCATACCCAGCAGCTTGTCAAGCGGTCAAAGATTAACGGCCCAGCACGCTAAATTCGGGCCACGCTTGCGGGCTGGTTGTGCACATGCTGGTGCACACATGACTGAAACAGAGTGGGGCAATCGAATGTAATCTCCGGGTAGTTGTGCAAAATGTGCCCTGTGCTAAGAGGAAGGAGCGCTAATTGCACTTGATGGAGTAAATTAGTTTCCAGACGACGCCGGGGCTAAATAATGCTCAGACTCCGGCGTGTGCGGGGGTCTAATGAAAACTAATGAAGCACCGCCCATTTATTCTAATCGCGTGAAAATTTAATTTACCTCTTGAGAATACACACCCTCCCTCTGGTAAGGAGATCCACGCGTTGCAGGGGGTGGTCGAGATTAGATTGGGCTGATTGGAGACTTTTTTTATTTGTTTGTGTCGGTTCTTCCTTTTCCGACAAGTCTGTGGTTCCATTAAGCATACTTCCATCAATGTAGAGCCTTTTTTGATAGATGGATGTCTTAAATTATTCTAGTGCTATCGTGCTGCTAACTCATTAAATTTCCTGTTACACTATTCAGTTTTTAATGTCGCTTTGGACAATCTATGAGCTAACATTTTGAGATACTTCGTGTATATGTATCTAACCTTATGAATTAATAGACTTAACTAATTAAGAATAGAGGAGAATTATAAGTTTTGTTTTTGACATTTTTAAGAGAACTACATTATTGTATTATGTAATTTTTTTATTTACGTAGAATATAATTTTGATGCGTAAAATGGTAAATTGAAAGCAAAGTAAACATTGATTCCTCACTAAAGCTCTCATATAATATGTATCCGAAGATAGGGCAATTTTTTTATACATAGCTATCGGAAATTATTTAAATGCTGTCGTGTTTCTTAATCATTACTGTTCCTTGTATGCGTGATGAGTGAACATCTTCTGTCTTTTGAACTATCTGTGAAATAAAATTGTGTAATTTATAATAATATTGTAAATTAATAATAGATTAAATAACTTATAAATATACATATTAGGGATGCAATAGCAAAATAACTAAAAATATTATAGCGCAGTATTAAGGTTAAAAAAATGAGTTTTTAGGCTCCATTTAACATATCTCCGAAAGATGTTGCAAACATATGAGACAGATATATACAGTAGGTAGTTTACACGCTATTAATATAATTATGTTTCTTGGTATGTGAGCTGACGTAAATTCTTCATACGCAATTTGAAGTATAAACCAAGCCTATGTACCTGCGGATATTAACGTTAAACCATAAAATGAAAGGTTCAAATAAATAACTTTGAACAGAGCACTTCGTAGCTATACTTCATAATGTGTCTTAATATATTTGGTGGTTGTTCAAATCAAAACGTTTTAGGCAAAAATATCAAAATTTGAAATAAATTATAGCATGTCTTGTTAGTAAAAATATATAATCATTGTTATTATGCTTTTTTACTCATATTTTGTTGATCAGACCAGCGGGTCGAAAATAAATATTCCTCCTGGTTTAATCCTGTAATTGGTTTCGCTGAGACATCTCTTTCAGCAAGGTCTGATCAATTTTGCTAATGATGAGATACCTGCTTCATCCAAATCTGGTCAGTTTTGCTAATGACGAGATATGTGGTCCATCAAGATACGGCCATTTTTGCTAATGAATAAGTACCTCATCGAGACAACCACCAGTAAGCAAGTAGGTATATTAATTAGCGTCACACTTCTGCAATACAACGGACTATTGGCGACGGTATGGGATCAATCCCGAAGAGAAAGATCCGAACATCAATGATAATTAAGCCTTGTAGCTGTTCAAAATAGCATCTTTGATATACGTATCTACAAAAAGTTACTACAGAAGTAATTCTTAGTTTCATCCGATGCATCTCATTTTTTCCCTAGATGTCTATGATGTTTTAATTCGATAAAAACGCCAAAATCGCGTTACCAAAAGATGTATAAAACCATATCTGCGTGAACCCCAAAATCTATCAATTTCGGTTCCACAACTGGAAGAAAGTCTATTTTCCTCTTGTATTAACAAAGAAGTCCCGAAACTTTAAATTTGATTTCGGATGAGAAAGTTTCCGCGAAGTCACTGAGGCGAAATTTATTCGCACATTCTTCCCCATTCCCATTGTGCCTTTTTGTACACCGAGTTATTTTGATACTACAAAGAAATCCATTATTGTCTTCGGAAATCTTTTCAGCGAACCACACGTATGTATTTTCCCATCCTCGCCAATCCGTTGGAGAAAACATACAAAATTGGCTAAAATGATATTTGTGTGTAAACAGTGGGGAAAAAATCTACAGTCTCAAAAAGGAAGAGAATGCGAGATAAAAAATAGATATAAAAATATGTGGAATTCGTTTCGGGTTTGAAATCGGACAAAGTTGGGGCAGATATAGAAGAAAGCAGATATTTGTGTGGAGGAGAGTAAAATATCAGTAGATAAAAATAGAGATGAAAGTTTTTCTCACGAGCCTCATGAAAGTTTCATTACTCGCTTTTTTATCCCTACTCTCGTTAGGAAACATATAAAAAACTTATTCATGGGGATGACTCCATGAATTTTATTCTATTAACGTTTTTCATTTTTTTCTGTGATTCTACCAACTGGTTTCAGGCAGAAAATATAAAGCTGTGGTTTGGTTACAAATGCGTGGATATGGCCATTAGCTTCGTTATATAAGCTGAAATAGTTGTTATACGAATGCTATTGTGAAAGTTTTCGTTATAACAAAGCCAAAGGTTTCAGATATTGTGCGCCATAATTATCGTTTTGAATACAAACATGAGAACAATGCGTGTTCCAGAATTTTATTAATATTCTGAATATGATATTTCCCAGTAGTGTATTATTGCTTTGGCCCAACAAAACACATAGGATTTAATAACCACATCTATTGGATGTAATAATTGAAGGAAATGTTTTATTGACAATAATCAAAACTGGTTTGAAGACATGCTGGAAGAATGTAGGTGACATAACGTACACATACGACTGAATCCCTCAGAGTGTTAATATTGAAATTCGGATCTATGATCAAGTTATGAGCGTTTATCTTACACGGTGCTAAACTCCCTAGGTGGTTTTCCTTCAAGTCGAAAACAGCCCTGTAATAGCCCGTGTCTGGAACAGAAACCACCTGTTCCAAATTGAGACCAGTTCTGTGGAAGGGATAAGTTATTTTTCCAACTTGAAATGCATTTCAACTTGGAATTACCAAAGCACAGGCGATTGAAAATAGCAAATTCCCTCTGTCCCTTTCACCAGATGTTTTGAAGTTCTATACTGAATTTTCCCTTACGTCAACCTTATCTCCGCTCCTTGTCTCATGTTCGTTGTTGTTAAAACACGTGTGAACCCCATGCAAAAATGCTAAAAAGCGTCGTAAGATAGTTTGACTTTTTCTTAAGGCGTTTCGGAAACAACTTGCATGACTCAATCAAACGAAATTCCTTTGTCTTTCAACTGCTCGGGGAAAGAACAATGGGAACACACCACTCGCAAAATTCATCAGCGGCCCTCGCAGTGAACTGATATTTTAAGAAGGTTTAATTTTAAAGAATGATGCTATGTATTGACTCGTTTATTTTAGTAATGCAATCTCCGAATTATAGCCATTTCTTGTAACAGTCATGATGCTAAATATATTATTTTATCCAGCTATAAAAGGATAATTTTCTGAAGTCGTATAAAGGTTCACTTTTAAAGGATGATGCAAGGTATTCAAATTCGCTTAATATAAGTAAAGGAATAGAATAAAGTAACGTAATATAACTCATGCAGTTAATATGTCCTTCCATTTTAATATGTTGTGCTAAAGTTAATAATTCGTGATCCTCTCAATATACAGCTATAAAATAGCTCCTAAGACCTTTTTTTAAATATGATGTTTCGTCTAGAATTAAACATGACTTTATAAACGTCTTATTAACTGTTATGTTCGTAAACAAATTAATTCAAATAACTGTTACATTTATTTGATACATACTCTAATTTGACTTTTTCTTTACAAATATCATTTTGATGATACTTCCATTATTTTATAAAATAACTTTCATCCGTTTGTTTGGAGTCATTACAGACAATTCTACACTTTTTCTAACGAGACTTATTTCAAACTTCCATCTGAATTTAAACATATCCTTTAGGATATTGAAGATTACTTCGATTGAATAGTTCTAGTAATAACAATGAAGAGAATGACTCAGTTGTCATTGAAACAATGAGAGAAATTAAAGCAACAGCATTAAATTTTGGAGATGTGTTTTAAACAATTACATATGTATATAATAAACTCCGACAGAATTTTCGTCATGTAGAATTTATATTTAAAGAGCTAAAAATTAAGTACAATAACAGAAATTGCAATAGTAATTATCCGTGAAATCTATATAAATAAGAATGGAGTGTTTGTTTGTACATTCAATATTTTTGACCCATTTCAAGTTTTCTATCCGTTTTGGACCCTTCTGATGCCGAATCCGCCTTTTTCTCGTTTGGTGTCTGTCTGTCTGTCTGTCCGTCTGTCTGTTTGTCTGTCTGTCTGTCTGTATGTTGTGCCCTATACACGTCCACGCGGTTTAAGATATTTTCATGGAAATTTGCATACAGTGAGTACTTATCTTGATTTAGTGAGTGGAATTGGTTGCGAAAGTCTGTCTGTCCGTCTTTCTGTTCTATGCTCGATTTTCTGTTTGTGTGTTTGTGTAAGCATCACATGAATTATATTCCAGATATTTGATTGCAGTGTATTTTATTTTATACATTATCTATTAATTTAGTGAATGCAATATTAAACATTTCTTTATTGTTATATTTAGTTGAGTTTCATGCTAAAACACCTGAGTAAGTATACTTAAATCAACCATAATTTGGTAGTTTTGGAAAAATTGGAATGTCTATTGAATATTACGATTAATTCGATTGCTTTACCAGTACTGCTAAAAAAGTAATTATTCTTCAAAAAATTATTTTTTTTATGGAATTTCATCTCTGATACGTCATTTATTTCGAGTCTTATTTTTATTCTTTGCGCAATGAAAACGATTTCCGAATATTTGGGACAGACGATATTTTTCAATGAAACGAGAATGAACACGATCGCGCGAGCAGTGATATTTTTTCTGGTTCTTTCGCTCTGAATTAATTTCACATTTCTAAATTTTGTACACATTTAGTTGTAAGTTGTGGCAACTGTGCGAGATCAAGAGATAAAATTGAATCACAAATTAATATCTTTAGAGCAATTTTTTGCGACATCTTTTATTTTGTTTTACTTCGCTGTTTCCTGTTTTAAATATTTATTATTTTAATAAATGTGTTTTCCTTCTCATCACACCCAACAGCACCACAAAGTATTAGACTTGAAAATGTTAGGTAAGTCAGTATAAATTTTCAGTAAATTTTAAGTGTAGTTATGCCATTATTGAAAGAATAATGCCGTTATTTAAAGAATAATGCCGTTATTTAAAGAATAATGCCGTTATTTAAAGAATAATGCCGTTATTTAAACAATAATGCCGTTATTTAAACAATAATGCCGTTATTTAAACAATAATGCCGTTATTTAAAGAATAATGTCGTTATTGAAATAATAATAATGTTTATTAATCCAAACTAGAACTTTTTCCAACATTAAAAAATTCGTTGTAGTAATGACAGGAGAAGATTGCAAAATTTCACAATGTCGCATACCGGAGGCAAGAGTGCCACAAGTAAAAAAATATTGTTTTGTTGACTATGAGTGCGAGAGCACTCGCCGTAAATCGTAATTTTAATTAATTAAGTTGCACATGAAAAGAACTTAAGAAAGAGAATTCCAAATCTTCCTATAAATCGTCTTTTATAGTAGTAACCTTAGTATCACCTTTCGTCTTTTTGTAGCTTTGTCATACAGCAACTGTGCGATGTATGTGAAATGTATTACATGAATGGATATGCATGTGTAGGATTTGTGTCCTAAGTAAGTTGTAGAAAATATAAAGATGGCGAAAGGTGTTAAAATAAATTTTTATTCATAAAAAAACGTAAGTCATTATATATTTTGATTATCTCTTCAATCTAGAGTAAACGAATTCAAACCGAGTAAGGTCGGGTATTTTGCTAGTAAATATATAAATTAAAAAGTACAGTAATCGGAATAAAAGGACATTTTGCAAAATTAAAGTAATGCGTTCGGAGTTCAAATAGGAGAAAATAAAGCATAATTTTGATCGATTTTGTACTTAATCTGGATTAAAAGTTGTTTTAATTTTGATGTAAAACGTACTGATAACCAATATAGTAAGCTTTTTTTTCTTCTTCTTCGATGGAAGTAGAAAATAAACTTCTACTTCCAACTTCATTCCCAATCGGAACACATGTTCCACTAAAGATTCTTTCTAATATTGTGTACAGATCCAGCGGTAACAATACAGAAACAGTCTCAAATGATCGACGCAGAGTCAGACATACGATACTCAGAGTTCCGAAGAGTGTTTGAAGAGTTATAAAAGAATAATAAACTCAGCAAAAGTTGAAGAGGCGAAACAACTCCAAAAACCAAGTACGGGCTATCTTGACAAATAAGAGTCGCTCTTGGCTGACAGAACTGGATTGGCCAAGACATTTCCAGAACGGGAAAAATCGATAGCTTCAGCAATACTCCAGTCCTCCAAGTCCACTTTGTTCGGACGTAGAGTTTTTAGAAAAAAGGAAACTCGAGAAGAGATGAAAATCTTGAAGTAAGGAAAGATATTTCTGAATTTGTCGCTGGAAAGTTTTATTTTTTCACTTGCCACTTCCACTTTGTTTTCGTTGCGCATTTAATATCCTTCGAGTTGTACGTTTTATCCCAACAGAATGGTTATTATATGATTTTCTAAACAGGATTTAATAATTTCTTAGAAGTGTTCAATATTAAAAGTTAGTATCAATCGCTTATACAATGTTTCGGATGCCAAACTATTTCGAAAAGATGCACAACACAATTAACCCTATAATCTTTATAGATCAATCAAAATTTATTGAAAATACTTGTTGAGAAAAATTTAGTTTGAGTGATATTGGAGCAGAAATTATGTTATAATTATGTGTGACAGAATCACACTTGTACAGGAGCTTCAAGGTGCACATTGTTTTCTTTTATAAATTCAGTAGAAATTTGGTTATTCGAAGAATTACCGAGCCACCTTATATAACTAGAAACTCATGAGACGGACATAGTAATATAATACATCCCATACGAAATAAATAAAAAGTTTACGGTACTATATGTTCCCTTTTCTGCTACTGTTTGGTTGGAGTTTGGCACGAAGGACATATTTGTCAATGGAGGGGCAGTGTAGCACAGACTACTGAATGATTCATGAAGCAAAGATTAAGAATAATCTGTTATCGTATGATCATATATTGACTGTGGTAATTTTACAATAAATCTTCACATGCGTTACGAACCTTTTAAGATTTGTTGAAAACGTCCTAATCTGTCTTCTGTTTTGCAGCATTTTCTCGACTGAACAATTCGACACCCTTCTGAACGAAAGTTATTAAAATCTTTAAAAAAAAACTACTTTTATAACGGCTCGAATAACTTGGTTAATCTCAACAAAGGTCAATGAAAGCTCTATTGCACCAGTAATACTCAAAGGTTCATTTGGATCTGATGTGGAAATATCCATTTGGTAGAATATATATTTCATTCCTTTGTACAAATACAGTCATTGCATAATATTACTTAGTATGTAAATGTAGCAGAATAAACTTATATTATATTTGTATGTGAAAATCTATTTTAACCTCCTTCCTCTCCATATATGTACTTCAAATAATGCGTTTTAATAGGTACAATTTGAAGCTTATAATGAACAATTTAACTTTTAATGCTATTTTTGTGAAACTAGTTTATTCAAAGTTATACTAATAACCCCATTTAATAAATTAAATTTTAAATGAAATAAAGCTTATATTAATTACATTGAAAATGAACCTAGAAAGCTTATTTTACATGTCATTTACTAGATATGGTATGTATTTTATACCGATAGATTTAATTATTAAATGCTCCACATAACTAGTTATATAGAAGCATATATTACTTTAATAAAGTTTAAAACCTCGCATACACATCGAAAATTTCAGGTACAGTTCTACCTTTGAAGCAAGAACTAATCAGTGGACACATGAATTTTGATTAATGAAATATTAATTACATTTTTAATACAATAGAATACAAATACCTTTAAACTATTTGAATGTCAAATGCAAATCCAAAGGGGCATTACATGGCTGACGACAATGTTTGAACCTTGTTCATCTACCCTTTACAAGGTACTTGCTATCTAATTGGTATCATTACAGAATGACCTCCTTTTGTGGTACTGCTAGTTTAAATATTCTACATAAAGATTTCTTTGCGCACTAATTCAGATTAAATGGTTCTTGCATTTTAGAAGTAATCACTGCTTTCCCAAACATTTTGAATTTTACATATTACTTCGCTCTTTGCAGACCAGTACACTTTCATCACAATTGGAATAAAAAATAAAGTTTTTATATTTTAAATATATGCACTTTAAGTTACCTTCAAAATATACTCTCTTCCTCAGATAAGTTGTAAAGTCATAACATCAAACGTGTTTTTATACAATTGCTTATACGAATTTTGTAAAGAGAGTACTAAAAAAACATCGTTACTTTGAATCACATTTATTTATATTTAACAGCTGCAGTATTTGGAAAGATATTTTTGTATTCAGCATTTCATTTGCATACCATTTATAAAACATAGAATGAAACAAAATTGCGTACACTTGTATTGGAATGAATTACATTTTTCTAATTTAAAAATATATACTTGGTTACAGGAAGTAACGCGCGCGCTTCTTTCAAAAACATTTCTTTCACAAATTAACTATTTATAACACTCAATTTTTATAATTTGCTGAAAAACATTGTTTACTCGTGTAGTAGATTACCTTGATTTTATTACCGAATCCGTAACATTTTTGCATTCTCAAAATTATTTCACTTAATATAGAGCTCATTATTATTAGATTTGAAATTTGTCCTTAGTTTTCGCAGTAGTATACGGAACTAGACAGGTGAATTTACGCTTTTTGAAAGATGGAATATACATGGAACTTCGAAAATGAAGACAAGAATGACTGCGTGTGAAGAATTCACTTAATTTAGAAACAGCTTCTAAGCTGAGGGAAAGTAAAAAGTTATTTCGTTGTTTCAGTGTTAAAATACCATATAGGAAGAATTAAAACAAAGTTGATGATTTTAGCCTTTTTAAGATTTTTTTATTATAAAATTCGCGCATAAATAACGTAGAATGTTTTGTTGACAAGAGACAAAGCTGATGTCTTAAATGGTTTCACTGAATTGTTATGCAATGTGTTTTTATATTAAATTAGTTTCGTATCTTTCTTAAGAGTGATGCTTAGAATACTGCACGTGCTTGTTTCGTCCTTGTCCTGTACGTTTGAGTACTTTTGCAATAATCATAAGCATCTGATTCCTAGTCTTTTAGCATTATTTTATGATAACTCGTAATACGTTTGAGTACTTTTGCAATAATAATAAGCATTTGATTCCTAGTCTTCTAGCATTATTTTATGATAACTCGTAATAATGTTAATGTGATAAGAATCTGTTATAAATTTCAAAGATAAAAAATATGAAAAGGTATTTAATCCCAAAACACGTCTTATGAAGGGCAACTTCATACAAGTAAATAGTGTAAATAGAATTTCAAAAGTACAAGTAAGAAAACAATATAAATAAACTCTTATCAATCTAATAGATGTAACACGTCGGTTTACAAGCGAGTATACCGCAATTAACATTACAGAAACTGACAAAATACTGACAAAAAATAAAGAAATACACGATGGTAGTTACAACAAGCTGCCTATAGATCGCAGTCTGAGCACACTCACTAAACCATCGTCGCCAATGTTATAACATGGTTGGTTAATCAACTGTCGACTGAGTGGGCTGTGTCTTTTAGATATTAATGAGACATCATGTTATTTTACAAGCATCATTTTTAGTCTTTAATTCTAAAGATTTAACATTCAGATACTTTATTACATGGTAGTATAACAAATCATTAAAAAGTTTACTATTTGGTAAGGAAAATGAGGAGAAACTATTAAAAGTTATAAATACTAAAATAAATAAAAATTAAATTCATCTTTTGGTATGACATTGGTAATATAATCGACTTATAAGTGAAACAAAAGGAGGAAAAAACATAATTCTGATAAATTGAAGGGAAAACAGTTTATCCCTTAGCAAATTCTCACCAACAGTTTTCTCTAGAATGAATCTAACCGTCATACAATGAAAGCATAATTTCGTAGACACTACATTAGTGTGAAGATCATCACGTTATAGTCTAGAAAATTTTGGCTTAGTGTGCTTCATTTGTAAGCCAAACTGATCTACAAAGTAACTAATATTATATTAAAGTAATGAATTGCTGCATATTTAACAGGGATTACATTCTGCATTTTAAAGAATAATCGCTGTGTATTTTAATGCAAGTTATTTATAACTAACTCATTTAGCGTTTCGTATACAACCATGCAAATAGCTTTTTGAAAGCTTTCCACAACGTACTTCTGAAAACTAAAAAAAAAAAATTATCCACCCCAACGAAACAATAAGTTTCCCACACATTTTACTTCGGGCTATTAGAAGTTTTATTTCCTTTTTTATCTCGTGAACATAAAAGCACCTTATTTCTCATGTGTCGCTGAAAAACGTCTTTCCCGCGTTACAGACAAGAGTCAAGAATCTTGGCTAAAAGCCAAGACATTCCAGTCTCGCCATGCTATTTAAAGGACAAATAGTCTACATGTGGCATTTTCGTCGCTATTTCCTCTTCTCTCAGATACAGAAGGCCCTGGCTTTCATTCCCTTAAAAAAAAAAGAAAAGCAGATATCTTTCGCTAGCATGCGATCGTTTCTATAGGAAAATCATCTTTTCTCTTTTAACAACAATAAACCTGGGGAAAGCAGATGTAAAAGAGGAAATATTAAGGGGGGGAAAGTGCTTGATAATGCATTCTTGCTGTTTTCAGAATCGGGGGAAAGTTTTATGAAGCGAGGAGGATATCGGTGTATTTATTGGAAAATAGTATACGAGACGATATAAAAAAAATATTTCTCTCGACAATAAATTCTAAAAGGTGTTTAAAAAGAGGTATCTCCATAGAAATTTTAAGAAGGCTGAAGATTTATTTTTGATGTCTGGAGTCACAGAACATGCCTTCTTTGTCCAAATTCTGCAGTCAAGTAGATCAGGAACGGAGAAGAATATCTTGGAAATCCTGAGGGAAACTCTAAATTTAAACGTAATATTGTGTGAATTAAAAATAAAAATAATGATGTGGCAAAGAAAGATGTGCAAGTTCTTTTAGGTAACATTCGGTTCGGAATCTTTTTTTTTTGTCTTTAATTCAAACTGTAATTAGTGTATTGCTTTGTACCATGTGTTCAGGACACAGATGTCGCCTAAGTATATATCTACCGATACATCCACTACTGTCCACTACTCCACCTCTAATATCAAGCTTCACTAACAAAGCAATACGCCAGTATACACATAATTAAAATCGGATAGTTACAGTTTTGTGTCCACTCTCTTAAGAGTCGTTTGTGTTCTAGTGGGGTCGCCTTCCAACCATTACTGTATTTATGCCTTACTGTGTCACTGTTTACAGTTATAGACGATTTTAGACGAACGTAACATTCGGCAACGTAGCAGAACCATCAGATATATTACTTACAGGACTACATAGTAGGCGACACGAACACGACTCAGTTTAGAATAATTACATCGTAGTATAAATGTAAAAATCAGTCCGTGCTAAACGTGATTCTACTGTCTCTAACTGCTCCTTTAACATTATAAATCAATTTTTTAATATTATTTTCATATCTTCACCACCACTTAAAAATTGTTAATGTGACATGTTAATGATCCATTGTAACCCTTTGAATTCTCAAGTGCTATGCATCTGAAACTTAAGCAGAACACTATTAGCTACTTCTCTCACTTTTTCAAAATGCACTGTCACAGATATATAAAGAACTTCATAAATTTTTTATGTTACAAATTGGCAATCCATTGTTACCACTTGAATTCTCAACTGCGCAACACCTCAAAATTAGTTAGGTAACCATGTACTATTTACAGAATTACACTAAACTCTAATTTCATATACTATTGGAAATATACTACTAGATATTGATCAACTACTTTGTAAATCAATGTATGACAAATTGATAACTACTTTCGCCGAATGAATTCTCAACTGGGCATCACCTCAAAATTAAGAAGCGGAACAAGATTATACCAATCTAATTTTATAAAATATATTATTGAAATATATATTGATAACCCACTTTCTAAATTATTATACATCATATTGATAAACCATTGCCATCGTACTTATTCTCAACTCCGCTGTACCTAAAAATTTGGAAAGAGAACAGTACACCATTCACAGACATAAATATTATGTACGACACTCTTATTTTGAAAACTGCACATGTTGAATATTGATAACCCACTCTACAAATTATTGAAAATATATTATCACTATGAACTCTTATCTGCGTTTTACTTCGAAATTGAACAGCATAATTATGTTTACAAGATTATTACCGAGTCTCGTTTCATAAAATATATTGATGCATATTGTTAACCCATTTCCAAATTATTACACATCATATTGATTATCCATTGTCATAGTACGAGTATTCAACTGCGCTACACCTCAAAATTTGGAAAGAAAAAAATATAATTTACAGGATTATACGACACTTTTATTTTGGAAACTGTTGTTGCATACTGGTACCCCACTTTACAAAGTATTGTACAGCATATTGATACCTATTGTCAATGTATGAACTCATAACAGCGCTGCACCTCAAAATTAGGCAAGGGAACAATACTATTTAGAGGACTATACCATGCTACAATTTTGAAAACTGTATTGTTCTAGACGTGAGAAGGACTCGATCCACACACACCAAGGATTTCCATTGTTCCAAGTAGGAAAGGAAAGTTTTCCAGCCTCATAAAATGAATCATTAAGTGAGTGGACAAAGCCTAATCATAAAATCAATGGAAAGTTTGAAAAGGACGATACCGAGGAAGGGGAGGAGTGAACTTTCATTTATCTCACTTTATTCGCACTGTCTTTGCTATCGGTGAGAGGCAACTTTCCATCGATGTGAGTGATGTGCTTCCTTATACCAAGTCCACACTCGTCCCTGGTATCCGAGTTGACATCATTAGTTTGACTGAGCTTTACAACTTGTCTTGAATTACTAGCTAGACGGGGTGGACTTTTTTTCTGTATTCATATCTTCGCATGTCTCAATTTAATTTTACCATGAAATTATTTCAAACGGCTTACCGGTGTGTAATTTATGGACACTCTCTGTAAATTTATCTGCGTCAGCACTTTGATGAGAAGATTCTTTTTGAGCTAATAAGGAACAGGAAATACAAGTTCATAGTTGGTCATTACTTACAACTCAAAATCGTAATTAATTATCATGTCATTTCCGTATTCTATTATCAACAGAAAAATATCATAAATTTTTTTTTTTCAGAATGATACATATACGTACTGCGCAGGCGAAAGCACTCTTCGTATGAAGTGCTTGGAAAGACACTCCAGGACAACAAAATATTCAGGATTCCAAAATCGAAAATATTTTATCCGTCATGTTATCTTAAATTTTCAAGTGTTCTCTCCATTCGAAGAATCAAACATTTTTCTTATCCACATAAATATTTTAATTTTATTTAATTTCTTTGAATATTTTATTTAATTTCTTTGAATATTTTATTTAATTTCTTTGAATATTTTATTTAATTTCTTTGAATATTTTATTTAATTTCTTTGAATATTTTATTTAATTTCTTTGAATATTTTATTTAATTTCTTTGGATATTTTATTTCTGTGGTTCACCAATATGTTGCCTAGAGCCCTTTATATAATTATGGTCATGCACTTGTGACAAAGTTATCTTAACACGCTATGTAATTGCTTATACTTGTACTTATTTCACTAAATGAATGTTACATAAGTATAGTTTTACTTAGGAATTCATGTGCATGACGAACTTTGAAACTATTAATAACTCTCCTGGTGGTTATCTTAAGGAGGGATATCAGCATTACAAAAATTCAACATATCTTCATAGACGAGATATCTCGTTATTAGAAGAAAAACGACCAGGTCTTAATTACGTCACCTCTAGAAAGCGCCAATACATTGATGATCAGATATCACGTCATTTACAAAATTGACCAGATCTTGATGGACGAGATATCTCGTCGAAATTACTTGGTGGGTTAATAATATAATTACAAAAATAGCAACACCAGTTTTTGTATAAAAAAAATATATTTTATCGTATAACTGTTGACAAATTTAAATTGAATTAATACGCATTTTGGTGTTTTCGTTTCGTTATATATACTTAAATGGGATACATAGCGATTGTTTTAAATATAATAATTCGAATAGAAAAAAATACCCATAACGATAAAATTTGATAACTACAAGGGGGTCGTTCGGAAAGTAATACCCGTTTTTTTAATAAAATAAGGACCAACTAAATTTTTTCAATCACACTTTTTACTTTACATCTTCATACCTTGTATAACTTTTCTACATAGTCCTCTTGCAAATTAAAAAATTTGTCGTATCTTGAGACAATCTTTTTTAATACCAGCGACATACTCCTATGCCGCTAGTCCATTGAGATAAACAGTAACAACGTCCTTAAGCACCTCATTGTTCGCAAAATGTTCACCATCCAGAAACTGTTAAGTTTTGAAAACCAATGAAAGTTACTAGGTTCTACGTATGAGCTATAGGGGGCTAGAATTTCCTGTTGCGTTTCTGCAGTTGCTGGAGGCCGTGTGTTGTCCTGCTAGAGGATCACGCCGCTAGACAACATGCCGCGTCTTCGATCCTGAATGGCACGCCTTAGCTTCCTTAAAGTCTCACAGTGTGCATCGACGTTTATGCAAGTTCTCTGTGGCATAAACTCAATTGGCAATATTCCGTAATGGTCCCAAAAGACCGTAGCCATCAGTTTGCGAGTCTAGATTCTTTATTTAAAACTTTTTCGCCTGGTTGGTGTACGAGCATGTTGCCACTCCATAGACAGAGGTTTGGTTTCAGGTCTAGCATAAGAAACTCAAGTTTCGTCTCCTTCAACGATATGATATGGAAAATCATATCCTTCATTTCAGTAGCGCTCCAAAAAGCTTGATGCACCTTCTTTCCTTCGAATGGAAGCAGACCCCTCCGTACCGAGTTACTGAAAACCCAAAGCGGATTAGCTGAAGCTAGGGAAAGCCTCTAATGAGAAATATTAGAAGTGGGTCTAGTGACACGCCGTCCAAAAAACTTTTATCTGCCTAGGATGAACACGATAGGGCGTGACGTGGTCGACCCCGGAATGTGTGCGCTGAAGATATGTGGTCCGGCTCAATGATATCAGTCAACCTTAAGCTTGATGCACCAGCCACTAGCTTGATTTTGTGGTCGTCTTTGAGCATGCATGGCACCCATCTTGCACAATTTTTTCTGAAATTGAGTTGATTTTACCACTTTGAAAATGAATGTGTAACACATGTGAAATTTATCATGAATTTCATCCTTAAGTCACACGCTAATCTTGTTTCATGAAATTGTCGACAGACTTGGCAAACTCATCCATACACACTTGGGCGGCCATATCGCTCCTCATCACGAACGTTGTCTCTTCCTTCATTAAATCATCCTTCATCATATTTCAGCACCAACGATGCACACATGATTCATCCATCACATCACCATTCACTACTTTGATTTCATTATAAATTTCGCATCGTCGCAAATTTTTTGCGCTTGAAAATCAGCTTAGAAATCGGATCAAATATCTCCTTTCACATTTCCTCGATTTTCGTGGACGCTTTATTTGCTTACCAAACAACAATAACCGTGATAATGCGATATCATGAGGACCTTACAGGTTTTATGATTATATTTTTATAATACTAGGGGGCTCCACCCCCTGCTCGCTGCTTAAAAATTAAAAGAACAAGCAATATGAAATTTCAACGCGCTAGTCAAACGTAAACATTACATCGTGCACAATGACGTCATGTAGCATTTTGAGGTCATGTGCTTTTGCCGTACTTTTCGGTAGATAAAAACTCGAAATTTTAATTAATTAAGTTCATTTGATAGGTTTTAATTGTCGATCTATCAATCTATTACTAAAACACAGAACTCAGCATTTTAAATTAATATATATTATTTTATTATTTATTAATATATTTTTATTATCATTTATTAATAAATAATTTATTATTATTTATTTATTAATATTTTATTTTTATTTATTAATAAAAAAATTATTATTATTTATTAATAAATATTTTACTATTATTATTATTAAATATTTTACTATTATTTAATGATAAATATTTTTCTTAATTATATTAAGAACGTCTGGAATTCTCTTAAAATCCATAATTCTTATAAACATAAATCTTATATGTTTAAAACTTAACTATTATATATGTTGACAGTGATATTCATGAGTTTTCATTTTAAAAGATCCAATATATTTCCTTACATTTTAACCATTTAAGTGCTCTTGTCAAGATATCTCGTGCATTAAGATCAAACCAATTTTGGTGATGACGATATATCATGTAGGATATATCAAGAACTTGTCAGGTTTCTTGATGTGAGGATATATCTCATAGATCATGATCGGGTCAGTTTTGTTAATGTCCTCGTCCTACAATAAGACAGGCACAAGGAGGAATAATATCTAAACATTCTGAAACACTTAAAAAACTTTTAGATACATTCTAAAGTATTGCACTGTTGTTGTCAGATCACAGAAACTTCAATTTTATGCTGTGGATTACATTTAATTTTGAATTATCTGGCATGCAATATTATCGATATTGAGTTTGAAGTGATGTCACTCCAATGTCGGCAAACACGTTTAAATTTAATCTATCACAGTTAAGCTAAATAAAATTACTTTGCTGTTATGACAGATTGATCATACAGCGTATGAAATAAGCAATGCAAACTTTAGTCAAGGGAGTATAAAGCATAAACCTCTGAAAAGATAACACAAGATTAATAGATAAATACCATTATTATTAAAACAATTATTATTTATTCAAGATATGCCGTTGCATTCAAAATATTAATATTTAAAATGTATATGTCCCTTCGTAAAACTAATCATCAAAATTGACAATTTCTATTTTCATATTTTCTTTATAAACACAGGAAATGTACTCCAAAATAAATATTATTTCAATTTATTCTAAAATACGAAAAGCAAAAAGCCCAATTCATAAATAACCATTATTTCTCAATTTATTGAAACTAGTAAGACATTTATCAAGCTAATTCAATTGCTCAGACCTTATTATAATTATCCTTGTTTCTTAATGAATATAAATATGTCATAAATCAGAAACGTGAAGGTCCGCCTTTAACTATATTATTTATTCCGCAAAAAATATTCGAAAATGTTTCTCATTTGCAGCCCGCTGCTCCCATTCCTCCCTACAAATTACCAAAAATGAATATGCCTTTTTGTTGCTCTCCGTAAATTTGATTTATATCGCTAAACAAACACACCCGTCGGAATCCCGTGTTAGACAGCCATCACACAAAAAAGCGAAATCAAACAATAAAAACATCAACGTGACGAATAACGGCGAGACAAATGCTAGTTTCATTACTAATGGAATTCGAAAACTAACTATCCAGAAGTAATTACTTTTAATCGATTTTTAGAAAACTTCATTACGTGAAGAAAATCGCATGTTTTTGTGTGTGCTTTCACACTCGGTTGGGCTAATGAGGTTATCATGGACCAGAAAAGAACTAGGCAGACATCGCGCGAAAAAGACAGAAAAAAGTAAAATAAAGTAAAATCCAATTTCATCCTAACCTTGCGAGGGAACAAAGATAAGCTTATACGCGGAGAGTTTCCCTTCAAAATAAATTTGATGCCTTCTAATCATTTTAGCTCCTATCGAACCATTAGAGACGCCATATTTTTTCTCGTTTCTTTTTCGGCTGTCCTCTTCCAGCGAAGTTCATGACTAAGTGAAATGTTTCCGTAATTAGAGGTAATTACGACGACATATGTGCGGGGCCGAGCGCTTTTTTGCTGCCTTCAAAGGCAAAAGATTGGGTTTAAGTGCGAGTATTGGCAACCCGGGCTTCCGACTGCAGTTTGTGATTCGGAAAAGAAGGTTTTGAAAAAACAATAGATGAGATAAAATATGGGAAGTTAAGCTGAAACCGATGATATGTTTTCGCCGCAAACACTACTCTTCGAAGGAAAGTCTAAAGTTATATTTTATGTTGACATAACGTTCAGTGCATGTGTTTGTGTAATGAACTATGTATTAAATGTAGGGTGTCTATATCACAGGTTTGCATAACCAATTTTTTAGTGATAGTTAAACACATATTTTAAATCAATAATCAATAAAAAAAATTTGTTTTTATTTTTAATTAAATTTGGGTTATGATTTTAATATGTTTTTTAAGCCGAAATACACACTTTTTATGTACCCTACTCCTCTGTCAATTTTTAATATTTGTGTAGGAAATAAATTTCTACAACATTGCTATAGTATATGCAAAAGACCTAGAGAGAGTTTTTCTAAAATTTATTTACGAATTTTCATAAAGAAAATAATATTTTACTCATTACACATTAAATTTCTAGAAAAATTTCCAATTTTTTATGTTTATTACTTTTTATAAATTTGTCTGAACTATTTATAAAAAAAGCTCTCTCTGTGTCTGTTAAACAGTTATTCAAGACTTAAAAAATGTAAACAGTTTAACTTTAAGTGCATATATCAAAAAGCCTTAGTACTTTAAACTTTGGCAAATTTTCAAAAAACTAATTTTGAGATAATCATTTTAAGTACAAAATACAACAGAAATTAACGAAAACAACTTACTTTTTGCAATACTATTTTTTTTCAGTAATTTATTTTATATTAAGACTTTTATCAAAACAAGAGTTTTTACCGTTAACTGGTATATATTTTTTTAAAGCCAGTTTTATCTCTTATGACAACTGAGTGATTTGTGATAATTCACTGAAAATATATACATTTCTTGTTTAGTGAACGGAAAAGATATATTTTACTGGATTAGTACTATTTAAAATAAACCATCATTGTATAAACCACACCTTCTTTTTTCAACAGCTTTTTTTTCTGTAAACGAGCCTTTTTTGTAGTGATACGCACACATGCGACGAAATTTAGCGCTATTTTTTCAATATGCTTCCTTCAGTGGCATCACCACATGTTTTACATGAGGACTTGGATTTTGTCATTTAGCTTTCGCCGATTGATAGAAAAATCAGGAGTCTACACTTTAAAGGTATTTAAAATGTTTGGAATAATCATCAGTAGATACACTATGATATAATGTTGCATAAATGGAGGTTTTCATGGAAACTGAAGCCAATGGTTGGCAGTCGATTATGCAGATGGAAGGTCAAATAAAAGTTAAAAAGCAGGTGGTAGCAATTTTCTTTGACAGAAATTTTGTCCATTTGTTCTTGAATATCTGATGCATCGTTTTATCCCCAATAAACCGAAAAACACAATTTTTTTTCGAAATTTGGGGTAAACAAAATTTGAAAATATGTGTCATTTTCTACCTTACGGCATGATGTTTCACTGTAGGAAAAATTTTTTTTAATATTATAATGTTATGCACTCTTCATTTAATATCTTTGGTACAGAATTATATTCTTTATATATAGATTATTAAAATAATATCTTAATCTTTTGTGAAATAATATTATGTTATACAGTTTGTAGGATGAAAATAATTCAAAATATAAGCTTTTATAAATAGCTATTACTAGTATGAAAGCATAACTACGAGTCAAAGCAGAAAGTGCCAACCTATCACAAAGCAGCAGGCATGTCTAAATATGAGAGGCTCCCTCAATTAATTTTAGCTCTTAAGTAAAGCAAAAACCATTTTAAGTACTACTGTAAGAGCTGGCATATGTGAATAACATCAAACTTTGATTTCTCACGATTTGATGTGCCTCTTTACTTTCATTTTCGTATTTATCATTTGAGCAGCTTTCTTGCACAACTTTGACCTGAGGGTTGCGAGTTGGAATCCAGCCAAAGACCGTCGTGCACAGAAGAGGGCTGGGTGCACGTTATATACATCGTGGCCCCAAATGTCCTCATGTTTGCGTAGTGTGGAAGTTTGGAGAAGGGGTGCCAGTTCCGGTGTTGCCTCATCCGCTGACCGTGGTTTAAAATTAAGTGGTGTTGTCATCGGATCTTTCCCGCTGGGATTGATCCGAGACCTTCATCAATAACCCGTTCTGTTGCCCCAGTAGGACGTACGACCTACCTACCACCCACAACTTTCAATTTAATACTAACTTCGACGGGAATTGAAATTCTGATTTGAAAACGAGAGTTTCCGTGTTGAAAGCGATAGTTAAATAGCATTGTAAATATGCAATCGTACTAAATGTTTTGGCAGTCCACTTGCGACCTTTGATTTTGAAGAACACTTGGGTCCTTAAATAGAACAGAATAGAAGGTGGAAATAGACCCCAATATGTAAAAAAGCTAAATCTCTCAAAGTTAAAAAAAATTTATTTTATAATTTACAGTTTAATTTATGTATAAGTGACTTGTTTATGTAAGCAAAATAAATTTTAAATTATTTCCAAGTGCTATTTGAGTTTTTAAGTTTTAAGATGCTTGAAACAAGTTATAAATGATACACTTTTAAATATACAACTTGAAAAGAAAGATTAATTTTGAATTTGATTAATTTATATAAAAAAATAGTTTCTTAAGGGGGGAACTATACTTGAAATAGTTTTGGATGAGTTTATTATTTAAGTATTTGAGTAGTTAGTTCTAATGAGACACATCCATTTGTTACAAACAGATGGGAAAATTACTATCGTAAGCAGTCTAAGTATTGATTTATGCGATTGTAACTTTTACGCTTTAGCAAAAATTTAAATATTATTATTCTACTCTTCTATGCTTTTCAAAACAAAAATCATTTGACTTCTTAAGCATGTACAATGATCATATCTTCATACTTTTCTATTACATGCGATTCCTTCATTTAAAGTCTTTCAAAGACGAAATAAAATCATCAAATATACGCTAAAAAGAACAGTATTCCTTAAAGTATGTGTTAATATTAAATCAGATAATGAAGCAAAAAAAAATGGAAAAAGAGTAAAGTGATAAAAAGAGTAAATATTACATTAAAGACTCCAAACGCATAAGTACGTACAGGCATAGTCATATGATGCTATACAAATGCAATAGAAGTATCAAAGAGGGTTTCAATATTTGGAAAAAGAAATACGTAGCTTTACCTCTATTGATTTACTACATTTATGAAATATTTTATCTTAAGGAATTTCTCACCAGACACTTCAAAAACCTGGGTATGACGAGATCATCAAGATCTAACCAATTCCGCTTATGGCCAGATATCTCGTCATCAAGATATGGTTGGTTTCTTATGATGACGATACTAAGGTCTGGTCAGTTATTCTAATGACGAGATATCTCGTTCATCAAGGTCTGGTGGGTTCATTTAATGCCAAGATATCTAGTGGATACAGCCATCAGAAGGGTTAAATTGATTTTCTTTCAACACTAACTATCCCACTCTCTGCGATCATTCGCAGTCTCATCACGTTTGTCCCTGCTCTCTCATCCATTGCGGAAGACATTGCTTTCAATTAATTGCTCAGTTGAAGTGAAATCACTTAGAATTATGTAAATACTTCGAATACCTCTTGGACGTCCGGTATGTCTAACGCCACTCATCTCTTCTAATGCCATGAACATGACACACTTCAAACTGTTCTTTTGTCTACCAAGAATGGCTGCTTCCTTAATCGAATCCGTGTCTCCATGACTGCGTACGATTCAAATGTTATCAGACTAATCGTATGCTTGCACAGAACGGGACCTATCAGTTTCTTATTTGTTTACATCTAGTGATGGCAGTGTGGTTACTCCCTTTTATACGTAGTTCAAACAAATTTTGGTTGAACTTGGATGTTCTCTTTATCTGTTTTTTCAAACGTGAATAATTTCTGTCATTTCATGTATATGCTGTCGTATGTATGTAATGAAGAAGTGTATACGTATCAGGGATCCTATATATATTATCTTGAATGCTTTAATTGTGAGCAATGTAACGCATATATTTAAATGTGAACCCATATCAGTAGGTCTTTCTTTCTAATCAAAATCTCAATTCTAGCTTTAGTCAAAATTACAATTAAGTCACTGCCAATCACTAACGATAGTCACATAACACTGCCCATAGTGGTATGTGACTATCGTTATATGTTAACCTTATCGTTATATATAACAAGTATATCTTAACCTTATCGTTATATATAACAGGTATATATTAACCTTATATATTGTATATTGAGGTTTATTAAGAGTCTTATCGTTATATATAACAGGTATATATTAATCGTATCATTATATATAACATGTATATATATATATATATATATATATATATATAAACCTTATCGTTATATATAACAGATATTTATTAACATTCATAGGGGTGAACGCGCATATATCCATTCTGTAACCTACGGTCTCCCTTGCATAACGCCTAGCCCGTTTTGTTATTTTTAGCCTATACAAATTTTCCTGGGATTTCACTTGATGTAGTAATTTTGAGTTTGTGTTTAGTTGAGTCAAAACGATACTACTTGGGAATCTCGTGGCGTTCAGAGGGTTCAAGCATAACGGTCATGAAGTAATGCATTTGCGCGAGTGATACACTCTATTCTCTTGGCTGTTACAATACAAGCAGTACAATCTGCTTATACGTAGAGCTACATAGGTAGACGTTACAAACTATCCACGTCCCAATTCTATCGTTAGTCAGAATTACGACGCAGTCAGCAGAAACAAACACCCCTGGCAAAAATTACGTTTCCTGCGCACCTAACGCCCAAATAGGTCCCACAGGCATGCTGGCGGCAATTGTGCTGAACTGAAATTTTCATGGTAAATACCCTACAGAGCGAATCTCTTTATTTACCTAAACGAATTCCGCTATAATTCGCCCTCTCAAGAGATGTGAGGTCGCTCTATATAAACTTTATTTCCTCTGTTTCTTTATACATTTCCCTTTGTCTTTCTTTTTTCGAGCTTCGCGTAGCAGATTAACGAACCGGGCATCCGTCTCATTATTTCCCCGGTAAGTCCTGGGAGACTTACGGCAACGGTTAAGGTTCTGTCTCATTAGAAAGCAAAAACGGAGCCCTTCCTCTTTGGGTCTAATCCTCCTTGGAGGGGAAGTTATTGGTGAGTTCTTGAGGAGGAAGGAGTTTTGGGTAAGAACTACCCAACCATTCCGGATATTTTAATCATCCACTTTAGACTAAAGGTTAATAAGTGCTTTGGAAAAGTTTAAGCTTTGAGTTTTCCATAATGAAGGTGGATGAATGATGAAAAATTCCGTTTTTTACGAGCTTGGTGAAAAAATGTTTCGTGCATGAGCGTTTTTTGCTTTTAGGAAACGGATGTAACTCTGAGTGCTTTGTTGATTCAAATAAAATAATCTTGTTTAGGTGAAGTTCAACAAAAAAGGCAAAATAGCTTAAGCCAGTGGACTGTAACCTTTTTTCCCTGATAATAAAATAATTCGGGTCTTAAATTGGCGACTGATTCTAAGAGGTTTATTAAAATAAAATAGTTCTCGTTTAGATGAATGATAGGAATATATTTAGCTCTAACATACCTTTAACATATCATTAAAAATTTGAGATTAAATTGAAGATCGGCTTACCAAAAAAAGAATAAATATATATTCTAGAACATGCGATCAAAACGTATTTCATGTTGGAATATATACAATTTAAAAGATTTAGTTTGTCTCTCAACCACCATTTTGTTTGCTAACCAGGCTATTATATATACACCAAGCTAACTATAGACTAGACTATCATATATATTGTACATATAATCGAATAGGAAATTACGACTGTTGGCAAAATGGATTTGTACATTTAAAGTAAATTCCATTGATTTTTTCGAAAACAGCTTAACGTAAATATACTTAAACTTTCATTTTCAAACTCAATTTTGAGTACCTAACACTCTTCTACGTATTTTGAGGACTACAGTAGCCCAGTTGTAAGTGTAATGGATTAGCAACCGAGGGGTGACGAGTTTGAAACTAAATCCAGCCGACTTCTGCCGTTGGGCTTGTGTACGTTAAATATCTCGTGGCCTCAAATGTCTTCAATTTGGTGGGTTGTGGAAGTTTGGAGAGTAGTGGGCCAGCTCAAATGTTGTTTACGTTATCAGAAGTAAATTACACGTTGTCTTGGTACATTTCCTTTTCGTATAGATCCCAGGCCTTAATTGTGTTGATCTAGTGTGGTTTTAATTAACTACCGACCTACCTCTGTGTATTTTGTTTCAACTGCTGAAACAGCCTTGCTGTCTGACCTCGAAATGAAATCCATTCGGATCTCAAAATTAAGCCCATAGCCGAATTCTTGCTGCAGATTTCGGCCACGTTCTTCGAAAAACTACCTTAGGTACCAAACGAACCACTTAGAGCATTTCCACCATATGACCCATCGGTCAAACGCTCTATTAAAAGACACCGTGCCTTCCTGCAACAACATCTGCAGACGTTCCCACGAAGACGTCTTTAACTTCAATACCTAACTAATCTCCCCATGCAAAGTTAATTGCAATATACCATCCTGGACGACCCTGTTGTTACTTGTAAAAGTTGATATTTCGAGACTCGACTGGACACCTAACTGAATCACTTAAACACAATAGTTTTAATCCTCCTGCATAATTTTAATTCGCTTCTTTTTAATAGGAAATAAAAAGTTAGTGCAAAATTTCATAACAGTCGAATAAAAAGTATAAGAGTTTGTTTAGAAAATCCACTCTACAACTAAAGTTATTATCGAGCGTGATTAAAAACACTGGTCTGCTTTTCTATAGCCAATCGGACGAAGTTGATTCGTAAGTCCACGTGACAAACGCATCTGTTATTTTAAAACATCCAGTCCTGCCACCTGTTTTTTTATTAGATAGTCGATGGGACGTAGGCACCTGCGGGTTACAAAAGTGCTAGATAATTACAGTCTGGGATACAAATTTTTGTTTATGACCTGGGTCTCCCAGCCTTCCAGTAAGGGCTTAATGCCGGTCAAGGTGTGGCCAGGAGTCAGCTCTGGAATATAGGATAAAGAAAGTTCTTCATTTAAAATATTACGTACCAAAAAATGTACAATTATCCATTGTAAGTGGGTGAAGGATATTGAAAATTATAAACAGATATGTGGTGTTAATTATAACGACAGAGAGGGGTGCCGATTCGTAGAAACATCCGGTCGAGTTAGGGGGTCCACCCCTTACCAAAGTAATTTCGTAAATTGATCTATCAAAAAGTGGATTATCTACGCCATTTTTTAATAAATCAACTATCGAAATTACTTTGGTAAGGGGTGGACCCCCTAACTCGACCGGATGTTTCTTCGAATCGGCACACCTCTCTGTCGTTTGGGCGCTGATAAGAATCTCACCATTTACCATGCTAATTCTTAGCTTGGAAAGCTCTTTTAGAAGACGTTCGTTTCTGCTTGCTTAAGAGGTGTATTCAATAATTGTGGGGTATCTTGCTTTAATTTTAGGTATTGTGGAGGCGCGTTGTAAATTACAAAATGTAACGTATTTGAATCAACGTTACATGATCTATTTAAACAAAAGAGTAAAAATTCGAGTATCAACGAGACCAAAACTTAACAAAATGCTGCACGTCAAAACACGCATATAAAAACATTTAGTAAAAACAAAACAGTTTAAGTAAGTACTGAAATACTTACTCAGTTTCATTAAATTGATTACTTCGGGTATATCGTAATACATCGCACCCTTGATGAAGTACCGACATAATTAAATAGGAAATGCTTGAATGTAGGTGCAGAAAATCTGTTTACATGTTTCTTCATATGTAGAACTTACACAACTGTAAGTATCCCTACCATTAAATGGCAGTTGGGGCTACAGTAGAAGGCAAATTTGAAGCATGCAGGAGCATACACTATATGGACAAAATTATTTGGACACTGCAGAAATTTAGAGGAGTATCCATCTTAGTGTGGGATGGTTTTTACTGGTTAGGACTCGACAAATTTATTTAGGTACCTGATACCATGAACACTGAAGTGTATCTAAACGTTCTGGATAATTTGCCTTTGCCTACACTATGGCATTACTACGGCGACGATGATTGTTTCTTCCAACAGGATCCAGCTCCATGTCATTCTGCAAAACTTGTAATGGACTAATTTCCTGGAAATTAGGTGAATTTGTTTGAATGGCCTGTTCAGATCCCCGACCCCAATCCAATCGAGCACCTGTGGGACAAACTGGAGAGACGAGTAAGTCACCGCCACGACAGCCCATCTTTAAAATAGTCTCTTTTCACAGCCCTGCAAGATGCATGGAACCTGCCCAGACTTACAGAGGACTCATGTAAAGTATGCCTCAACGGGTTGCAAATGTAATACAAGCAAAAGAAGGTCCTACCCGATAATAAATAGAATAGTAAAGCCCCTTTTACTGAGAAAAATGCAGTGTCTAAATTCTTTTGTCCATATAAAATATATATTTAGTCTTTCTACATATAAAACTAAAAAATCGTTTTTTCTAGTTGTAGTGATATTGCAGCATGGGATGCAGGACATCCGGACCAAAGCAATCTTGAAAAATATTTCAAAATAACTCTCCAAATGAATCATACAATACTCCAAAGCAGTGAAACACTCCATATGATTCTCACTCCTAGGCGTCATAGTTTAAATCTTAATAAACCCACTGCCTTCAAACTCACGCATTTCCAGAAAGTTCAGCTTCGATGGCTACCAGGCGTAGAGCAATTTATTCCAATGCCGAGTGTACGCCTCCTCAATCTTCAAAACATTTAAACACCGTCCGTCCTCAACTATTCCCAACAACCCTTCAATGCAATATTCGCGGCTTTATTAATAAAGCACTCTCATATATCAAAGTATGGCCGCGGGCAGAATGGGGTGAAAACTAGGAAAGGGCGACTGACTCGTGACCAACATAAGTTAATTCAACCCATTCGTATCTGAAACTACCAGGTTCCCTACCTGATACAGACCAGAATACCCGATTCTAAATATGCTGAATACATCAAGCTTTGCTTATGTCGAGGTTCAGCCGGGCGTGGAAACTAGGCGGCCGGAATCGCGGATAATCTCGGGAAATTAACACCCAAATTCATTTGTAAAGTCTGGTTCCTGAAGAAAACTGTTGAAGCGATTTGAATCTGAGTCTCCTTGCCCTTCCGAAATAAGCGAAGGTTGAATCGCAGTCCCTCTTGCGCTGTTAAATGTTCCGATTTGAGAGCTCCAGAGAGCGATACACTTGCGTTTAGAAGTCTTTTCCGAAATAACTCTATTGAGACCGACGCAAATGTGTTTACCGCTTATTCGGTAAATGTATTGTGCAAAGGAGGCGGAAGTTGTAGAGGAAGGAAAGCGGTTGCAGCAGGTTGGAATGGAAATAGTTACACGTATTAATATTTGACTCCGGGCCTTTAGTTAATGTAATGATCACGTTTCTGGAGGAATACGCTGAGGGTTGTGAACTGGGTTATTTAAAGAGCTTTTAAAAGCACGATTAAGCTGTAGTTTCGTGGAATATAGCCGTATAATTTTAAAATATTCTAAGGTAGGAAATATACTTTTATACTTTTAGATTGAACATCCTCAGCACAAGATGCTTTTGTTTGCCAAAATGTATTCAATATAGAACCTTAATTTTGTTTATAATTTGTTTTTTGACATTTATAAGAGGGATTTTAATTCCAAAGATACTAGGTAGTCTGCAAAGATTGTGCTTCTACTGTCCAAATGATCTCAAATGATGAATAGCGAAGGAAGGACTTAAAATGTATCTTATCGCCATTTTACAACATTTTAACGTTTATTTTAATTGGTGTTGTCCAAGAACTCCTCGTAATAAATTGGAATTTTATTAGCGAAGGCGATAAAATCGTATTCGGAAAACAAGACAACTAATGTCAAGTTTAGAATATGTATAAGAAACATAAATCGCTGCAGAAACAAACACTACAGAAATCTATATTTATTTTACAGAAAATGCCTCGTGTATTTGTAGCAACTGGAATGTTGGAATTTTGAAACCTGGTCCAACCAAAGACTGCCGTGTACTTGGGAAAATCTGTCTTTGGCTTAAATGTCTTCATATCTGTGTGATTGGAAGTTCGGAGTGTGGGATGCAAGCCCAGATGTTGACCTCGTCATCTGATCGTGGTTCGAATTTAATAGTTGTCATCAGATCTTTGATCCCGGATTGTCACCAATAGCCCGGTGTGATGTTAATTTAATTACCTAACCTCTCATATTTATAATACTAAAAAGAAGCGGATACGAATATCTTTGTTATAGATTAAAAATAAGATTTATTAATTTTCTTGGTTGTCTCGACGTGGTTGAACAACTGACGCCATTAGAACAACTGACAGGACCCTGATGGACAAGATATCTCGCCGAAACCACTTAGAGTTTTAAAACAAAACAACATTAAACAATATTATGAGAGCAAGTTGCAAATGGTACAGGGTTGGGAGAACCGTGCAGCATGAAGTCTAGCGACATTAAAGAGTAAATTATGCGCTAAACAACAAGCAAAGTGGGAGAATAGTGCTCTATCATCGAACTTGGAATTTGGGTCACAGACTTTTGCGACATAAGTGCATTGAAGTTGAGATAATAAGCCTATTGTGCGGAATCTATTGAGAAAGGGGTTTCAGTAAAAACAAAAACCAGAAGGAAAATGAAGATTTTACTTTTGCTGTGATCGATATTTTTTCGAATGATGAATCGGGGTTATCTTAAAATCTAGTGCATCGACTTTTTTTTTTCGGGAGGGGGGTTTGTGTTTAATCTTATTGTTTAGCAATTAACAATCATATCAATTCAAAATTTTAATTTTTTGGTATTTTTACTAGCAAAGTGCTGAAATTGGCTTTGAGAAACTAACCAAGTGACGACATGTTCCGAATACGTATTATGTTCGGAAATGCTTCAAACCATAGTAACACTACCACCATATCAATTTAGTTTTATATCTCTTTTAATCTCTCGTAGTGATTATAGAGTGTTATGTTATACGTGTGTTAAGAGTTTGATTACGTTTTTAAATTTATTCATACATATAACACCCGATAATTAGCATCTTCGTCTTTGGCTGTTTATGACGACTATTTGCGAAAGATCACCCAAGTGGTTAAGTCGTCGTTACTTCAAATGGTTATAATCACAAACATCAGTGTGCTTACAAACTGGGAATCCAATCAAAGTCCGTATGGGTTGCAAACTATAGCTATGACTACTATACCAATTACTAGTACTTAATAATTTAAGATATTTGGCCATCACATTGTTTACACAAAGCAATACATTTTAATGGTTTTTGAGCTGTGTGGTATGGCCACTCTTCCAATAGATAGAATACACATCGTTACATATTTGAATACAGAACCACCGTACTAAAGTTAAACTCTTTCTTTCATATCCAAAAAAAAGCGAAATCCTTTTTGAAAACAATGTACTGATAAATAAATTTCAAAACAATGCTAAACAAATGAAACAATTCCTCTAAGACTAGTAAAAACTTATTTTATTTAATAGTCTCTCATCTGCAGCTTTACATTATTGGTGATTACAGCGCTAATACGAATGTTGTATAAACACTTTTGAAACTGTATTTTTTGACCATGTGAAGTGCATGCAAGAAAATGACATTTTTTATCTTGACAATCCGAGATGGTATTTTAAAATATTTTCTTATGATAATTAAGATAACTGATTTATTTGAAAGCAGCAGTTAACGCGAACGTACGAGGAAGCAGTTTTGCACGTAACCAAAACAACCTAGATTTTCTGACATTCGAAAACGTCGAGAACGGCTCGAAAATGTGCAAAGACAAATAAAATTCCGATTCAATCCAATTCGGGAAATAGCTCCTTTACTTTTGAGTCAAACAAAAGTCCTCGCCGTCGTCTACGTGTCGTCCTACAAAGGAAATTGCCGTAGACTGAATTCTCCCCAAAAAGAATCCGAGAGCTTAGTCTGCAGGTCTTTGTGCGGAGTTCTATCATCGTCGACGCGCGACCTAAAAGATTAGCTGCGAACGACACACGATTTACTTGTCAAATTCAGCAATACTTCGATTGCCCGGCATGTTCTGGATTGGATTACGCTAGCATTATTTCATTGCCGTAGAATTCTGTACAGAGCCACTGGAGGATACAATCGCATGGCAAAAAATAAGTGTGGCACTCTGTCAGGAATTAAGCTATATGGATTATTTATAGTAAATATAAAAAAATATATATATATATATGGGTTCCATTTAGTTATTACGATTGGGTGTATATAAAAAGTGATAGATATAGTTTCTTCAGCTGGCTTTTTTCCTAAGTTTTTTGTATAGAGGTATTTCAAACTAGAAAATCCATAGAGCATCTGTGCTAAAATATGATTCCTCTCTGGATGTATTTAGCTCTAACATTACTTGTGTTTGTTCATTACTTGATATTATCTGCTATGTGTTTGGTGCAGCAGGTCCAAATATAGACCTTGTGCCATAAGACTCAACCAAAATTATCTAAATTTCTTAATTGATAATATATATTAATAGCAAAGTGTCGCTACTATTCACCATATCTCATTGCAATCAATTTAAAATTAGATAATCTATATCTAAATAGATTTCGTACCTTTAAATCGACTACAGATAGCCAAAAATGTAACTGCATGTCCTTTATATATTTAAAAGAAACACTTATTATTTATTTCCTTAGTCTACATATACACTCACTGCCAAAAGATAAGCACGCAGAGGAAAATGTTAATTTCAGGAAGCCAATCTGAATTTCATAGGCTGAAATTTGCTGCATAGGTAGAGGGCAGTATGCAAATGTGTTATGTTACAGCCAATCACGGTTTCGTGTCGAGAAATATTCAAAAAAGGCAGTTGGAAAAGAAACCAGAACTGTGAAGGGTTACAGAAGTTGCATGTAAATGCTCAAAAAGAATGTTTAGAACTTTCGTAGGATTAGTTTTCAAGACAGACGTTTTTCTAGGGCTTCCTGAAGACAAAAGGTATACTGTGAACGCTGGCGTTCTGTGGGGTGCCTTGAAGCAAGGCAATCAATCCTGATGTTGCACTTTTCTTAGGCATTCATCATTCCGGTATTTCCCGATTGTGGAAACAATTCCAAACAAACTAAACAGTTGTCCGAAGACCTGTAGCCCGCCACTAAAGGGTTGGGACTCCCGCTGAAGATCGATATATTGTTGTTGTAGCGAAGTGGAATCGATGAGCGACCTACACAAGTGTGACATCTACGGTTGCAGCGTCCATTGGTAAGAAGTGTGGGATGCAAGCCCAGATGTTGACCTCGTCATCTGATCGTGGTTCGAATTTAATAGTTGTCATCAGATCTTTGATCCCGGATTGTCACCAATAGCCCGGTGTGATGTTAATTTAATTACCTAACCTCTCATATTTATAATACTAAAAAGAAGCGGATACGAATCTCTTTGTTATAGATTAAAAATAAGATTTATTAATTTTCTTGGTTGTCTCGACGTGGTTGAACAACTGACGCCATTAGAACAACTGACAGGACCCTGATGGACAAGATAGAGTTTTAAAACAAAACAACATTAAACAATATTATGAGAGCAAGTTGCAAATGGTACAGGGTTGGGAGAACCGTGCAGCATGAAGTCTGTAGTGCATAGCTGCAACTACTGTGCGCCGAAGGCAACACATGAATGGACTGTACGCTCGGGTACCACGAGTTTGTGTTCTTCTATCCCTCCAATACAGAGGGATACGATTAAAATGGTGTCGGCAACATGTGAATTGGATTGTGTCTGATTAGGCTAACGTTATGTTCATGTATGAGTCGAGATTTGCCCTGGAGCCAGATGATAAACGTGTAAGGGTCTGCATAGAACAAGGCACACGCAATCGGTACCAGAACATCATCAATCATCAGCCATTTCGAGGTGGAAGCATCATAATGTGGGCCGGGATTTCGTTGGGATGTCCAACGGATAAGTACATCTATAGACGGGGTTCTGGGACGGCTGTCCGGTATCGGGATGAATTCCTAGAATCCACTGTAACATTGTACGCTGCATCAGTTGGTCTTTCTTTCGTATCAATGACGATAATGCCCGTCTCGATAGAGCTTGCATTATAGTCGACAGTGAGCGGATTGCTCGTATGGTTTGGCCGCCGTATTCGCTCGACCTTAATCCCTTTGAAAACTTTTGTAATGCCCTCGGCCGTGCTGTGTCTGCACGTTTAACACTCCTGCTACTCTCACAGAGTTGCAAACTGCTCTACAGGAGTAATGACGATTACTTGTTTCTGGGATGGTGGATCACCTCATTTAAAGCATGGTCACAAGCTGTAAACTTTGTATGAGGATGTGAGGTGATCACATACCCTATTAATGTTTTTTTCTTTGTTTTGAATTCGAACATTATTTTGTTAATGACTCTAATATGACTTCATCTCATAGTTTATGAAAATTCAATATTGGTAAAAAATTGTATTGCTATATGAAAATTTGCAACGTGGAATGAATTTTATCTTAAGTCCCAAGATCATTAAACAGCAAACCGCAAGCTGTCTTGAATCTCGATTCGGTGACTAGGAGTTTGCACACAGTTCTGTCAAAGACCATGAGCAATTATGAACTTAGTATGTCAGCTCAATTGAAGCTATAATTAAATAGCATCGATGTAGGGAAAGGGTTAGGGTTGATATTAGGGGTACTTTACATAAACTATCCTCTAACCAATTAGATGTAACAATAACAGAGCGAGAAAAGAATAACGAGCATTAGGGCAGTTAAATAACAAGGAGTTCAATAACAACCAAGACTGATGACTACAAAATTTTCTTCAAATATAAATTTTGTTTCTATCAACTAGATTTCTTGATTTATTTTATGACCTACAACTGTTGCCTAAAAGAGTTTATGTAATCCAATAAATGAAAACCCTCCAAGTGATTTCAACAAGAAAACTCTTCCATCAAAGTCCGACCATTTTCGATAATGACGAGGTTTTAAGTTCATTAGAATCAGCTGAGTGACAAAACTGGAGAGAGATGTAGTCTCTAATATCATTGTTTAATTTACAATTTTTTTACTGAAATAAAATTTGACAAATACGTTTTTAGTACTTGGGTAAGTAGTAACCGAATTATCCCTTAACAAGGTGGAAATTTCAAACAGGTTTCGGTATAAGAGGCAGATCATTTTTCACAGAAAGATTAAGAAGGAGAGTTAGCTAAAATTACTGCTCGATGGGAGCCGCGGTAGCTCAGTCAGTAGAGCGTCGGACTCGCATCAGAAGGGTTGTGGGTTCTGTCCTCGGCGTAGCCTGCAATTCTGATGATTGCGAGATCGGCGCTTCGACCTGGTTAAAGACCGTCGTGTTCACTAATGATGACTGGGGCACGTTAAATAGGTCGTGGTCACAAAGTCCCTCATGTTCCCATACCAAATCAATACCTCTGGGGGTACCTGATCAGGGGGTTATCGGCCTCTGATTGGGTTCTAAATTACGATATGTGTCAGTGAATGGATGTATGAAAGGGCCTTCATGTAAAACGGATGTGTCATGTATGTCGAGCAAAATCGTCCTTCCAATGGGGCTCAATAACATGGAAGGCGAACCCCTCTTGCCGTCTTCGACGGGCCTGGCAATCTTCTGGTCTGCCAGTGTAGGCATGAGAAACAACAACAACAACTGCTCGATGGGAATATTACACTGCGAATACTTATCATCGATAAAATTCACACTCTTCTTAAATTACAATGAAACCAAAATACAATATGAAAAATAATTTCCACTTACCTCTGTCATTCAAAATAATATCCGCAGAATCATATCCGAGAACGTTCTTAGCAACACATGTGTAAATTCCATGATCCCCTGAATCTATATTCCTGACAATAAGAATGGAAGTCCACTGGTCGTTGCCTTTCTGTGTTAGACTCACACTGTATTTGTCGCTGTTGACTCGAAGTACGGTTCCATTAAATGTCCATGTTATTGTAACGTTCAGTGAACCTTCGATCACGCATTTAATTCTCCCAAAGTCTTTATCTAATTCACCACCACTGTGGATGATCATGGGTTTGTCTGCAACGAAAGATAAATCCATGTCATGAACAATTAAAGATCTCGTAAAGTTTGCGGAAACAGTTTTAAATCAATATTTTACTTCGAAATTTGTGACTGTATGCTGAGTGGAAACTACTCAAATACTTCTATAGTCATAAACTATTCTAGTTTCAGTGTTTATCTTCACTTTCTACAGAATAAATATTATTCATTTAATATGATTTTGTGGATGGCTCAGTTAAGGCTGATTCTGAATTACCCAAACCATGTACTACCGATCCATTCCTTACAGTAAAAAGGATTAGAAGTCAAATATTTCCGATTTAAAGTTTACAAATATATTACTAAAGGGAAAAGACAGGGAATCATTGCTCAAGTCTCAGCTGTAGGAACTAACGACAGATTTTTGATATATTTGTTTTCGTGATTTTTCTGGACACGACTACCTTTAAAATAATCTCTACTGTGTTACCTTACTCCATTGTACCCTCTGTGTGACCTTTCAGACATGACAGGAACCCATCTCAACAGTAGCCCTTGTCCTACTGAGATGCAGAGAACAATAGAGCTGATAGAGATCTATATACTTTATTTCTATTTCAATACTTTATTAGTATGCCAGAAAGATTTATGAAAACGCTCTCTCTCTCTAGCCTGGAGTAGGATAAAAAAAATATTTTGTCATGATATTCACAAATCCAATCTTATGTGATTGAAGTATATCGATAATTATGAAATTGTAGAAATTGAAGCAATTGAATTTATGTATTCGCAATTAACAGAAATACATGAGACATGGATGAGAAATTTCCATATCATTTTTCAAATTGGATTTTTTTTCTAAATATTATAATTAGGAAAAACCCTTTCAATATCTAAATGAAGCTAGGTGCTTTTATTGTATAGGCACGTATAACACGAAACACCATGTTTTTATTTTTTTGTTATTGTAATTGCCTTCATTGGTTTTCATCTGAGAATATTTGATATTCAATTGAAAATATCGGTTATTTTCTGTTTGATAAAGCATTCTAAGCTTATTTATTTTTCTTTCAGTACTGTTTAATAAAGATTGATCTTAGCATCCTTGATAGTTTAAAAAGGGTAATCTAATAAAAGAGTGTCACTTATAAAAATTAAATATTATCACTGTCAACAAGGTCTATAAATTATGATTTGCTTATGGTTTCCACAATTCAGAGATGATTTTATATAGTTGGTTTCAGAACTACGACAAGAATTTGTGCATTTACCAAAATATTTCAGCAAAACATTTATCTTATTACAGATTGATGAGTATTCGAACTTTTCGAAAAGGGGATTCAGGTATGACATGTTAAGTTGTGAATAATGTTATACACTTTTGGATGGTCTTTGGAATTGTTTAATGACACATAAATGGTGTCATTAGTTATTGTTACATCAAAGCAGAAGACCATCAAATGTAGACTACCGCAAAGCTCAACTATCACAACAGAATAAGGATAAGATACGAAGCCACAATAAAAATGATTTTTATTTCCTATACTGAAATATTTCTGTTTAGATTCAGTCTCATACAACTGTTACTGGCTCAGTGATTTTAATACTTCACCACCGCGTAACAGAAAAGAACCCAATCTCATTTCCAGATTCAGCAACAGTCGAAAATCGAATCGAGAAGTCACAGTCCCATTTTCAACATAAATTTTTCCCGCAGAAGTCAAATAATATCTGAAGCAACTTACAGAGGACATTGAGCAAGACGGAAAGGACGGAAGGACCTCCAATGCCGTTGTCAGCCCAGCATTCGATGGGGCCCCTGAGGTCTCTGGAGACGTTGGCGATGTGGAGTATCGATTTGGTGCTATCGAGACTCGGTCGGCTATTCCGTGCCAATCCTTTTATCCGCCACTTTATCATTTCCGTTTTGGCGGGGTGGGCTGTAGCTCTGCATTCCAAAGTGGCCTCCGATCCCTCGAACACAGGTCCCGAAGGTGATGCGATTATCACGGATTCCACCGTGGCTCCATCTGAAAGGAGAGATAGGAGGGAGTGAATGGAGGGTGTGTGTGAAAACATTTCAAGCTCTGTCTTGTCTTATGGATATGTGTGCGTACAGTTGGATATGAATCATGCGTCTTGGAATGGATTCTGTCCACGCCTTTGACAAACTATGGGCCTGGATGTCAAGTGCGGAAAAGAAATGCACAAGGCAATGGAAATTGTTCATATATAAGCCATCCAGACGAGTTCTTTTAAATAAAAATGTTGGGTTTGTCTTGTATACTGTATAACTGAGTACTGCTTAGATAGCAGCAGGCTGTATGCTTCATACAACACGTACCAATGAAGATACTGGTACCTTCCAGGGGTTAATTTTTACAGATTACATTTATACATGTGTATGTGATATCTTTTAAAGCTAGAGAAAGTAAGAGCAAGAAAGAGTTGTTGGGGGTCCTGAAAGTGAAGCGTTTATTACAGATTCCACGGTGACTCTATTAGAAAGTGAGAAAGTGAAGAGAATGAAAACATTTCCAGTTATGTCTTGTCTTATGGATGGGTATGCTTACTGATGGACATGGATCATGCAGGTTTTTGGAAAACAAATGATAAGGAAATTGCACCCGGGAAGCATTGTGATGGGAAATTTTCAGATATAAATATATTGGCTAATTTTAGTTAACATTATAAAGTATCTCCTCTTGCAATGCATAATGAATAATTGAATTATGCTTAGATGCCATTAAACAGTAGTTTAATGCTTGATTCGTATTTCAAGCAATACTGACATAAAATTGAGAAGGCGGTATACCTAAAAGTTTGGTAACTTAAGGTTCATGGCTGTTATACATTCTATAATGTAGATGTGAAACCTATTAAGTCGATTTAAAAACAAGAACAATCGGTACTTCATTCAGGTATCGAAGGTTATGCGATTATTGTGGATTCCTACGTTGCTCCATCTAAGAAGAGATGACATGGAAGCAAATAGAGGGGGAGAGTGGGAGCATGTCGTGTTCTGTCTTGTCTTATGGATGTGTGTGTATACTGTTGGATATGAATAATGCATGTTAGAAGATATTCTTTTCACGTCTTTGACGAACTATGGAAATGGATGTCTGACAGGTATGGTGAGCGTGTAAAAGAATTGTTTCGAAAAGGGATTAATTTGAAATGGCTCAGACGTGCGCATGAAAACTACAAGAGAACTCAATCAACAATTGAATGCGATTCTATAATACTTTATAGTGTTGTTTAATAGCACACCACTGTGTAATTTTGTATAGGGTCTTACATACAAACCATGTTTCAATCACCCTATAATAATCTATTTTTGAGGTATTGTTTTCTTGATTAACAAAGTAAATAAGCTATTCATTTTTAGTAGTGCCAGTATTCTTTAAAAGTGTCCAAGTATAGAACTTCTATATTTTTTAACAACACTTTCACTATCTATTGTAACAATCTCCTACATGAGATAAAAAAAAAGTCTTTTAAAGAACTGAGATTTTTGTTTGGTATGTTAGTCTATTGTTATTTTAACTAAAACTACAATTTTACGAGAAATTAGCTCTCGTGCGTTGTCACAGGAATGGTTTCAAAAGTAATCAAGTGTAACTTGAAACTCTGAGAAGCAATGTTCAAGAAAAATGCTTTTAAGCTAATGTGATTGGTAAAATGTGCCCTTTGAAAGCAAAATAGAAATATACTGCCTTACTGTAACTAATTTAGAAATATTTTCTTACGAATGCGAAATAACCAATCTCTAAATTCCCTACACACAAGCAATCTTGAGATCTTTCTTAAACATTTTTTTATGAATGGTATAGTGATTAGACGATCAACAAGACAACTGATACTGCTAGAACTATACTGCTAATAAACTGCCGAAAAAAACATTTGATTATATCGCTTGAATCTTTCTGATAAAGACAGAACTCCCTCACTTTTAATTACCGAATGCGTTTTAATGATCTTATCACGAATCAATTCCTCGAATCATCGTTATCATGTTAGAAAATCATAAATAAATCTCTTCTAATTTCCAATTATTTAGATGCCGCAATGATTAATGATAGCTCCCTATTTTTTGTCACTTGGCACTAATTACTGTTTCTTTATGTAAGCTTATTAAATTGAGAGGTTTCTAATTATTTTATCACGGATAATGGCATTGATCAGTTTATGAATGCATGTATGTTACAGAGATCATTCGATGATGTTTTGGACTTTAATTTTCAAGTTTAAAATAATTCAATTCTACTATAATTTATTTAGTTAACCAGATTTGTTTTTTTGGCACAACCGTTTCTATACTGAACATGGGAACAAATACAAGTATAAAATAGCTTTGAATTTTTGAAGTCTTCTGGTGAAATATCCATAGCAAAGAATTTAAAGTGATTGGATAAGTAGAAAATGCCAACAAAATAGTTTTGCTAGTTAGAAAATAAGTTGGTCAAAACCTCCATCATAGTTATAAGACGACTTACCAGGCTAACTTTCTTACAATTCTTAGACTAAGTATAAGACTTGAGCATGTTTTCTGTTTCGGTTAAATTGAAAGGGTTCGTGTAATTTAGGTATAAGTCACATAAATATTTTCCGTAATAAGAACTAATAAAAAAAAAGTATAGAAAAAAATTAATGAATCTATAAATATTTGAATGAGTGCTAAATACTTCAGAGCTTAAAATAGCATTGTCTCTTAAAGTTAAAAATAATTCTAAGTTTGGATTATTTTAAATTTAAACATTGATCTCCTGAAAAATTTGAAAATTGACTTAGCATACTATTCCCCGAAGCCGTCTACTGAATTCGAGCAATGATGACCAACTTCCAATACTTAATTTTATTTTACGCCTTTGAAAAACTATAAATAGTTCCCATATAGACCCTAAGTATGAGGATATCAGATGCATATTGCCTGTTAAAACTTATTCATTAGGACATGGATGATATGGTACTTTATGCATGAAAAACGTCGCTGACTAGTCAGTCATGTGTTTAATTGATAAAAACATATTTATTTTAAACATTTGTCCCAACTTGTGTTATCCATGATTGCTGCCCAAAACTAGTGTGTTCCCTCGTGTATCGATAAATTGTATAACACCGTAATATTACTGCCTTTCTATCACGGTAACTCATACCACCAAGTATGGATAGGGAAGAAAGTTATAAGAACCTGACTCGTCCATTTTGAGTAGAGGTTACTATGGTGGTTGTCTTTTTTATTCTTTTCTTGGTGAACGTTGATGATGGAAATAGATAGTTTACTGGAATAGATCTTTCCGGTAGCAAGTTTAAATTATAGCGACTATATATTTCCAATTTATAATTAAATGCGACAAACTTTAATACATTTCTTCAATCTCCAAAAGAAGAGGTTCAATTCTACGGCAACAGACAGTCCCAGACATCGTAGACGTATGGGCCTGTTGTCTGTTCTTCTGATAGACTAACAGTGCCTTAATGGTTATGTTACTTTTAATTTGAATTAAAGATAAAAACAGACCATTACTTGCTATGATAAACTTTTTTATCGTCGTGTAATGCACTTGGTGGGATTGAACAGAACCTCAGCACACTGTAAATGAGAGGTATTGGGGTTTGCCTTTTACACAAAATCCTCGATCAACAGGTGTTTATTGGATCTTTTATTAACAAAGTGAGAAGTACGTTTATGACTTTCTTTATGACATAAGGTTAGCCTCAAATCCTTTGTGTGATTATGGTTCAAAGAACAATAAACAGCCTCATAATATTTATTGCTCCCACTGTCGATAACATCAACGTCGAAGTGCATTAAGTATCCACTTTAAAACGTTACCTTCTGATAACTCTATAGCTTGAGAAAGATGGAGATAGAAAACTCACATATGTCGCATGTTTCTTCCTGATATGGTTATGCCGAATTGTTTACGTGAATCGTAAAATTCGTAAAGAAGGTAAGAGGAATAAGTAATAATAGTATATTTTTAACCTTATACTTTTATATACTGTAGCGATGTTAATCGATCAAATATAAACACATTTACATGTTTTAAAATTCCATACTTTAATTTTAATTAATTTTGTACAGCGTAAAATGGAAACAAATAGATTGGACTATCGCCTGAACATTCAGGAACAACCGTATATAAATAATCCATTTTTGCATTATTCATTATATACATGCAAATATATTGTCAAGTTGTAAATGTTTCACTCCATTGTTTCTAAAATACAATTAAAACTTAAAGGACCAGATTTTAATGTATTTTTTATTATTGAAAATGGTGATATGAACTTAAATTTAATGCGAGTGCAATGTGTTAAAAATTTCACAGTGGGTAACCCATTCCTTTCATAAACGTTCCAAGATATTTGTAAAAATATTGAATCAATTTAGTTAGATGTGAAAATACCGATATCAGCAATAATACGGAAATGTAATTGCTATTAGATTGCTATTCATACCTGGAAGATACAATTAAAGTCAGAATATACGAAGGTATGTAGGAAGGTGTTTTAATTGACGTCGTACTGCAGCAACACAACTGGCTTTAGTCGACGTTCCGAGATCAAACTCAAAGGGAAATATCTAAGTACAACACCAGGTTATTTTTAAATACAGTTAGATGACGAGTTCACACCTGAGCTACCAACCCAACCCCAAAATTCCACACCACGCCACAGTGATAACATTTTAGGTAGTCACAAATTTAACGTGCACCAGTACATTTTATACACGCCGGTCTTCGGTTGGATTGAAACTCGCAACCCTTCGTTTGCAAATCTGTTACTTCTCCAATCAGGCTACCACGGCCCTGTCAAAATATAGAACGGAAATGTATAGTTTCAGTTTATGCAATTTTCATTAAGTTGTATACTGTAGTTTAAGTTTAAATATAAGAACACATTTTAAATCAACCCATTTTTGGGTAATTGGTAGTTTTTTTTAACTAACGTAGTACTATTGCAACACCTCAGCTGCATTCCACTCTCCAAACCTCCACACCAACCATACGTGAGATAATTCAGCCACGGCAGATTTAAGGTGCACCAGCCGCCTCTACACCACACGCTTACAAGGGTCCATGTACTGATCAGGATTCAAACCAGGAATCTTCCGATCTAGAGGCAAATGCCTTAACCACCAGATCGGTTGGTCGGCCAACCTATTTTTTGAAATCTTAACCATCCATGTAGTTTCGATGATATTCCTCATCCATCAATATTTCACCATTTTATTCTAATGACGAGATATGTCGTTATCAAGATACTATTGTCAATTTTTAAGGATGACAAGTTCAAGATATGGTCGATTTTCTTCTAATGACGAGGTATCTCGTTCATAAGGATTTTGTCACTTTTACTAATGACGAGTTATATTGCTGAAGCCTATGTTTGACAATAAAAATCGACAAGAAAGCGCTGCTATGATATTACATTTTGGAATTTTTTTCAAACGCTATATTTTATATAATCTTCATCAACTAACATTCACTATCACCTCTATCCAAATGACTGGGAGGAACACAAATAACAGGAAAGAAAAGCTAATTTTCATTCAAGTTATAACTCGACGGAAATTAGTTTTACACCGGTTGCACAGCGTGCAAAGCAAAGTGCTCTGGCGAAACAATTCACATGGAAGTCCTCTATCTGAATATTTACGGTCCTGACGACCGCTTCCTAATTTTCAATTAAACCTCCATCCCACCCACTCTCGAAAACAAGATAGTGGCGTATCCTACTAACATCGTAAACCTCCGTGTGTCGTCACTAATATTCCTCATAGAGATCCTCCACCACCAGAACCCTGCATGGTCTATAAAGTTCCTTAATTTGGCCCGGTCTGGTTTGAACAATTATTAACGAGATACCAGGAGTAGATCGTACGTTTTCAAGTTACAATCAAAGTGCCAATACCTGCACTTTCGTCCTGATTAAGTGATGTTCTGGTCAGTACATTGGAAAGATGTTATTAGTGGAACAACATAAAATGTTTAGAAACTCGATGGAATGAATATTAAAGATCAGAGGATACGGTGGTTGATGTTTGGTGGGATATGTGCTGGAGAACTGCATGGTTCATGGAATATTTTGCGTTTAAATTATGCGTTTGGCTTAATTTTAGAAATTTGCTGATTGTCGAGGAGCAAATCCTTTGTCTGGAGTCTAACGAAGTGAATTATCGACCATGTGCATGGATATGTTTGTAGTTGTAGTCAAAAATATTATTAATTGTATATGTATTGCTAATAAATTATTGTCATTGTTTAAAGTAGATTAATGATAGGTGCTTGTATATTTTCTCTGACATGAAAATTGTTTTCCCAATGTTAATATTGTAAAGAGCTGGGTCACTGTTTGCATTTAAGTCTGAATAGAACAATGTGATCATTTATCATGTTATTCAGTACTGTTAGTTTTATGTAAAAGTGCATTTGATTCGTGAAAGATTTAAATTAAATCTCCCATTATTGAACGAAAATGCTAGGGTTAATACTCTACTGTATTAATTTATAAATCCATATTTCCATCTCCTATGCATATAATATTTCAATCTTTAGTTTATATTACAGTTATCAGTACAATATTTGTGTTACTAATGCCACAAAGTATTGCATGCAGGATTGAAACATTTTAACAATACCTTTGAAAATTATTTTCAATTTAATTAAAATTAGGGCATGTATCACTTTAAAATGTGAAGCAATGGTGTTTGTTCACTTCGTTTTGGTAAGGTTTTGTTTATCGCTCTAAGTTAGTTCATTAGGTCATTTTTTGCTACATCAGAATTAGAGCGATGTTTTGTCAAGGAAAAAACTAATATGATTATTTTCTTCTGGTTTTTTTTATCTCTATTCATTTTTCTGACAAAAAAAATATTTCAATTAAGAAAATGTGAGAATAAAACTAATTAGCCTTTCTTTTTTTTCTGTTTCGAGGAAAATATATCTATAACAGCACGATAAATTTCATAAAAATTAATATTTATAAGTAATTAAAAACCCATGTTATTATAAATATATATTCCATCATCCGCGCAATTATTGATAAATTATATTTAGAGTTGGAAAAGGGAAGGAACTTTAAGGTAATAAGAAACCCTATGGAGAAAAATCAAATATAGTTTTGTTTATACTTCCAATACTCTTTTTAATTTTATGTCATGAAAATTTCATCTTCACATCGAAAAATATAACTCAACGCTTTCAACATAAAGGATGGATGAGTTAGATAGATTATAGAGACTAAAATGGCGTACCTCAAAAATCCAATTACTGAAACAATTTTGCACTTAGTGAGCATTGTAATTAAAAGCATTGTAACAGTATAGATGCACTTGAAGTGAAAAAGTATAAGAACATTGTCTATGTTATCATGATGTTACCATTGTAATTCATATGTGCTATCAATAGAAGTAACCTATAAGCTTCCGATATTTCTCATAACTTCTCTACACATACATCTTCATCTTGTCCACAGATAATACTGCTTACAGTGTGCTTGAATCTTTCCGATCGAAATTTCCCAAACATTGTCAATAGGATTAAGATCGGATCGATAGAAGTCTGCATAGCTCGCAAAGTGCACACCAGAAATTTAAATCCCCAAACTTAAATTGCTTTTATTAATTCACTCTATGATACCAAAGGTCCCCTGTGGCGTAAAAGTCAATTTACAGCACTAAAATAAAACATGATGGAGAGTCATGGATTCTGTAGAACCTCCATCTCTGCGAATTCCTAGGTGGAAACGGTACTTTAAAAAGTAATTCTTAAGTAAGCAAACTTACACAGCACATTCAACGTCACCATGGTCTTGCTCTGCCCTTCGTCGTTCTCCGCCACGCAAGTGTATAGTCCAGAGTCCTCCCTGGACGTATTCCGGAGAGTGAGGATGGGCCCCGTGACGGTCATTCGTTGTGCTGCATCCTGCTCATCAAGCGGAACGCCATTCCTACTCCACGTGTAGATAATGTGTTCCGGAAAGGCTTCTGCTGTCAGGTTGATTGTCGTCAAGCTCCGCTCTGTCACCTCGACGGTGGGGGAAGTTTTCGGGAATACTGGCACATCTGGAAAAGAGGAGGCTTTATGACGTTTCCGCTGTGATACTGGGATTTAATTCGATTCGGCTGGATGGTAGGTCTGAATGATCTCAATCCAAAGTAAAATTGAAGCTTGGCCGTCAGGAATAGTTAAGGCAGTTTAATTGACTGTTTTAGAATACTAGAAATGCGTTTTGGATTCTTGTAAATCGAATTCAATTTCAATGAAACCTGTCTGAGATTTCAAAACAGGGTAAACTTTTTTCATGAAATGTATTGAATTTAAATTTTTGTTGCGACACTCCTTTTCAGAAATTCCCAAGACAATGAAGAGATGTTTCGGTAAGGAGGAAACATTTAAAATAAATTTACCTTTATTCTGTGACACTTGAATGAGATTCGATTCCATCAATTTATTCTGGACGTCAAATAAGCATCCAACTGTATGGTGCTTTTGGAAGTGGTTAAACGAATTTAGAAGTGATGTTCATGTCTGCGCCGACCAACCGGTATTGTGGTTAAGGTGTTAGCCTCTAGATCGGAAGGTCCCCGGTTCGAATCCGGGTTCGGGCATGGATGTGTGTAAGCGTATACCAGTTTAGGTGTTGCTTCGTCATCTGAACATGGTTCAAAATTACGATGTAATTGTTAGGGGCAATGATGGCCCTCCCACTGGGTGCTCCTTCACAAGTGGCCATCACTTCCGGCCTTTGTAGTGGCCAATGACTTCGGTCAAAATGTGCCCGCCATTAGAAAAAAAAAAATGTTCATGTCTGTACTGAAATATCTCTTATGTGTCCTATTGTTAGACAATAATAAGTCTTGTAAATCGAATTCAATTTCAATAAAACCTGTCTGATATTTCAAAACGGGGTAAACTTTTTTCATGAAATGCATTGAATTTATTTTTATGTTGCGACACTCCTTTTCAGAAATCCCAAGATATTGAAGAGATGTTTCGGTAAGGAGGAAACGTTTAAAATAAATTTACCTTCATTCTGTGACACTTTAATGGGATTCGATTCGATCGATTTATTCTGGACGTCAAATAATCATCCAACTGTATTATGCTTTTGGAAGTGGTTAAACGAATTTAGAAGTGACGTTCATGTCTGCAGTGAAATATCTCTTATGTGTCCTATTGATAGTAAATTTTCATTAATCAATTGAGTTCTCGAGCGTAAACAAATTGATTTGACATCATTGCAATCCTGTCTGGCAAATTTGGTAGCCTTATAAAGCTGTCACTACATGAAGGTTAGTTGGCCGGTTTTAATGAGAAGGGCCATAATTGAGCAAGCTAAACTACTAGACATGTGACGTCAAGTACTGGACACACACAAAAGGTACGTTTTACCGACAAGGGAGATAAAATACATCAGGATAAACTACAGGAATTGAACCATCATCAACTATCACTTGCAATGTGATAGAGTGGTGAACAAACCCACTAGTTCACTCACGTCATTAAGTCATACTGTTGTCATTGCACGCATTTTTATGTGTCGCTGTCTGGATATCGTGTAGATTGGATGCATCAACCTTGAATGTTTTATCCGAAATTATCCATCACAGTGTTCCACTGTTTTGTTTTTATATAAATTAAAGTTTAATCGTAACAGTACTAATTTAAGATTTTTTATTCAATTTGTATTTGCGATTTATACTACCCGTAAAATAAACGCTTCGCTTTATGTAAAATTTCCTTTAATTAATTTCAACTAAAGATTTCGAACCAGTGTTCTGTATCACATCGGTATCCTTCGGGAATGAAAATAATGTCTTACGAACGACTTGAAGTGTGAAATATGTATTTTAATTCAACGATTTAGTTCTGAATTTATGACGTGTATTCACAAATAGTTTCAAGTGATACCTGAATTAGATTGAAAGCTTTTAGAAATACACTGCAATTAGTAGACAATAACGAAACCGAACAACTAATAATCTGGAATACACAAAACAAACACCGAGCAGGGCAATATTTCGTGAGTTATAAGAACGAAAATCAATGACGAAGTAGCTGGCAGAATCTACCATCGATCCAGAATATCAGCACTTCAGTTATAACGAAGTTTGACCTGTGCCATTAGCAACAAACTTGGTATCAACAGGAATTTATTTTCAGATACAAGTAGCCATTAAAGAACAGTTGCTTTCAGAACGAATTACATACAAAGGACTTGAATCAAATCTCTCAGATATACAGCATGACACTTGTCAGTTTCTCTTTACCCAGTCATTTGATAAGCAATTGAACTTAAAGTACCAAATTTGTGTAGTGATTCAAACCGAATTCCTTGAAATATTTTTTTTAATTGAATGAGATGTGGGGGGGGGGGAACTAAAAGAAAGTATGTTGAGTATAACTTTTTTACAGTCGATTTTGTTTCGAGCTTGAATACATGATGAATGATGTCAGAGTTTATGAAAGGATGTCAATTAGCTTTATAACTGTCACGTGATTTTCGGGCGAACGTTGGTAGGCTCCAAGATTTGACACACGATTGGAAGATTTGGTCTCTAAAACTTTGTAGTAAATATACAAAACTTTGTGCTAAATATACAAAACTTTGTACAAAATATACAAAACTTTGTACAAAATATACAAAACTTTGTACTAAAAATACAAATTTGTACTAAATTACTTTGTTTGTACTAAATGTATTAAATGTACAAAATGTAGTTTGTACTAAATATGTTAAGACAATACAAATCTCTCTATCCCTCTATATTGTAAAAAATGTTACCGCCATCGCAGGATTGAAATCTGGCTTTTTCGCTGGATTCTTAGAAGTTTTCCCGAGAAAGTTTGAATCGGAAAATTACGAAATTAACATGGTTTTTCAAAATTGTACAGGGAATAAGTACTTATGAAGTTATGATACTTAGTATTTTTTTCCGATGCAGTTATTAGTTTAGGCTGCATTATGTGTCAAAGTCGAAAAAAGCGAAATTTCTAATGCGAGTGAGCCAATCACGAACAAATTTTCAGTTTTCAGCTGTGAAGGTTTTTTTTAGAGTACCTCTAAAGAACCTCACAGAGTCTTTTAGAAATTTAAATTTGGTTCCTGGTAACATTTTTTTTAATTCAGGAAAAATCGGGAAATTTTCGGCTTCGCAATCACCGGGGGTTGGCGAGCGTAAACGAGCAAGGAAAGGAGTCCCTAGTACGTCCAAAGAAAGTAATTTGTAAATTAGAAAAACATATATTATATTTAGGCTAATTTTGTCTGTTCAAATCGAAAAAATCTTCACTTGTCTGTTCTTAAAGTAGATCGGAATTTACAGAATCATCAGATAAATTTTTGGGCATACAGAATGGTTAAACATTCTTTTAAATAAGTCAAAATTAAAGTACTTAGTAAATCATAATCATCAAAGCTTTAGCCAGAATTGCTTTCATGAAGTTCCGCGTAACAATCAAGTAGAAAACTCTCAACTTTAACTTAACCGAGTTTTTGGAATCATTTTCAACTGATTTAATACTTGAAACTCATTTGCAGTCTGACCACTTATCTAGAATGTATTACTACAATTTAATTCTAGATGACTAATATATTGAACTCAAGCCACCTATACAATACTGCTGAAGATAAAAATCAAACAACTAAAACTGTTATCAATTACTTTAAATATGGTTGCATTAATCCAAGTAATTGAATATTTACTAAGCTGCTATGGAGTAAGTGGGTTGTGGAATCACTGGTGGATTGTGTTGAAATTCTCTAATTACACAATTAAGAGTTGCCTCGAATAAAAAAAAACTATGTTGATTGAAACGATGGATCTGGTGGATCAATGTTTATACACGAAAATCAAAGCTGTTTAACAAATTCAAATTTGATGAAACATTTATTTTGACAATCTAATTCAAATTTAAAATTTTAAGACACGATTCAATGACGTTTCAATTGACGTTAAATATTACGATTTATCGTACGAAGACATCACAGGATACCCTTGTGAAGCTGATATCAGGTCACTTACCTTCTGAAATCAAAAGCAGAAATTTCCTGCACGATTAATCAGTAATTACAGTATGTTTAGCGACTGTTTAACTCCGAGTCTAGTATTTAAAACTGCTGCATTTTCTAGTCGAACTCATGACTTCAAAAGATGCTTCTATATTTAAGTTCACATTCAAAACGTGTAATGATGTAATAGTGGGATATGTTAAGAAATAGATGTGATTCCTGAGTTGATTACACTTAAGGATATTCTACCATCCAAAACCAGATTATTATACAAAGATTCTATAGATAAATTATTATACAAAGATTCTATACATAAATTATTATACAAACGCTGAAATTTATATTATGCGATGCATATTTCCTTAGGACTAAGGATTATTTAAAAAAGTGAAGTGTGATTTGAAGATCAGAAATACATAATTTAGCATACAGAACTGTAGAATGGAAATTGGGTACTGGTTAATTTGTGGCTACACGGGTTTATTATATAATTCCACATATGGAATATTTGGTAAATAAGTAGTTTGGGTTTATGCATGTGCATATTAATGAATTAATACTTCACAAAATTATTGATTTGAAACATTGGTATTTTTAACAGCTTCTCATTGAAACTTATTTAAGGTGTGAATACATCGAGATAGGAGTATTATTTTAAATTGTATTATTTTAATACAATTTTTCTAATATACTAATCAACTTTGCAATACATTTCAACAACTATTAATAGCTTAATAATAATGATCAATCGAAATTATCAGAATATTTTATTAGTCATACCTTATCCGATCTAAGGATCATCTTTTCAAGAGTATTGAAGCATATACTAGTCAAGTATAAGAAAACCGAAACAATCTTTAATTTAGAAGTTCAAATATTTCTGAACCGACACATGTACTATTTAACATTATTAATAACTTCAGATAACTGAAGAAATTTTCAATTACATAGTAATTTAAAGTAAATTCATTTGTAATAAACTTTAATTCCCCTAAGCAATGGGGTGTATTTCACAAATCCAAGAAGGTTATCACGACTTATTTTCTCCTAGTCCCAACTTATGGATAGAATGATTCTACAAAAGGTGATATCACATTTATTGATCCATCGATTTTTTTTTAAATTTAAGTGTCTGTGTATGAACATTTTTACACTTTATATTGATACCATTAAAATGAAGGTAAAATGTTATTCGTTTTCTTTTTAAAAAAAATCTTCAGTCGAAAAATATAGTATTATGCAACTTCGAGTGAATTTATTAGTAATTAACTGTAAACCTCTCAGCAATAGAATATAAATGGAGAATCCCACACGATTATCACAACTTTCCCAATACCAAATCATGGATCGAATAATCCTTCAAGACTTAATAATTAACTAGACTTGTCTAATATTAGTATCACGTCTTCATAATCCATCGAATATTTTAATTTATGTGCCTGAGTGTATGATCATTTTTACATTTTATTTTTAATACCACTAAAATATGTAAAACTGTATCCCTTCTCTTTAAAAAATCCTTTGTAGAAACCCCTAATACAATGCGATTTAGAGGGAATTCATTTGTAATTAATTTTAACTCACTAAGCAATGGAATATAATTGAAGAATCCTACAAGTTTATCACATTTTCTTTATCTCCCAATGTCAATATATAGATAGAATTATCCTTCAAGCATCGACAACTAACTAGACTTACCTAACTAGATTAGTACTATGCCTAACTACGTCCTTTTCCTCGTGATGATCACACACATTTTTTAGGTTAATTTGTCTGAGTACTAATTTTTTCCATTCTCTATTGATTTCCAATCGCTGTAGCGAGGACGAATATGCTTTTACTTATTTTAGTGAAAGGTAAAGGCATATTCATCCTCTCTGCACAAAATCCCTCATATAATGCGATTTCGAGTAAATTTATTCTCAATTTTTTTTAACGAACTAGGCAATGGAATATAATTGAAGAATCCTACAAGTTTATCACATTTAATTTTTCTCCCAATGTCAATATATAGATCGAATAATCCTTCAAGCATCGACAACTAACTAGACTTACCTAACTAGATTAGTACCATGCCTAACTACGTCCTTTTCCTCTTGATGATCATACACATTTTTTAGGTTAATTTGTATTACTAATTTTTTCCATTCTCTATTCATTTCCAATTGCTGTAGTGAGGACGAAAATGCTTTTACTTATTTTAGTGAAAGGTAAAGGCATATTCATCCTCTCTGCACAAAATCCCTAATATAATGTGATTTCGAGTAAATTTATTCTCAATTAATTTCAACGAACTAAGCAATGGAATATAGCTCAAGAATCCCACAAGGTTCTTAGTCAGATATCGCAATCATCAAGTGACAGAGACGAATGGACCTTTTGCAATTCGAGCACTTACGCCTAATGCGAAGAGTGAGGCTGTCTGTGACGGCTGTCTTGAACTCATCGCTCTTGGCGAGGCAAGTGAATTGCGATTTGTCATCCGATGGCGTCACGGAGAGTGATATTCTGCTTCTTGTTGAGATGCCCCCGAAGGAGGCGCTCAGTGTCTCTTCTCGGTGGTCTCGGATAAACAATCCGTTCCGTTTCCAAGAAATGCGAGACATGGGGTTGCTGCTGCCGGAAGTGCACGTTAGGGTTACCTGGAAAATAAATAGAGAAGCTGTAATCTGAGTGGGGAATTGGTGTCTCTATTTTAAATCCTACTGGCAGGAAAATATACGCCTGTTAGAAAGTAGTTTCATTATTTACCAATCCTGCCAGAAATTCTACGTGAAACAATTACTCGTCTATTGAATTTGATGTTATATACACATTACGATGGGGGATTGCCAAGTTGCGTCCGCTTCGTATGAGAGTCATTTTATGTCAAGAAAAGGGGATGTGGCAGTAAATTGTTCGCGTCGGAATATGTTTCTCGTACGTAATTAGAACGTAACTTTCACTGGGCTTGCTTTAAAAATTCGATTACAGCATTTCGTCGATGAGAATTCCAAATAATGACTTTTTAATCGACATGTGTATGACAGCTGATTGGTGAGTGCCAATTACAGAAGTAGCACATTCACATATTTGAAATGTGTTGACCGTATTCACTGGGCATAACAAATAAACACGAATTAGATGATGTCAAAGGCATGTCTCCCTACCTTTTTTTCTCCATCATGCTTGCACTGTTCGCAGCGCAGAAGAGAGGAACAGCTCAACTAGTGAACAAATGGAGCAGATGTGGTAAATGTGTTTATAGTATATTACGAAATGAACGGAAATTGGCCTATAGGAGGGCAGTGGGGAGGACAAAATCTTCTCACTCCTCTCCCACTAGTAGGAAGAGGGAGAGAAGTAGAAGCAGGTTGGAGTCTGTCGCTCTACCCGACTAAAGTGTAAGACAGATCCCCATCCTTCTACCATTCAGTTGCATGTTACTATCATAGCAGGGTTACCAGTCACGACACATTTAATTGTATATAGATCTTTCTGTGCGGGGACCTGCTAATGATTGAAACATAACAGTGATATGGAAGGGAAAGGTGAGTTAGAAAGGATTTGAGCTTTGATTTTGCTTTCTCAATAGTTTGCCCTTACCATAGAACCTAAGCGAGGTAGGTGGTGGACGGGAAATGAACGTTTTTGTAATGGGTAGTACATAGCAACATCAAGCAACTGCCTGTGCGGACAAACAAGAATGCCAAACCACTACGTTTTCAACTGCCCCCTCACGTGTTTTCTTCATCTACCACAACCAACAGACGAAAATTACAGGGCATGGGTGACAAACACTGCAAGCAACAACCAAGCATAAACAAAGATAATGCAAATTATGATGTTCCTATCAGAAAACATCGAAAACCTCATTTAATAAGACTTGCTTACAATTAATTTCAACTGTTCATTACTTGTTAAATTGGGTTCATCCTTTCTTAGAGCTCTATTTTAACTAGCCCTTTTTTGTTAACTTTTAACTTTTGCTTTCAACTAACATAACTTTGATGTTTCTTCTATTTAGTTTATTTTATCAGTACTATATTTTTATTTTTTTCTTGTTTCTATATTGCATAACGGGAACCCTCACACGAGAAGTTCCCACCATGTAAACAAGTTTGTAGTGCTCCGTCCTGAAGCTAAAACACACAGCCAAGGGTTAGCCTGAAGCTGTCACACTTAGTCTTGGTGGGCTCCAACCACTTTTCCGCAGTGTGTCCGCAAAAAACCACTTTTACATGTCCCATGGACGGGGGAGGGTAAGGGGTACACCTGCGGTCCGCTACTCTACCAACCAGGCTATCATGGCAGTAGTATTTTTCAATTGATGTATTTATGAATATTCTAATTTCCCTTTTGACGAAGTGTGGAAGTTTGGAGAATGAGTACGTCAGCTCATGTATTGAGCCTGTGGAAACTTAGCCACCACTTCAAAAATTAACAATACAATTGTATATATAGCAGTGCAACCCAGCTCCAAAATGAAGTACGTTTTAGTAGACAATGTCGCACCGTTTCACTCCAGCGTGCGAAATAGGTGAACAACGGACGTGATTCGAACACACAAATTTTAAAACTTCGATGGATTGTCCACGATAGATAGTTGAATTGCCAATGCAATGCTAATCACTACATACAACCATTTCAGGCGCTGTCAGGGCTTATTTCCATAGAAAACAGTGCTTATTTCCATATCACGGTTTTACTCCATTCGTTTCTGCTTCAGAAAGTGGCTCCCCCTAGGATGCTAAAGGCAACACTGAACAATTACAACCGCTTTCTTAAAGATCTGCTTCACAAGTCATTCGAAAGTACACACGTGATCTTAAAACAGCTCTCACGCTCTCTGGCAAATGACAATCACTCAACTATTGATGGCATCCATCGAATTCAGCTACCGTTAAATTCCGGAGTGATAGCCATTGTGTTGAACATAGCTACCACTAAAAAGTTAACTGTGATACAGTAGTATATAGAATTGTAACTCAATATAACCTCGTCATCAGACCGTAATTCAAAACTACTATTTGGTATCCTTGAACTTTTCCTTTAGCAAACGGCCTTCACTAATAGCCCGTTGCGTTATCCATTGGTGGCGTAAATTCAACCAACCATCTACCCCTTACCAACCTAATTATATTAGGTAGGTAGAATATCATTCTGAATATCCAAGAATGTTCTTTATTCTTTGGTTTTCTGTATTTAAGAAAAGTTAAATAATCATACTTTCCTATTCTTTCGACCAGATCGTATGGGTTATTGTGATAGGCCATCTATTTTTATTTGTTTATGTACGAATTATTTATAATTTTTGTACTGCTCGTATCATTGTTTCAATGTTAAACAACTTCAATAAATATTAGTTCATTTCTCTTTGAATTGCCATTCATTTTATATAATTTAGTTAAGAATTTAAAATACACTTTTGCATATGGAGTTTGGGCTGTAAAGCTGTACTGATCAAATGACGGGAATAAAATTATATATTCGTACACCACAACAATCTTATGAGATCGACACCAAAGAAGGGGTCTATTCAACACCATTTGGGGGTAAAAGTGACCCCATAAAATAGCATTGGAAGATATTTGTAAGCAAATAAGAGTGTTAACAATAGTAAAGGGTATGGAAGAGAGGGTGGAAACTATGACAGCTTAAAAAGTTTGTGATAATCTGTGAAAAACGAAATTCCAAAGATTGGGCTAATGTGCATAAATATTTTGTTTTAATTAGCTGATGTAGATAAATATCCTTTCATTTCATATTTCAATGTCAAAAGGGGTTCTGTAAGGACAGTAGGACAGACTAAATCCTGTCATTCATTAAAACAAAATGACGACTTTTGTGTTATTAACAAGATGTATATTTATATAACAATACAACTTAACCCATAAAACGTCTCTCCAGAAATTTGATGGATGTACTATACTTTCTTTTTTCAATTTTTAATATAAATTCCGAGCATTTTAATAACAAAATAAAATATTCACTAGCATTAGTTTTATAGAGAACTTTTCTTATTAAAATACTGCAAGATAGAAATTCATTAATTTTCAAAAATACATTTCTATGCATAGAGTGCTTTTTTCTGCATGTTGTTCATTTTTCAATTCGCTAAATTAAAATGAAATCTAAAATTTATTGAAATTTATTTACTGAAATAGGAGTTTATCCATAAATTACTCGAAGTATTAGATTAAATTACAGTTCAAACGTTTGAATCTTCTGTAATCAACTTTGTACAAATATAGATATACCTTCGTGACATATTGCATTGATTATTCTGGGAATAATAAATGTCTTTGATACCTCACCCTTATTTGATACTGTGTAAACATTATTAAAAAGGACAAAATGAATGGGTACCAAATTTGCTTTAAAATGCAGACATGATGAGATTTGAAAGGCAAATGCTTCGCACATAAAGGATAATTTAAAAACTATTTCAAAAATTGTTATTTGCAACATACAATTTATTTCTAATCAATTAAATAAATACAAATGTCAACCCCAATTTTAATATAAGGATTTTGTTCAAAAGAAAACTAAATTTGAAATACACACACATAGGTAAAGAAGTTATATGTTACAGACTATATTTATTTCACCAGTAATATCGATTTGTAAGTTTGAATATCCATTAATTCAGAATGTGTTGTTGATAAGGGATTCATATACTGATAGCAGTACGATTGTACATGAAAAATTTTAATTTTGTAATCTATGGTGCAATATTACTTTTCTAGATATAAAAATATTACCTGGTACTGTGGTGTAAGTTCTATGTTTTGTGAACATTAGTATGAATATATTATTTAGCGAAATTAGTACAGTTATTCCAAACACATATTGCAGTAATCCAGCTGTGCATCTAGCTTGCTGGTGGCAAGTACAAAATAGCTTTATATCAATAAGAGTGGTATAGGGAACTTGTACAAAATGCTCATTAGAGATTGAAAGGCACAAACTACACGTAATTGAAATTACACGATTTCAATTAAATTATGTAAAAGTACAATTTAAGCACAAAATAGATGCTAGACTCGTTTTTGTATAAACCTAAATACGTTACATCATTTTTGAAAATAAGCTCCTTCTCGTCAGGTTTCAAGGTACCCAAACCTTCATGCAAACATATTTTAAAAAAGCGACTTGAATTCATTTTTCTTTGAAGTCTCAATTCTATTGAAATAAATTGATTTTCTCTTTTTTTTTGTTTACAAGATGAAGATTCAATTGGAGACATTAAAAAAAGGATTGGTGTAGCCTAGTTCGACACGAGATATTACATCTTTAGTTTGATATCTTCAAATCGAACCTCTAACTGTATAGAAGAAATATTTGCGTTCTAGGTCATGTTATTTCTCCCGGTCGCTCGCTTTAAAGATCATTCTCGTTGTATAGGATAGAAAGCACGAGTCCCAATACAAGACTTATTACCGACTAGTTAATGAAATTAACGAGCATTAGAAATTAAAGCATTGCTTTGCGCTTCTATAGTTACACTCAAGTCTATTATCAATTCCACGTGACATTTCTGTGATTTTATGACATAATTCATTATGAGGTCTAACGGCCATATTCACAAGTCCAGTTGATCGCGGGTATGAGTTAACTCGAGGATTATCAAGAACGGTATTCTCAAACGGCGTGTTAAGTGATCCAGTGATTAAAATGAGACGCTCGCTGTGATTGGCTATTACTGTCTCCTCACGATCACGTGATATTGTTTATATTGGTTACGATACCCGAATCTGCATTCATACTGATCAAGCACGTACTTCGATGTAGAAATAATTCCAAACTGTGATTAAATAGAACGCATACGGCATTTTCATCTGAGTTTGGGAAAAGAAATGCAAAGGTATTTAATTTCAAATTCGAATTTTAGGGAAACCTAAATTTTGCAAGAAAGAATTGTACACAATGTCTTGACAAATGAAAATAATCTGATTACCTTTGTACTTGTCAGTATAGGTGTATGAAAAGTAACTTGCACTGTCAATTTTATTTCATTCGTAATAAACCAACAGAATGATTTTTAATCTACGACGAATTTGCATCTGTCGTTAGGTATATCGTACCTTTCGCTCTTAGCGGACGGAGGTGCCGCCATCTATCTTTTCGCCAAGTTGCTTGTTTACGTTTACGCAACTACCTTAATTTTCATTTTTCTTTTGAATTTCAAAAAAGTTATGTTTAAATTTTTCCATTTAAGCAATATTATGTTGAGGAGATGAACTGTTGTGTAGCAGGTGCTCCGTAATGATAGGTACAGTCCAGTCGTAATAGGTACAGTCCAGTCGTCGAAAGAATACTGTAACTTAGCATATAATAAAATGTGTCATCCATTTTGTTCGCTTGTTACTTTCGCAAAAAGATAGTACTGCGCATGCGTTAAATCAAACTCGAGAGTTAACTCGTCGATCTCGGAGGATCAAAATGTAACACTGAAATGGCAGTTTAAACCACGGATCAGGCATTGTGAATACGGTTTTTTCAATAACTCAGGGATTATCGTTGATCCGCGAGTTAACTCGGACTTGTGAATACGGGCGTTAGACTCTTGTAATGAGATATTGATTCTTCGACCCTCTGTCACATTTCTGAGTTATGGAGCATTGTTTTTGCCGAACAACACGCATAAGACTACACAGTAACGTCTATTGTTTGAGAGAATCCAAGGAAGAGTTGGAAGAAGGCCAAAACGGACTAGAATTCATCTAAAAAGACTTCAGGTGGCCAAACGGATATATACGTGTGAACACACCCTCTAAGTGTTAACCATTTATAAACGCATAAAAAATATTAAAAAGAATCCTATAACAAAATAAGAAATATTTTCCCACAATCCCCTAAATCAATAAAAAGTAGCATTTACATTTAAGTTATTATTTTATTTATAATGGAAAGTAAGTTATTCCTTCTTCAAGAAAGTACAAGAGTGAATCGTTAGGTTTTTATTCTCTTCTACCCGAACATTTATCATTCGGTTGAACGTTACTCCCACTAAAAAAATACGCTTATTGTATTCAGTGGCATATTCTCTTATCAGAATGAAGAACAGAGCATTCACCCGAACTATTTTTATCATCTGAAAACGAAACGTAAATCTTGGGAGAATAGGAATTATACATCATCCTAAGAATAATAATTTAATCGAACTTATTCTACGAGAGTATTATTCACGATGAGACATCAACGAAAATTAAGAATCTGTGTCTTTCATTAATCTTAGTTAAAAAAACATATCATGGCACTGGTAATAGGAGGAAGTAATGAAAAAATAATAAAAAAGGCCGAATAAAAAATGAATCTGTTTTCATTTTCTTTCAAATGTCCTTTTTCTTACGCTAAATTGTAAAAAAGTCCCCCAGCTATAATGTGCTGATTTATTCGTGTATTCTTTAAAGGTAGCTCACACGAGGAAAAATATAATTTTGTTAGATTCATCTGGGGGAATTCGTCACTTAATACTGATCATTTCTGCGTGGAAAATGAAATACATGGGTGACACAAACGATGTAAAAAGCGTTAATTGATCGAAAGAAAGCAGAATTTTTTTAATGCGACGAACTTATCTTTTTTGATAGTGTTTGTCAGCAACGAAAGCTAAACATTACACCAAATTCTTTCACACGTAGCATGCGTCTTTGTCAAGATTAATTTCCACCGATTCCTCGGGAAAAAAAAAAAAGCATCTTTCTTCTTCAGAGTCTCGGAAACATTAAGAAAATAATCGCATCAGGTATCGAAATCGTGTGCTGTGAGATTTTGATTTTTTATGGTTCTTCCTAGTAAAATTTTAACGAGCGACTGGTGAAATGGTTCTTTCCCCTTCGAGGCCACGCACTTTTGTCTCCGCAATTATAATTTAAATAACGCGAAGAAAGTTTACGGATCATTGAATTGCTTATCATTCATGCTCTTTGAAAATCGGCTTCATTAACTTTTCTTGGGCGCTGAGCACGATTACTTCAACTCCAGGCGCGTATTTGGACTAGTCATTAAAATGAACCAACCCCGTTCGGGCAATAATGGGACAAGAAAGAACAAACCCACTTTCTCTGGAGGTTTAGTCTTGACAGAATCCGGCAAGAAAAAATAATCTTTGGTAAACAGTGATCCCCAACTCGTCTTTTCAAAGTGCTCTCACTTAAACCTATTTAAACTTTTAAGAACTGCAAGAAGTACGATATGATATCCTTGTTGGTAATGACCGGTTTGTAATTAATGACTGTCGGGAACTCGTTATTTCAAAATGAACACTCATGTGGAGGGTGTTGAGAATGGTTCGATGATTCTTAGACTTCAGTGATTATTGAGAAGTGATTTAAAGGTGGAAAAACATTTCGTCAATCCTATTACCTCGCATTTTGCGAAAACTGCAATTAATGTTTCTAAGTTCATGAAGTTTACAGCGTCTTTCTTATGATCAATACTCTTAACTTTATTCATTAGGAAAGAAAGTTGATGGTTACAAATTATTCTGTTTGTCTTGCAACAACTTTTATAATTAAAGTTACTTTACTTCTTTTGTATCAATTTAGGACTGAATAGTTTGCGCTGCAGGTATGGATAGAACACGTAATAGTCTTGTTAAGAGAGAGTTAAGTCTTAAAAACCACAATAAATCCAGTTAAAATTTATTTTCCTTTTGATTGGATTGGATTTGTGATTTCATGGTGCAATTCTTCCTTATGGAATATTTCCTTTTCAATATTATATTGCTCCTGTTTACGCAAAAAGTAATTTTAATAAGCATTTAAAAACATTCCATTTTATTTACGTGGGTTACCTAATAATTGTTACATCATAAGATATGGAGTTAATATGAAGCAGCATTTATTTTCCTTAAATTATAACATTCTTTATTAGCAACTTCTAAAGCAATTTGTATTATTTTTGTTTCCTTAAAACATAAATGCATATTTTCAGTTAAATTGGGTTTTACCGATCTACTTTATATAAGTTATTGAAATAGAACATACATTTCCTTATAATCCTATGTAAGAGATTGCGAAACGAATGCAATTCTGGATATGTCATTTGCATAGTATTTATTTCTCTTATACATAGCTACTTCTTATTGAATATATATTATTTTATTATTCCTCATCTTGAAATAATAATGCCTCTTAGATCGTGTAGAAGTTAATCAATAAAGTACCAAAACCTTGCTCTGTTTATAAAAGAAGTGACATTTTCAGTAGTTATGTTTGATCCAATAGTATCCAGAAAAATATTTATATTTTTTAAAATTTGTTCTTAAAGCTTATATTTTCTTAATGTAAAATAAAATTTTTAGAATACAACAAATACATCATGGACAATATTTGATTTGATCACTTACATTACCAACCCAAATTCCGAAACATTTACGAAAGATGTGATTAGTAAAAAAAATTAAGGGAAAAAGAGATGGGGATAAAATCTGTGTTAAAGGTAATGAAATCTGACGTGGACCACTTTCATTCCAGTTACAGTCGACATCATCTGCTTTTTCTGTACCAGCATTTTCTTTCAAAGGGGCAAAAATGCTGTCTCAATTAGACTCGATCGATGCTGTTGTTGCCACTTTCCTTTTAACTCCGGAGTAGGCAGTTTGAAGAAATAAATACAGAGTAGAAATAATTGCCCACTTTTCCTTTTCCCCAAGGCAGTTGGATAAGAGACGAAAGTTGTTATTACATGCGTCAACGAAGGTTTCGAAGAATAAATCGCCGTACAGGCGACATCGGTTTGTTAGGATGACACTATGATTTGCTTGAGATACTAGATTGGTGTTTTCGTTTTATTTGTCAACATGATGGAGAATGGGAGGATCTATTCAAACTCCTAAATCTAGAAAACAACCGTGATCTGTTTCTTGAAGCAATTAAGATGATTGAATCAAATGACATCAGTTAGTTTAATTAGCTTATAATTAATGTTACGCATATAATAATACCTAACTTCAAACTCATTCCCTCACAGACAACAATCTCTATATTTTTAAATCTCGAAAGTATAATTTGCTTGAGTTATTCCATGATCGGACAATTTATTGAATAATTTCATCACGGGATAAGTGTGAACAAATTTCCAATACTCTAGTGCACCAGGGTGTGTGACGTTATATCTGTCATCCCTACCATGCAATCTAATCACAGCCCGTTTATAGAGAGGCCGCACATTAATTTTTATGAACAAACATCCTTGTCTTACCACTAATTTAAACCAGGATTTTTTTATCTAGTAGTCAACACCCTGGTCTAAAGCAGAAGCCGTCCTATACACGAGCCTATTGGTCGTCCTCTAAAGGTAGAAATGTAATCGATGAAGGTGGGAGATTGAAAGGTAAAAGTGCTCACTTTTTTACTTTTAATTTCGATGTTGATAGAGTTCAGAAGATTCATATCTACAGTGTACATTTGAAATCAAATTAATTTGATCATGTATCCAAGACGCTTCCTATGCACGAAAGATGGAATATGAAGCAAGGCCCTCCTTGCAATGGGAAGTCTGTTCAGTAGGAGGGGGGAGTCAATTTAAAAAAAAATATTTTAAAATCAATATAGTCCATGGAGACTAACTTTGTGTACTAGTTTAAGCGTTTGTAAATTTTTTAAAACGCAGATTTTATTTAGACTTCTTGGCAGATCAGTCAACTAAATATTTTGTGTTCTTTTATCGATATTATGAATAAATATAATAATGTTTTAATACCTAAATAACATGAAATTGCCCATTGCCCATTCCTCGAGTGCAACGTCAGTTAACAACCTATATTATTACCCCTAAACAATCTAATTATATAATTTTGCACATACTCGATCACTGACATTTCACGGTATGCATGTAAAGCTATCTTCTAAATACAGAATGCATAATCGGTCAGTGAGTTTCGTTTTTATAGTTCACAACATATTCTACTACCACTGTTAATTGTTAACATAGTACTAGGTTGATATTCTGTTTCATAGGGTAACGAAGGATATCTAAAGGATGGTGGACTCCACAACTGCTTACTAACAAACAGGAAGAGGATACGATGATTAAAATCGACTTAAATAAATAATGACTATAAAGAGTATAAAAAAAACCAACAAAAAATTAAATATATAATTCCAAATAGTCACACGACAGCTTCAATAATTTACACGAATGATCTGCAAATTGCTCCTACCCTCATATTTGACCTTTTGAAGGTGCATGGACGTGGTCTATCTTGTCTAGACCTAATGAGATCAGAAACAACAACCCACAATTTTGAGAATTTAAGGAAATGCTGAAAGTACCATGGGGAGACAACTTTTTGAATATGCTCGATGTAATTAATGAGCTCAGGTGTGATGGGACATATTATGAAAGGAATGTTTCAACATAATGAGGTAAGGGATATTTTGTGCATCCGGACCTTTTTGAAGTATTAGAAATCCCATATTAAGAAAGGTTGTAATTTGGTAATAAACCAGACATGTTTGATGACAAAGAACAAAACATAAATGCATGAATTTCCGCAGCTTTCAGTGTTTAGTAATTTACAATTTACATAATTGTAATATTTTGGAGGTTTTCATATATTCTTCAGTATTTCGTGGGAAATTCTGTAATCTTTAATAGAATATAGCCCTGTGTAAAGGTTTTGAAGAAAAAGATATCCTGGTGTATAAAAAAGACATGTCTCTTTATGTGTAAACATTGTATATGCAACAAAGATATAGTACCTTCAGTTTCTTTGCTGGAAGTTGAGACACCACATGATCCATCGTCCATCTAGACAACGATGAATCATGTTGTGTGAACTTAGGATCACGATGATACATCATCATTTCAAATTAAATAATATGTATAGACTGACCTTAATATACCTAGATTATTTGTATAATCGGATCTGAACCTACGCAGAGATTATAGTATATCAGACATTATAAATATTTCAGGTTTACTAAGGTTAAGATATGGAAAGATATTCCTTTGACACTTTATTGAAGAATCTGCTTTCGCTTTAAATACAAAACGATACTTTTCTATAAACACAGACAGTTATTTAAACTTAAACAAACAGAAAAACTGAGAAATAATACCACTACAAATGGTACAGTTAATTAGACTATTTTCTTTGGTGTGGCATTATAATTTATAGGTTTAAAAAAATGTTTGGGAGGTTCTTAGTTCAAATTAGTTTCAATATGTTTTTCAGATAAGGTGTACCTTTTGTAAATTGTCCATGAAGAGAAAAGGAGTGTGTAAAATATTTTGTTTCCTATTCAAATAAGTTACATGAAAAAATATACAATCAAGACGAATAACACAACGTTAAAAAGTAATATTATATGTAGAGAGACTTTAATACATAAGCAAAAATACACTATTTTTATCTTATTTTAATTTTGTTTATTAATTATTTTATAATAACTAATATAAAAACATGTTGTTGAATGTAGGTAATAATCACATTTTTGTACGAAATATGAAAGTTAATTGAAGGAAAGAAATACAATAAAATTCTGAAAAGAAACACTTAGCAATTTCTAGTTGCTTTATAGTTTTTGCTATAATCCCATAGACAAATTTTTTTCAGCATGAGAGTGAAGCAACACATTTTTATCAATTTCAATAATACTAATTAATTCCCTTCATTAAAACTTTCTAACAGTGAACTTTTCTTGAAACTTGTAAAGTTATATACTCTATAAAAAAACTCTTGACTTTAAAAAAACTAATTTCCTGATTGCTAGATTTTGAGGTCTTATCTTAATTTGTCACGGAGTTTTAAGAAAGATATTTAGGACAGCATCATGCCATTTTGAACCACGGTCAGACGATGAGGACCTATATGAGATGATACCCCACTCTCCATACTCCCACACAATAACATGAGGCCATGATAGATTTAACGTGTACCAGACCCTTTTGTAACCCAAGGTCTTTCGTTGGGTTTGAACTCTCAACAATCCGGTTGTTAATCCGTTTCCCTTCAAACCAGGTTGCTGCGACCCTTTTTCTAAAGGAAACATGACATAATTAAAAACTGTTTCGAACAAGTAGTATTTCCTTCTAGTCTTGATTCATAATGTTTTGGGCTGCATTCTACATAAAATCGAATTCTTAAACCATATATATTAAACCAAGGACATTTGAGGAATGTTGATCGATATGTACATATGCCATTAAGAAATGAACATATGTCTTCAGTTATATTAGACATAAAATGTCTAACTTCTGTCAAAACATGGTGAAAAATTAAATGTTTTTATCATCATTTACGTTATATCACGCGTTCCCAAATACACTGGAATTGTTAACATTTGCTAAGAGAAATAAATATCGAAATAAGTTATTGAAGTTTAAATTCTTCAAAAATAATTGCATTCCACACACACACACACACACACACACACACACACACACACACACACACACACACACACACACACACACACACACACACACACATCGGTACTAATAAAACAATCTGTGTATTCAGAATGCTCAATCTACGTATTATTTTCTTCCAAACTGTCAAATTAAGGATAATTTAATCATGGATATTAAGCTTTTTAGTGTGAAAATTGCCTAAAAGTTTATTTAAAGAAGTATATGCAATCTATACTTACAAATTTCAAGAGTGCTTTACAAAAATATGTAACGGAAAAGGGAAATTATTTTATGATTTTATGCGATACTTGCGCAAAATTAGATGATATAAAACGAGAAGACAAACTGGTGCAATGAAATTCAGTCACTAAATAACTGTGGATACTGGCAGTATAAAAGTTCTATGAATATATCCTCACCCGATTGGAAGTAGTTCGGGCACACACCAGATGGAATATAGAAACATAAACAGACATCAAACATAGAAGCTAATTATTGTGCATCAGGATGACCACCGTCAAATAACTTTAAATGTAGCGAAAATATTCAATCTACAACTAAACACTCCATTTTTGAAGGTATAGATTTATTATAATTAAAACTACTCTTGTTTGTAGCACTCATGTTTTTTATCCTAATGTTGATTTTCTATTTAGATTTATTTTTGTCATATTATTTATGTAGAAAAAAGTGGTAATAGCAATTAGTGGAATGAAATGGAGTGTCTAAAGATTTTTACATTCTTAACAGCGTATTCATCTCAAAAATAAAGTCAATGTAACGCAAAAAAGTACCGATGCATAAAAATTGCTTCGGTAAGCACTTCGGATCTTATTTAAACAGAAAAAAGCACTTTATGAAATAACACATAATAATTATATCTATCAATAATAAGTATGTTTGAAAAGAAAGTCATTTTTAAAAGGGAACAGGAAAACGTTTAGAAAATAGACGAAAGAGCAGAATTATAATTTTGATCTCTAACACACATACAACTAACATAATTAAGTGTGTAGAATTATTTAAATACTTGTTTAAAAACAACACTGTTATTTGCACTCACTTTTAGTTTAGACTTTTAGTTTGTGCTCCAATTCAAAATTTAATCTCTTAAGCGAATTTCTTTGCTGCACTGCGTCCTTAACATAAAATGTTAAGTCAATTATTTGTTTCATCTTTACATTTCTATAAATTTCGTATTCACTAAAGATCCTTCTTTCGTAACACGTTAATGCCTGACATTTTTTTCCCGAAGATATTTTGTATATTGCAAGCAAATATCGTGAGATCAACTGGAAAAATATTTTTAAAATCCAAACAAAAAATTGACATTTTTGCTGACAAAAACTCAAACGTCCCCATAAAAGACGTCAGGCAGCAGAGGGTACATAATTCTTAGCATGAAATAATTTTTAATAGCAATGTTTATTGTTTTTAAAATGATTTTTTTCTTTAAAGCATGTTTAATAAAGCACTTAAAGACATTGAAAGTACTAGTAAATATGTCATGAATTTTTTTGTTAGTACGAAATTCTACAAAGCATTTATCATGCAAACTCACCATCTGTGCATTTGCTTCACATTTCTATAAACTTTTTTCAATTGGCGCATCTCACCTGAATTTTATTAACAACTACACAATGCGTTTCCGCGTCATATCTAATGGCATTCGATACTTTGGATTTTAAGGACTTTGATTTCTCTAAAGGTTTTCCAGGTTGTAACTTCCTTTCTATAATATATTTCTTGAAATAGGTTAAACATATCTCTCTTCGGAATTGGAAAAAGTGCAAGGGTTTGTGTTTGACGATGCTCAAAGACTATATTTCTGCCAAGCACTATACATAGCAGCCTCTAATCAAAATATGAAGTCCATCACCATTTCTTACTCCGAATAGAACTATAGTAACTTGTAATGTTCTGATCCATTCTGTCAGTAGCCACATGCAATAGTTATATTTGTAATTTAAATTCGGTCGATACATTTCAATTTTTTTCCCTATGTGTTTCACCAACGTTCAGCTTTTACCAATGGGTAAACACCATGCACATTTGGATCTATGGTTACAACATTGTTTGTCATTCCACCTATCTAGGATTATGATATCTTGCTTTTCATCGTACTTTAAGTCAAATTACTTGCTTTTCACCGTACTTATGTTCTGGTATGTTTTTTAAAAGATGTGATTGATATACGCATTGTTCCAGTCACATTAAATTCTTTATTGGACAAATAATCAATTAGTTCAGAAGTGAAAACAATTTTTCACAGTATAAGTAAATGTTGCAATGTTCAGGTAGTTCTGAAATGGTATCCACATTAATCGAACTTCCCATACTTAATTTTAATAAAACAATATTTACAGTTCCTATCCCTTGATAAGGCTCAAACTGCATCAAATAACCAAGCCTGGTGTTCAAGCAACAAACCTTGTATCCAAAACGAATTGGTTCGCCAAGTATGAACTGTTTGTAGCTGTGACGGACTTAGTACGGCACCATGCTTTTATCAATCGATAGTTGCTGCTTATGGGGTTGCAATCATATGGAAGTACAGCATGATTGGTTCAAATTAATTTCTGCACATTGCATAACTTATTGCAGAAATTTTGACATCAATTCCAGCAGATCAGTAAAAACGTATGAGTCAAAATAGCACACCCACTGGTTTAAATAATGCTAAAGAACAAACGCAATTCCAAACTTTTTGTTAACTAACGGAATTCTACAGTAATTTATTTTTATTCTAAGAAAATCTAAAGAGAAACAAAAGTTAAGTTTTGCAAAAACATTCTAATGGTTGTTTACAACAAAGTATTTAACCCCGAAAAGAAACGCCGGGATCTTCTTCATGTTTGCACACGGCAAATATGCTTGACCTCCTGTACATAGCGCCCCTTTTTAGGGACGTTTCTAAAATTCTAAAATGTCATTGAAATTAAATAACTTAAAAAATTTCAAAAATGCGTTAACTAAATAATTGCATGTAGTGCCACATTTATCAAAACCAGACCAATTGATTTATAAATGATGGGAAAATCTAACCTCTTTTTATTCTACACTGTAAACATGCGTTTTGCGAAGAAGATGAAAATAGAAAGCCCACGTCATCAATTTTACTACCATCAAATGCTGCCATATACTGCGTATAATTGGAACATGTTCTTAGAAATGCTTCTTCATGATTTTTAAGTTGAAAGCTGCATTTTTGTGATAATGAGGCTCTTTTTTGGAAGCGTCCTTAAAACGGGACGGTAGGCATTAATGGGTTGATGCTAGATTATAATGTAATAAATATAAGTATGGGTAACATTAATTGTCATTAATTCAATTTGATGATTTAAATTCATAAAAAATCTGGAATATTTCGAAAAATGCTTCAAAGTTTAATTTTTCTTCCAACAACCTGTTTTGAAGCTATGGTCTAAAACATTATATCTCTTAAAAGTTATTATATATATTAAACGTTTCTATTAAAAATTTCAATTTATGCATATTAAGTCTCGGTCCTAACATTAACACACTCCCGGGCCTAGTGTCGAGACGTTACCAGTTTAAATGAAAATCTTAGAGCTAGCAATAAATTCATTTAAATTTATCGACTCAGGCTGCCTATATATACCTCCAATTCGTTATAGAATATGCTCAGTGTTTGATAGTTTGCCAATAACAAACTCTAATTTGGCGTTCTTCAAATTAAAAAAGTTATATGAATTGATGGTTTGAGGTGTTGACATTCAATTTTCAGTGATGAGCTTATGTTTTTAGAAATTTATGGAACACAAGAAAGAACTTGAATGACGAAAGCTCAAATAGGAGTTTATTAGCCAAAGCGATGAATCAGAACGATATATATTTGCATACCTTCTTTCACCGGTTGATACAAATAATCAAAATACAAGCAAAAAATACGAAACCAATCTTTGGGAAGATTTTGCATACAGATATAACTGGAACATACTGAATATTGAGAACATTTTTTTAAAATGGGAGCTTTGGGATAGGTTAATGATCATTTATAGGATCTAATTAGGATCTTCCAATTCCATCAACTATCAAGAAGTTTATTTCCAGTGCGACAAAAAGCAGCAGAAATGGCAAGTTTTGTAATTTAAATGCAAAGCAGAAATCAGGGTACGGCCCTATTTTGTAAGCAACCACTAATGATAAACTTCCTCAAAGACGTTATTCTCTTGATGATCCAAAGGGTTGGTTTAGGAAGTTCCGATTGTATTAAACCTCCTTTTGCACTCCCTCCGTGGAGAAAGAAACATAGCTTTTCCTGTTGTAATCAGTTTATATTAGTGTCACTTTTAAATGAAATGTTCGCATCGAATATAAAGATTGATTTCACCGACTTACTGTATGGGATTTCTCAATTCTAGTTGGACTTAAGTCAAAAAACCAACGTTGTTTTACTCTTGCAAGAAACAGTCGTTATCGATGTAGAACTATTCATTGGGTAACTAACAGGGGTTGTTTATTTTCAGATCTATTTCAGTTAAGTAAAAGTCATCAAGACGCTCCAGTTTTCCCACACCATTAAAGCAGGCAATTTATTTTTTTATTTTCGTTTCGTGTTGGAAATACTCTCGGCCTGATACGTCGGAAATTATCTCTAGACAATTTTAAGTCCATTATCTTAAAACTACATTCTTTGAAGATATAGTTTCTAATTAAGTAATATTTGAGTCTCCGCTGTTTGTGTTTTTAGGACATTGCGTGTATTGGTTTAAAAGGACTTTCCTTAAGAATTATGATTTAAGTGGAGTGTTAGAAGTGTGACGGTTTTATTAATTGAATCCGTTTTTTATCAGATGCTGAAATTAGCGCTTATTTGAATTATCCAATATTTTGACATTCATAATGAATATTTTATGTCCTGGACATTTGACCGTCTGATTGAAATCTGATGACAGAACTAGGATTCAAAGCGTTACCAACTATATTTTAAATAGATTTAGCTCTCTAACTTTGCTTCATAAACTTTCAATACGAAATATAAGCATCAACCATTGCATTCATAGCTAACCAGGTACGACCTCTGAACTTCCTCACAAACTTATACGATAAACTAGTCCGAACTAATCATAACTTATCCCTAAACCATGTCATTATGATCCTGGCATCACTTAGGAGACATGCTGATGTGTTGAAGTACTTGACGTGAACTCAGACTAACAAGGTACTCAATAGCATACGATGTCAACCATTTTAACTTAAGTGTGCTGGGAATGTTAGGATCAAGTAACCTCTTGGATTTGCGCTTGTTAACGAGAAAACAACCTCCAAATTAATGGGGATTATAATTTTGTTCCCATTGCCATTTACACAGTATATATTCTTTTAAGACCTGTACACAGTATATTATTTTAAGTATATTATTTTTATATTTTTTTGAATTTACATGAACACATGTGCTCCCTAAAAATTAAGTAAAATTATAGTGCTGTTTCGGTTAGAGCAGTAGGCCTTCGATATGTCGCTTTAAAAAAAAGGGGGGGGGGATAGATCGTTAGGATAAAACCGCTTTACCTCCATATATATATATATATACAAAATATATTTATTTATTTATATTTTAAAGTATTAAAAGATCAGCAAGGATTAGCTTACTTGTATTCAGTTATTTTTCATGATTGCGATATTTTTTAAACAATGCCATATACATTCAATATCCAAACAGTGGATTCAATTCATATTGCATGTGTATCTATGAAAAAAAAATTAAATAAATCTTTAAAATACTAAAATCTAGTTATTCAACCTAGTTTAACCATAATCTCAATGTGCATTCATATTTTATGCGATTAAAAATAAGAAAGTTAATAAGTTACGTCTTATAAATTGGAAAATATGATGTGTTACAGATTATAATTAGAAAATCACCGTAAGTCTAATATTAAAGAAAAAAATTAGATTCACTACTATGTTTCGCCAGTGAAAAAACTTTAATTACTGAGTGAACTTTCTTACGGTTTGAAAGAATATTAAAAAACCATTCGTTCGGAATCCGGCCTTATTAATCGTTAAGCACATGTTTTCCTCAACATTTTTCAATCTTTTATCCCCGAGATTTCTTATTTTCTTTTTTTATTCATCACGTGGAGATGAATTAATTCGTTTTGTTGACAGGTTAGAAAATTATCTTAAAAGAAAATATTGACCTTTAATCATCAATGATAGTTTTATAGGTTTTGGAACGAATTTCTCAAAACCCATACACTATAACTCTGCTCGCCCTAGACATTTCGGTTAAATAAATGTTTACACGTTTATAAGTGGAGCATAAAGAAACAAGGAAAATTGTAAAATTCTAGTAAAAGGCTACAATGCAATGGGGTACTTCGGAGAGGAAATTAATTAAAAGTCGACTCTAATTAAAAAACTCCTAGAAAAAAACATAGTACAAAAGAAATGGTAAATAAAAATAGCGAAGGCTTTCAAAACGTTCGCAAGAATTTAAATCATCACGGGTAGGTGAACTTAATTATGTACAGAGATAGACGTAAATTAAAAACCGATTTTCCATAGCTATTTTTTTCTCCAAACTTTCTGATAATGAAAGTAGGACTAAGTTGAGGTTACAAAAGTGTTGAAAGGTGTTGGAGCAAATTCTTTTTACAACGTAAACAAAGTTCGATTGGGATATTATATACTTGTATTATGATTTAGTTTACTACAAGTGATATTCTTGGAATTAACACAACTTAAGTTTGTTTTAGTAAAGTAGAATTGATAGGTAATTAAATATTCTAAGTTTTTAATTTTCAAATCTTAGTTTTTACAACAACTATGTCAAGTGAAAATTCAAATATTAGTTTACTAAAAGCATGATTGTTTTTATTTGAAATTTAGGTTATTTTCAATACAAATTTAAATTTCCTTCTTGTTTTTTTTTATTTCTTTGAATTTATTTCATTCTTTAGTTTAACGTATAGGTCTAATCAGTTTGTTGTACATAATTTTTTAATGAGTATTTATGGTATGCCCAAAATATATGGATATTCCGACGAAATATTGTATTGTGCAGACAAGTTTTCTGTTGTTTACCATTTTAATTATTTCAAGTATTTATATTATTCACAAATAAAATGAAAGATTATAATACAATATATTTGGTAAAATTAGACAATATTGTATTTTGTATGCTTATGTTTTCACTAAAATGTGAAAAATCTTTCTATTTAATGACATTTAGGCGTCTTTTTGTAAGTCTGGAAGTAAGGTTTTGTGCAAACTTATATTGAAGAAAACAATCTATTTGTATTCTAATATTTTACAAGTTTTTTTTTTTTGGAAATAATAAATAATCAAAGAATATAATTTAATAACAATAATATCGATGACATACATATTTTAAGATTTTTAGTAAAAACTGCATAGTACAATAATAAGTTACAAAATCTTTATATTACTTTACAGTATAAGTAATAAAAATAGTATAGAACAAAATATAAATCTAAGTAGTAATTTTTGTATCATTTGTACTCCCAATTATAAAAAATCAGAAAAGTAAGTTCATTTTTGACTGTTGATGGAACTTCTAAGCAATTATGTTATGTGCCAAGTATAACATGTCTTTATCCATTTATAATTGACGTATTACATGCCATAAAACTAACATTATATTAGTTTCTAATTATAACATCGTAGACATGAAAATAAAGATCCGTTTGGTAAAAAATGCATTTTGCGTCCAAAAAGATAAAAAATACTGTTCTGATTAATCTATAGCACCTTAACGCTCTTTATATTGAAGTAATATGGAGAACGCTCAAATGTAAACTACGAAGTTTCATAATTTTGAGTTAAAATATGAGCTCTACAAAGAATAACTTATTTCTATCGAGTTGTAATTGAACCGTTCTATCGTTGTATCATTATTCTCATTCTCTAGGAAGTAAAAAATAATATTTAACGAATAATAATTATAATTTTTTTATGTTTTGGACATGCTTTAAAAAAAAATCTGCTATTTTAGGGTCTTACATATAACCATAAAGATTATGACCTGCAGCTATTTCACGATAATTATCCTCATCTTAAAAATATGAAAAGCTTATTTTACTCCTAAGGAATGTATACCATTTTTTATGGGAGAAAATATGCCGAATATAAATCTAAGTAATAGTTCATTACATATTTTGTACTCACAATTATAAGAAATAGAAAGGAGAGTCTTAAAGTTGGAAATAATTAGCAGAATATTTATGAATTTTAATTAAGTACACATAATATGTTTAAGAGTTAAAAAACTAAGTACATAATTCTGAAAAAATGAAACTAACATACTTTTTTTTTCTAATTAAATACTAGCAGGAAGACGAAATCTTGTGTTTATGGAAATGATGAGTAGTTCATATTAGAATGTAGCACTTTTTATACATATATAAACGTAAGATTAATAATTTACAAGTATCAGTGCACATTTATGGCTAGTTTTGTTGCTCTATGATCTTTTTAGATACTCATGGGTTAATTTGAAATAAAGTTATGTGTACCTAGTATAAAGATAAACATTTTTAATTGACTGTTCTGTAATAATATAACCACTTTTTGCCTTACATAAAACTCAAAGAATATATATATTTGGATGGTTTATTACCTTTAAGATAGTTGTACGCAGTTCTATTTTTCTAAAATTACGAGTTTCGGCTTAACGCAATTATTGTAATCATAGTCATCTCTACAATGTAGTCACAGTTCAAGTGAATTTTGTAATTGTTAGGCTTAACAACCGGGCCGTTATTTATATTAATGTTTTTTATCTGGAGGGAAAACATTGATCTTGAAACCAAGCGTAATTACGGTTCTTTTTTAAAAAATTGTTTTGAATAAAATAAATTTTTCTTTAAGAAAATTATGTGCGTGGTTAAGTTGTTAGCCTCTAGATATATCTGAATGTTCCTGGTTCGAATCCAGGTTCGGGCATGGATGTTTGTACGCGTATGGTGTAGAAGCGGCTGGTGCACCTTAAATCTGTCGTGGCCGTAAGTCCTCACGTTGGGTTGGTGTGGTAGTTTGGAAAGTATTGTGCAAGCTCAGGTGTTGCCTCGTCATCTGACCGTGGTTCAAAATTACGAAGTGTTGTCCTCGGAACTTTCCCTTAAGGGATTTATCCCGGACCGTCGTCAATAGCCCGTTGTGTTGCTCTAGACGACGTTAACTAATAATTATCAATTACCAATTACCATAGTTCGTAAGAGAATGAAATAGCAAAACTTGAAACTACTAAATTTGTATAGTAAAAATACACTTGATTACCACTTTTAATTTTAAATGTGATAAAGACTTAGATATCTAAAGATAGAATTGGGGTAAATAGAGTTACCTAAACTTTAATATGATTTGAACTGTAAAAATAATTTTTCGTTTAGAAAGCTGAAATTCAATAAATATTTTACTACATTATTAGTTTAATTCCTTCGCCTGATACTTGTACATTTCATTTTTACTAATGAATGCAAACTAGATTAAACATAAAAAGTGTTTGTATGTGTCCGATTAAAACTGTACTGGTTGGTGTTGGTTTAAATGAGGAAGGGCTTGTTTTGGCGTTTCATCGTGCAAGGACCATGCATTTGCTGAATATATGGCAAATACAACACAATATCAAGTAAAAGAGCGAAAGAAAGAAATGGCTGACAGGGCTGTGTCGAAATACAGCTGCTAGGTTCAAGGCGTATAATACTTCAATGAGGACATATTTCATTCCTAATTTAATAATTCAGTTATTTTAAAACAGGAAAAAAACTACTCACTTTGCAAACTTCACGAGTTGCCTACAACAATATAATAATAAATACATTCAAAATAGCACCCGGTTTTCCAGCTTCTATTGTAAATTTCACTTAATTTACATTCGTATAGCTAGTCGAACTATGAAAGCTGGAATATATTCTTTTCGGTGTAAAAGGCTCCTTTAAAAACAAAGTGCCAAATTTAATCTTCATCCCTTATTTATCACTTCAGTTACTTTTAAAATAGGAAAAAAGCTACTCACTTCCCAACTTTCACGAGGTGTCTAAAGCACCGTAATAATGTATACATTCAAAATAACACCCTGCTTTCCAACCTCCCCTGTTCTTCTAATGATTTACATTTGTTTATATAGCCCCCATTTTATAGGAAAAACAATCAGATAGAATTGATTTCCTCTTCCCCCTCCAGTTTGATTTCGGCACTAGAAACGTCTCAGGACGCTCGCAATCCAACAACACAAGAAAGCATCGAAATGTTAGGTGAGAGGGAATTGAAAGGAACGAAAAAGCAATAAGAAAAGGGAACTTTGACATTCCGATCCACGATCTTAAATACTTAATCTCGATCATCAATCACGATATGGTATCGGACTCCGATCGATATCGGTCGGCGATCTTGCACTTTAGTTGTTGAACCGTTTCTTCTTTTCACTTTCGCTGACCACTTCGAGGAAGGAAACGGACATATGGGAATAGGAATATCTCGTCCCATCCCGCCAATGTAGGTTTAACCGATTCCGTTGAAAAAAGAAAGGAAAACATGATGGGGTGAGTATTCGAGGGAAAAGAAATATCCTTGTCGATCGAAGTAGACCTTGAGTGGAAGAAAGTGGGTTAGGAAATGGTACGAACGTCCTCTTAAAGAGAACGGTGGAATGCTTTTAATGAATTTTGTTGAAAGAATGTGATAAAAAGCAAACGTGCAAAAGAACTTTCAAATTAAAACAAGATACCTTCGTACAAGAACAATTTTTATCTTCTGTTGTAAGCAAAATTTTCTCTTTAAGTAGATTCTTATTTTTGTACTCCTGCACAAGACAATTATTTTGGATTGTACTACCACATAAATCACCAGGACGGCTATTCTAATATGTTTAGATGAGAAACTCATTATCTTACACTGTTGAGGATACACTAAATGCTTATTTTAAAGATGATCAAGTAGGTAGGAAGTTAAGTTTATGTCTGAACGCGCTATTTTTGTGATGATGAGAAATACATAGAAAAAATTGTACTCGGCTTAAAATACATGCAAGAGACATTTTCTGTCCAGCTAAATATAGGTGACAGTAGTGTTTGTGTTGCGATACATGTTTCCTGAACATATTATGAGTATAAAGTTACTTGGCTTACTTTCGAATGCCGAAGAAAAATTAGAATTGATACAGGATAGTTGAGTGGATCAACGCCAATCAGATCAAACGATAAACATTGCCTTAACGGCAATAAACTACATTTTTAATGTAATTGCCGAATGACACAGCATTTGAAAAGCAGAACTAAAATCTTCACAGATCGTCTGTCTTTTTATTCTTTACATTGAAATTTCACTCTCCAATGCTATCAAATCAAATTGCTTGTAATTTTTATTTCTTGACCTTGTGGAGAGTACGAATTGAAATTCGTTGTTCTTGTCAGAAGCAGACGATTCGCGTAATATCGCTCTCTTTCTCTCTCGGCGCAAGTTTGTAATGCGCATGCGCGAAGCATTACGAACGGAGCGCGTATCAATATTCTTACTTCTTAACTTTTCCCTTTCGGTTGTGTTCGTCTTGTGTCTCTTTTCGTCTTGTGGAATAAATTATTGTGTTCTAATTTATGTTGTATTAATTGCACACCAACGAACACCACAACCTAAAACTTAATCCTTAGTCTTTAAATAGCTGCTTGGTAAAATAACATTTTACGCTTGTTGATGGTTCTACTCTAAGCCGAAGATATGTAAAACATCATTAAAAAAAAGTATTCAATATAAATAACTGTATCGTTTTAAAATTTAAGTGCAACTCAGAAAGACACTTTAAAAACATTTGCATATGATCAGAATAGATTTTTGTGTGGTTCTCTAATACCCTAACAGACGGGTACCCAAGCTGTAATACTAGATGTGCTGGACAGATTATAAATATATTGGGTTTCTTGCACCGTCAAAGAACAAAAATCTGTAAGCTGGAAAAAACGCAAGATCTCACTGATGTTAGGATTGTATGGATGCATGTATAGTGGTGATAATTAATCACTCGGTATGTGTAATGAAGTGAAATCATAAAATATTTTATGCAGGATATAGTTTTAATGATATTTTAGGGAATTAAAAAAGTTACACAGTAGTCTTACACCTAAAAATAAGTACAAAATTATAGATCGATGTAAATATAATAAACAGAATTCGATTGTTGAAGTATGGCTTCTAGAATCCAGTCGTTCAATTTGAATAAGAAATTTTACTTACTAATTTCTGTAAATACCTTCTGACAGAAAACTAGGGTATAATGGAATTCATAAAATTTTTTTAAAGAAGTGACACCTGTAACGTGTGTCATAAAATTGCCTGCAGAGTAATTCATTGAGTTAACTAATTATAATATGTCGCTTTGGTCAGTATTTTTTATCTGATTTACCATAATGTAATCAATTGAGGCGATCTAATGCTTATGATAAAGCATGAAAAGATTAGACATCTAATTTCATTAGCAAAATTCCGTAGTAAAGATTATTGGACCTAGAAATAAGTTACTCAAGACTGTTTGAACATGCATCCACACTCCATAAATATAACTGGTTGCATTTCCAATATATTCTACTACAGTTCATATAACTGAACTGTCGAGTTTTTTTAAAGAAATCTTTGACTATATTCGAAAACCGCTTTGCGCAGTGGTTGTATAAGAATTAGAATATACCTCACATTAGAAAACCACTTCACACGAATAGATTTTATGAAGGACAGTCTCAGGTGTTACAGTGATTAAAGATATACGGTAAAAGGATTCGTGACACCTAATATAATACTGAAATCTAATTTATATATTTTGGTTTGCAAAATGAGAAAAACCAACCTAAAAATTGTTGCCAGACAAAACAACATTTTCCTTTCTCCTTCCAAGCTACGGATTGAATGAAATATTTTATGCGAAGATGGAAGGCTATAAGAAGGCCCAGTGCTTCTAACACTTCGAATATTTGTTTTTTGAATTTTTAAAGGTTTCGAAAGTCTGAAGTCTTCATTTCATAAGGAAAACACCATAATAAAAATCATTACTTCGTCTGGAATTAAGATTTTTCAGACATAGTTAGTGTTACTAGACTTGGTAGTTAGTTCCCGTAATAGTTTTGATGGCTTCAACAGACTGCATTATTCTGAAACTAATAATTTTTCCACTGTGTGCACAACTCTACAAGCTTTGAACATACACACATCAAATTTGGATTTAACTTGAATTTTAAGAATTTTTCAAAATAAAATAAAAATATTTTCAGAAAGTAAAGTTGTTTTGTGCAAATTTTGGCGGGGAATGTGAATAAAATCTTACTTAAATTCAACCAACAGAATAATAAACCAAACATAAAAATAAATAACACTCAAATAAATCATTAGTTTGGTATATAATATTTTTGTTTACTGACAATATTCAGCAAAGGTATAATTATATATATTTGATTAAAAATTAACTCAATGCAAAGTGACAAAATATATTTACACGAAGACTATTGTTCTCTATGTTGCGGTTACGAGTACAAATAAAATATGCCAACATTTTCATTTTGATATACACTATATATTAAGAGCTACAGTCTATCAAAAATAGGATACCATGATTTTCATCATAATTTGAATTCTTAAAGATAATGTATCCCTTTAACCATTCATCGTTTGATAAAACAAACGGTCATGTGAAAAATCTGTTTAAGACTTCATGACTTCTGCAACTCTATCATTCGTTTTTCAAACTTATAGTGTAGCAGAGTAATTTTAATTCCATAAAAACACAATGGCGATATATTTTCTATACAGTACTTTATGTACTAGGATTTTAGCTCTCCTTTTTTTGTTGACTTTTATTATACAATTTTCTAATTGTAGATTAATAATTAAAGAATTAATATTACTTCCCAATGAAATCGGTCAATATCACCACTTCTATCTTTGGCAAAACAACAACTGCTTTTGTCGAAAATAACATGTTCATACCGTATCACTCCTAATTTACCTAGAAAAGAAGACTCTCTAAACACTTTTCGGAGGAGCAGAGTATCAGTGAGATTGCATTAAATAGTTGTTTATCAGCTTTTTGGTTGAATGCATGGAAACAAACACGCGGTAGAAAAATTGAAGCACTCATTAATAAACTAAGAAGGAAACAAAACTACGAAACATAAAATCAACTCACTTTTACACTCCTCTAATCCTTCCAAATTAATTTTTCATAAAAATCCATATCATGGTTAGAGTTTGAAAGTACATATATAATTAAAACAAAAACCATTCAATAATATCATAATTTGAACGTGCTTTACAACTAGAATATCAAGACACACCGACGTTTATAAGTACGCTAGTGAACGATACGCTTGGTAAAAACTAAATTCACGGATCGCTAGGCACTCATCCCCCCCCCCCTCAACTTTTAAAATATAAACAACTATATACTTGAATTATTACTCTGTTATTTCTATGAAATATTTCCATGAGAGAAAAACAATTCCTCGTTATCAAAAGAAAATAAATATTCCGTGACAGCACAAAAGGCTGACGTTTGAGTGGTTTAAAGGAATAAAGTACATCATTATAATTAAAGAATAATGTAATATGCTTAGAATTAAGACGAAATGAATCTAAATTGAAATTATTTATATGATGGAATAATTTTGTTTCCTTCCTCAATACTTGTGGGGAAGAATGAAATATTCAAATTAAGATTTTGAGAACTAATTATTTTGACTTTATCCTTTTCCTCTAACACCGAAGATACATTCTTCACATATTTCTTAATGATGTTTATATTTAACATGTAACATAATATACAGTCACGGGTAAAACACGAACCGTCTCCTTTATTTCGAACATTATTCATACTAGAACCATCTAAAACGTGTCATTCAATAGGGATTAAAGTCCTCTAGAAATTCAAATCCAAAAACGTTGCATAAGGGGAGATCTCCATATCAGATTTTGCACAAACAATGACATTTATAATGGAAACACCATGTTTTGATGCTGTAATCAGATTCTGCGTCGTTATGTTAGTCTAAATATGAAATTTGGCTTACCTATTTTTCTATCCCAAGATATTCAATCTTAAAATTGTGTCAATTTCGGGGTTCATTGCCACATAGAAAGGCGATATTAGTAGATAGACATTAATTGTAGGTACATCTACCCAAATTTCAAATTTGAACACTATTTTAAACGCATTTTTCAGCGATCCAAGAATTATATTTATCACGCAAATGCAGACGATTTGAGAAAGATTATATTTCTTCGCAAATGCAGATGATTTGAGAATTACATTGTTATATTTAATATGCAAGTGCAAACGATACGAAAATCCTTATCCGAGGTTTAACAAGTTCTTAATTCTTTGGTTTCCCTCTAGAATATCTGTAATGTGGAAAATGTAATGTATATAAAAAACTAATCATCGGAATGAGCTAAAATTTTGTATAGTTATACTAGAAGTAATTCTAAATTTACTACCATCAAAATAGAATAAGGTTCTAATATTTCCATGCATTAATTAAATAATTATTATTGTATACTCAAAATTATTTTAAGAATAAACGTTTAGGTAATTTTTGCCTGGGTGGTTTGACAAAAATTTGACACAAAATATCAGTGTATAGAAACATTTTTAGTTAGGTATCCATAAAATTCTAAGAAACTGTTTTAACATTAGGAGCTCTTATTTTTCTGTCCTCATAACTTCGAAACGGTAAGAGTTTATGAAAACATATTAGGTATCAGACGTTAAATTTTAATATAGATTTGAAATTGTGTATCGAAGTAATGGGTTATTATAAGAAATCATAAAGTAAGTGCTCAATTTAATGTGAATGTGTGCAAAGTTTATGAATTTGAATTTATAGAAGACATTAGGTAACTGTCAAACGCCATATTTGAATTGTTTCTACTGTTAAAATTGCTCGAATGAAGATAAGTGGTTCGTTTTTTTTCCGTGACGTTACTATAAAACCCGTTTACAAAAAATATATCAAATTGCCATATCAAAAATGCTGCGAATAATAATGTTCGCTTAAATCTTTAACTTCTCTAGCATCACATTTATTTATGTGTTTTTATAAATGTGCTGAACTTCATAAAAATATACCATTAAAGTGCATTGCTTATTAAGATATTTTTAGTATACAGTCAATACACATAATACAAACATTGCTGCATTATTCCTCTGGTAAAGTATTAAACTAAACTTAAAGTTCTTTCCATGTAGTTACTTGCAAATACTTCAAGCACGTATTATGAAAATTGTCTTCCAATTTAACTTCTACCGTTCTTTTTGTATCACGTTATTTATTTCACTTTTCAGAATTTATCCTTTAAAAAAAAGCTCAGGTAACGGGGCAGATTGTTAAATGTCTTCTTTCTCTCGATAACTTTGCTTAATTCCTTAACAAAATGCCACCCATGAATAGAATGGTATCGCAGTTGATTGGTGACTTCGAACTGTGTGCGTCCTTTGTACTTACTTAACCGTGGTATCTGAACCATTATACCAGTGGTCACAGAAAAGACGTGTTTGGCTGAAAGAACTAATCAAGACGGGAAAAAAATCACTTGAGACTGCGACTCGATTAGTTGTTAGAAAATCTCAACCAATGAAGTAATGGCTTGAATAAAAGCTGGCAAGTAACAATTGTCTTTTCTTTTCCGCTCTATAATTTTCCTTAAAAAGGTATCTTTTTCTATTTTTTCCTTCGTTCTCAATTCCAGATAATCGTTTTTTCCCTCACAATTTTTTATACCTCTTACCGCCAGCAGTAAATTTCGAAGGAAAAAATCAATGCTACTAGTGCTTCGTTGGAAAGTAAAGAAATACGTGCTACAGAAGAACATCCTTGTGGGGAATTATTTTCTTCTGCGTAAAAAAAAGAGGCATTCACCAGCACAATTATCCGAATACCAAATACCTCAGAGAAAAGAGGGATAGAGAACATACGTAGTTAAATAAATGTCAATGTATCAGATAACGCAATCTTGTTATGATAAATGGTATACTACCTGTTATGAATAAAAATGTATAAAATAGACTGTGTATTTTTTTAATCGTTGATAGAAAGAGCGAAAAGAAAAAATTATACTTTTCGATGAAATATTATCTTTTTTGAAATAGTTATTTCTATTTATATTTACGCGATTTATTAATGATTAAGAGAATAATACTTTCATTACGATTGTGCATTGCTATAACTACTGTTTAGGAAAATTATAATAAATAATGTAAAAATAATGTTAATTTTTATGTGTAAATCAAGGAGATATATGAACTTCATGCAAAGAGAAATGACTTTATGAACAAAAATAGCATAATAGAGTTATAAACATATTACCCAATCTATACATTGTTCATTGAAGTAGGATTAATTACTTTATATCTTTGTTTATGTATTTATTTTTTATTATCATCCAATCCATTGAATATTTTCATTATGGTATCCCAATGACCTATATGTGAATCACTTTTCATAACTCTGGTATACTATGTGGAGAAGATTCACGTTAAAATTTCAATCCTCATCATGTATAATGGGCAAACGAATTTATAGAGATATCAAACATTTATTAAGGACGAACATACATCCATACTTTATCCCGGATTTGAACTGGAAGTTTTTTCCATCAGAATTCAGGGCTTAAATAACTAGATTGATTGGTCGGCTCTGTTGAATGCGATTTGGAATCATTATTTTAGGAATATTCCACCATTCTAAGTTACTGCATGCATATTTCATGAAATGCTCACAATTAGAAAGAAAGGATGTACTTTAATGTTTCATTTTGAAATTTAAACTAATTTTATAAATATGTAAAATAAGGTACGTTGCATTAACTAAGAGTAAAACACGTTTAGCAAAAAAAAATTCGAAGAAAGCGGAAACGAAAAAGATTCTAGTATTAACAATGTGAAAATTGTGATTTTTCATGATTTTAAGAATTATTTATTACTTTTTGTAATACTCAATTTGCAATCGAGCAGACAAGAGCACTTTCATTTTGTATTGCTTAAGAGCAAATAAGGAATAAAGTTAGAATAAATAACATACATTCAATCAATTTGTTGTTTTGTTTCTAAAGTGTCTTTTCTTGTATGTTTCGCAAAAAGAAATCTATTCTTCCAGCAAGGAAAAACAGCTTGGTCGACTTCATCAATAGAAAGCGTCCCAACATTCTGTTCTAGAGAACTAAGAAACTTGTATTTGAAAATTTTGACTTATTGTGTTTTACTTCTAAGCCAAAGATATATTGGCAATAACAAGATGATGGGGTCAAAATAAAATTACAATGAGATGTTACGGTTCATTTTAATCTGCTTGATTAAACACTCAGTTAATTTTTTTTTTGTAAAATTTCTTACTGCAACCTTTTATCCATATTTTGTGGATTTTATTTCATGAGTATTACTTTATTTGTTTAATCACCCATAATATGTTCTAACCTCTTTTATATATTTTCCAAGTTGGTACAGTCGATGAGTCATTCCATACTCTATCCATCCAAATACCGCAGGGGGTGGGGTAGGAACTGATGCCTTTATGCTGCGGCGCTTGTATTTTTTCAATCGTCTCACAGAACGGATTTTCTCCTGATTCTCCAAGCCCCCATACCTAATTACCTAACTTGAGCAATATGGCTGTGAGTGGCATTTACGATTGACGCTTACTTTCATAGCATTGTTTGGCATGAGAGGAGATATCACCTGGCGACATTATGCTTTCCCCAAAGCGTTCATACCTCACTGTGGTCAGGGTAGGGGGGCCAACGAACAAAAGAAGGAATCCTATAGAGGATCAGTCAGTGACAGCCCGTAAAGGATGATTGATGACAGCAGTCACTTAAAAGGGGGATAGCAATCACCGCTACCATGCCACTGGTGTAAGCGTTATTTATGTAGTAACAAAAGTGAATCTGCCGTATCGTAAAGGTTAAATCTGTTGGTTCTCAAACGTCCTCACGTTTGTGTGATGTGGAAGTTTTGAAAATTACATGTTGACTCAGAAATGACCTCATCTGGTTTAACCGGGAAACTGCAGTGGTCCAAACTTATGAGACGTTACCCATACATCATTACCTTCGAAACTGAACCCGAATGGTCACCAATAGCCCATTGTGTTGCTCCAGCACGTAATTTATTTTTATATTTATGTCATATTTCTCTAACACTTACCAAGTATTCAATTCATAAATTTAATTTTGGAAAAAAATAGTTTTTGACTCGCTGAAATATATTAAGTGAATTAAGATCATCTATATATTGCCTAAAATTTGATTGTAATGTAGAATATTGTTACTGCAAATACGTCTTTGGGAGATTTCTGGAAACACATTCAAGATTGTTTAGATTTGTGTCCGTTGTCGATTCAGAATGCATTCTGATATAGTATGGTATGTTTTGTTTGACCTCACTGTACTCTCACTGTAATGATGCATGGGTATGCTTTGTATCATAGAGAATTGAAATGTTGTGCATACATACTCTCATAATTCAATGTTGGGAAATTGGTTAATATAACTAGTTCAGCATTTAAATATGCTTAAAATAACGTAAGTGTTAAAACTTAATGTGCATGAGTTTGTGAAAATATTTTCTTAAGGATTAATAAGACATTGACGTAATATGTTTTTCGAATAAAGAATCAAGTTTCTACGCCACCAAAGTTTCCAGTGGCGATCACCAACCCTTCTTTCCAACTTACATGTATAGCCATATTTATTAAAACCCAGTTCGCAATCATCATCACGTAATATTATGAAACCTGTTTACGTAAACTGCGTCTGTGGGATAACGCAATTATTCCACAAACAACTGTAAAATTCTCACTGTACTCATTAAGAGTCATTGAAAGAGTGACTGAACTGCTATCTGGGGAGAATAGTTAAGAACTTCACTTTGATGAATTGCTAAACTATCTCCTTTCTTTCGGATTGCAATTTGGAAGTCTAAGATTTAGCATCATTGCATGAACATTGTTGAAACACATGAGAGAATATTCTGAATTAGACAAAAATCTATTGTCTTCTCTTCGGAGTTTGTACTTATAGTAGAACCTGTTTCAAACCTTTTCTGAGATTATACTGTCAACTAATTTTATTATGTTGAGATTTCAGTATATCAGCTTAATATTTAGAACTAGTTATATTTCACACCAACTAATTCAATGCATTGTTTATAAAATGTTGATGTTTAGTTAATACTCTAACTAAAATGTATTGCCTGCCCTTTAATGCTCCTAGAGTTACGAAATTTTCGAGTAGTGTAGGATTACGTTTGCCTCACAACACACACGTAACGACTAAATAAATATATATATATGGATTAAAATAATCATATAAAACATTATGTAGATGAACAGATTAAAATTGGTTAGTAGTCGTGCAGGGAAGACTAGTTTTAAGAATGGATATATATGTGTGAATTTCACTGGGGGTTAAAATACCGTTAGTCAAACCCATTTAGCAGGTAATTATACCTAGAACAAATGGAATGATAAGTACTTAATAGACGGTTGTCAAAAGTGATTTTGATGCCTATTCCACTAACTCGTTATTGGATAAGTTGTTAAGTCAAGTTGGATAAGTAACGGAGGAGCAACCGGGACTTTTTGCTAGTTAAAAACTCCGTAGAAACAACGACCGTTGTTTATTCGGATTATGTTTGCCACAAAACAGACGTAATGACTAAATAACTAGATATATGGATGGAAAGAATTCTAGAAAAGAGTCTATAGATCAAGCAGGTCCAAACTGATTAGAAGTTTTGCCAGGAAGACTAGTTTTTAGAACGGATAGATACGTGTGAATTCTACTGACCGTTAAAGTAACGTTAGTCAGATCCATTTATCAGGTAACTGTACGGTAAACAGATGGAATGATCAGAACTTACTAGAAGGATGTCAAAAGTGCTTTTGATGTCCATCCCACTAACTTGTTGGGGTGTGGTAACCAAGTTGGATGAGTAACGGATTTACAACCGGATGTTTTCTAGTTCAAAACTCGGTAGAAACAACAACCGTTTTTTACACAGGGTCTGGTGCCTGTTAAATAAGTCGTGGTCTCAGATGTATTTTCATTGGCGTGGTGTGAAAGTTTGAAAAGTGGGGTGTCAGCTCAGGTGTCTACTTCTTCCTCTGACCGCGTTTCAAAATTACGTGATCCTCGGTAATTATCCTCGGATCTTTCCCCTGTGAATTGGTCCCGGACCGTCGCCAGTAGCCCGTTGTGTTACTCCAGTGATACTTTAATTTTATACCTACCAACAGACACGTCATCAATTAATCTACAAGGAATTACAGTACTGCTATAATACTATAGGGATTTACGTTATATATTAGCTTGGTAAATCAAATATTGCAACAACGTTCTCAATAATGATGTACACAAATACGGAAATAGATCACAGATACTTTTATTGCATTTCTTCTAAATCTTAAACTGTTTTGATGCCTATGCTTACTAAATAGAATTGACAATATTTGTCTAAGGTATGGAAATAGAAAGAATAATTCACAGACACATGCTTTCATCGCATGACTTTACTGCTGTTCCTTTTATGTCCTCGCGAAAGACAAAAAGCACCTTTTTAGAAACAATAGTGATGTCGTTGCGGGGTAAGACATTAAGGAATACGGTGCTTAAGATAATATAGTTGGTAAACACTTCTATAGTAATTGAGACGGGTCTTACCCACTTACCCCAGGTAATGACATTGAGTCCACGATGGAAGCTTTTCTCGGCCAACAGATAACGAGCTTTTTTCGAAAGCCATCTGTGCTTCGACGGAGTCAAGGATGTAGCCTTTTAACAACTTCATTAACTTTCTAAACCCGTTTTAATATGCTAATGCAGGCCTTTTCTTTTTATCATAAAGGTGAGATAAAATTCAACTATTCAGCCTTTTAAAATCCTTTTATTAGAGTTTGTTTTAAATTCTTTGGGTGCTGTGTAAGAGGAATAAAAGTTTGAACAAAGAGAGGTTTTTTTTGGTTTGAAGCTCCCATCGGTCTTAATATCGAAAAGCGGTCAGCAACCATTTAAGCAGTTTTCAGGAAATTACTTAATGCTAGTAATAGGTGAAGTTTTCAACATCTTATCGTAGGAGTCAATGTATGATATAATGTGCAACAATAACTAGGCATACACAGAATCCAATGCTTCAAAATCGCCGTCTATCTGGTGCAGTGCTCATGACGTTTGTTTGCCTTGAAGCAGGTCCTAAATTTGATTCCCCGTTACTCTTGTTAAGAGTAACGACAGCTAATGTGTGCGCTTTCAAATATAGCTTTCAATTCACTTCATAAGAGGTCTGTGGTTTTGCATAAGAAATAAAAATCAATACTTCCAGACGAACTGTAATTTTCTAGACATAGACACATCGCAACCCGGTAAAAAGTGACACAGGTCAAAAAAAATTTTTTTTTAATGTTAAGTCATTGAAAAAATGTATGAGGTTCCCCAGCGTGTTATATTACTGTTCTACAGAATATAATAGAAGCTACCACAGTGAATACTTGCCTAAAGTTTAAAAGAAGCTTATACTATTTCAATATAAGTTTTATAGTATCCTTTAAGTTGATGTTTCTAAAATTCTGCAATTTTAAGTTGTGTCACTTTTCTTGCCGGGGTGCTAGATGTTGGTAGTCACCCATCTGATGTAAGAGGTTTTTTTTGTCAAGTTAAATATAGGAGGCGCTAGCGTTTCTGCGATGGAACTTGATTCATGAAAGCGACGCCATTTGTCTTTGTTTCCAAATCTAATAAAAGAACTTAACCAATAAACATTTTAAAAGAATGAATTTAAAATTATAGTATGATAAGTGATCAGTCAACAACAATTAAATCAAATGGCGTAAAACTACATTCTAATGAAACCCCAATTGGCATGATGCAAGATCATTGGAATAGGCGAAAGAAAATAATCATTTTGCAGGCCTGTGTTTTTTGTTTACACTGAAATACCTTCTTATAGTGATCATAACGTTTGTCTGCGATCAAGTAACACTCCGATTTGAATCCTGGTTCGTAAGAGCAAGGATGGTACAAATTGACTCTGTTTGGAGTTACGGTAGCGTACCGGTTGGGTTCATGGTCACCATATTTCCAATGATTTTTCCACTCCAAACTGCTCCCTAAAATATAACCTCGAGCTCACCCATTCTAATGCGAAATAGGTCAGTGGTTGGACATTAAAATATACAAAAACAAGTATCGTTTTACAATGGCCTACTAAGTTTTAAGCATTTTTAATATTTTTCCTTAATCTAACATTTTTTACAAAACATTACTTATTTTGAGATTCTAGTATACATTCCAAGTTTAATATTCCAGAAGAAGTCATTACGTTACTCAAAATGTATTGATTCAGCAGCTTTAGCCTATTACATAAATATAACTCTCAAACCATTATGTAAATCTTAAGATGCCTAGACACTTTAATGGTTTTCAAGCAGTTTTTAAATTGCAGATTGAGTCTCTAGTTCACACATAAGGAAGTGCAATTTTGGTTTGTGAATTAGCTTTTTTCTTAGAAGTGATTATAGGTTGAGGTCAACCCGTGAAATTACGTGCGGATTATTTGGGCATGATAGCGCGCGTGGGAGTCATCTAGGCCCCCTCGTGCTAAACTATGTACTTCGAAGTTTTAAATTTCTCTCTAAAGAACCTACATAGAAAATAAAATGACTACGAATCAAGATTTAATTAATTGAGTGAAATATGAAAAATACGATTGCGCCTAATATAAAAATATTTACACGACTACAACTATTCATAATTTGTTTTCTTTCATACTATTTTCAGGAATATTGTGCGTGTAATCTTTATGTAGTTACCTCGCACTGGAAAAAACAAAGGGTTTTTGGAGACGTTTCGGGATTAATACCGAAGGAAATCCACCAAGGACACCTCGAAATTTTGAGTCACGATCAGTTGACGAGGTCAACGCCTAAGCTGGTACCTCACTTATCTAATATTAACATGCAAAATGATCAAAGGTAAAACGATCTATGCAGTTTTCTTGTTTTTCCTCTTAGGACCCTTTACACCAACTTTTACTTCATTTTATTTGGTGAGTTGCTAAATTGTGTCACCGCATACAAGTGTACACAAAATTCTTTCAAGCTTCGGAACAACCCAACTACACCAACTCCTATCTGCTGAGATACTAAATTAAAGACTTATCCCGGCACTATCTGTTGGATAAAAATCTCTCATATCCAATAGAGAGAACTTTTTCAATCGATATAATTAAAAAAATCTTATTACTGTTCACATTTCTTGCATAGTTCTCTGCTTTGCATGTCTCACGATAGACTTCTCAAAGATGTTTTAGCGTTATAAACATTTCTGCAATCAACAATGTTTCTACAATTGCTGAAACGTTAAAAAAGAACACGCGTTGAACAATCGCGAACAAATTGTCTTGTGGCGTTTACAGGAACGGTAGTGTGACTGACCAATCCTTTGTTAGGAACAGCTACACTCTACGTTACGGCATCGGCGTTTTTTTTTTTTTGGCGCACTTCTAAATTCGCCAAGGAAAGAATTATTTCCTAACTCTTTTTTTGTCACAATTTTTTTTCTTTTTACAACACATTTCAGAACGTTTTAAAAAGTATATTTTTTAAAAAATTCACAAAAAGTAGTAAACTTAAGCACATAACAAAACACATTTGTGAATCAGCAGAGAAACTAAACTACGAATGTTGGGTAAAAAAATACCCTAAAAATTATTATACCCTTACGCTAAATACAGGAGCATGTTGAAAAATAAAAAGATTTACAAAAGAAAACAAGAAAACATGCTGAAAGAAATAATACAACCTGATAACGTCATAATTCTTTCTTAAAAAATAATAAAAACGAAAATGGTAAAAAAAAAAAAAAAAAAACTCTTAATCCTTTAGTGAAAATTATTATAAGAAAACACAAATTCCATAACTGTCAAAATATAAATAATTGGATTAATGATATCACAGAAAACGATTTAAAAGGACCAATGCAATCAAAGGATATTTTTAAAACAAAATAACAAATGGGAAGAAATAAAAAAATTTCAAACGAATCAATGAAATCAAACGATTAACGGATTTTGGAAGAACTTTCTAGAATATTCAAAATGAAAATTGAAAGTTTCCGTTTGCCGAGGTTACCATGAAAACCACAACAACCGTAACGAAAGTTGGGTTGCCTTAATTTATCGTAACTCGCTACTAGAAGTGCGCTAAAAAAATCGCCAAGCCGTTGCCATCACTCATAAACGTAGAGTGTAGCTGTACCCTTTGTTAGCAAGTAAATTAATAGAAAATTCTTGGGAGAATAATCCAGAGAAAATTCGTATTTACCAATAAAAAGTTTAGGGTCGTGAGAAACTCAGCCACTGAAAAGAAAGAAAAGTTAGGGGGGGGGGGTGAGTAGAATTCACAGGAACTGACTCTTTCTTCAACTGGGGAACTGTAGATCCCTAGCTTTCAACGATATTAATTTGAATTTGTGATTAATTTTTTTTACATTTTTCTTTAATGTGAACCATTTTATAGGACACACGATTGATGGCAATAATATAATTTGCTAAGTAATAATCCAATGGAAAATTATATTCTAACTTACGCTAGTTACATATCGAGCATTAAGTTTGAATAAATAATTAAAAAAAGCTGAGCTGCGTCATAAAACATCTTGACAGGTGCAATTATTAAACTATTACCACCATTGATAATAATTATAGAAACATATAATTAAATACTTATTTATGTAAAATTAAAATATAGATACATAATAATTGTTATGATATCTAGAAATATGCTTATGCATATGTTTAATTATTGCGGATTGTAAAAATTTTAAAGTAAACTGCGGTTATGAAATGTTTTTCGATAGATGAATCACTAATTTCGTAATTAGTTTAATGCTTTATATTTTACATTTTATAAATTGAAAAATACTTATTTGGTAAATATATAAAACTTAAAGTACGACAAACACATTTACACTGTAATAGAAATTGAGAACCCTGTTAGAACTAGCTATACATTCAACTATATATTCTTCAATTTAATGAATTCTTCAATTCGCATATCATGCGTATTTCTTTACATTCACTTCCTACGAAAACTCCTTTCAAATACTTGAAGAATGCAACTTTCATTTCCAATTCTAAAATAGTTTACTTCCTTTCAAATATCGCAAAGTATGTATAACTATCTACAGAAAACTACTAGGTAGTGTTTAGAATACTCTGCAGTTTGAAATATTGTGGTAAATGCGCTTGAAATTTACATTTCAATGTACTAAAAGGGAAAGTTTTTAAAAGTAGTGTTCGTAGAAATGTTTTTCAGATAAGTGGAATCCTGTTTGTAGAACCATCGAAAGTTCTTTACTGTTAACTCAGAGACTGAATTCAATAATATGGTTGGTTGCATTTTATTTTATTTGTATCACGCTGCAATTGAAATGAAATTTGTATTTTGCATGAATTCAGTTTTTTAGTAGTCTTTGTTCATTGAAGAATTTTATTTTATGAATTTTCAGCAAACACATCATGAAATCTATGTAAAATATTTTTATTTTCCATTTAGCTTTTCATAAAATTGTAAACTGTTATTTAGAACATTTATATTAGAAATATAAATGTTCCATATATTCACATAGTATAGCAATACTTACCATAAATAGATTGAATAATCAATTTCATCCATTCAAATTGATTAAATCCAATCATCCCAAATGAATTAAATCTATATTTAATCATTAAATACTTCAAATAAAAATTTAAATTTATTTAAACCATCCGAAACATGATTTTAGATTTGCAAAACTGAAATATAGTTGTGCATTTAAATTATTATGATGAACATGCATAAGTAATTGAAAGAATTTCTTGAAAGCTATACAATTTGCTTTTTTCAGATTTAAAATTCCTTATAAAATATTGAAGTCAGGAAAGCAATATATCAAAACGTATTAAGAAAAATGTAATTTCATTTCCTGTAAAAGGATGCAGAAATGCACTGAAATTCTACTTACGTTATCTCCAGTCCTGGGATCTGGAGGAAGGACTGTAATGTTTACTTGAGATGATGGAACTGTAAAAAAAATTACGAAGTATGTATTACTTGGAATGCAATTGATAACTTCAAGTCAAAAATGCAATTATTTCAATTTTCTGAAAGAAGCTTTTTATTATTTGTTTGCTATTTTTATTTTGTCAGGATGGCAAAGCCAATGCAAATAATTTCAAAACATTTTATCACAATTTCAAAAATTGTTTTAGTAATAATAAGTTAGTAACGCGACATTTTTCTATAAAAATGTGAATACAGATTATCATTCTGGTTTCCATTTAGTTAGTCCTTCCAGTATCGTTTTTGCTGTACGCTGGATACTTATACCGACGCAGACATAAAGTTTTTAAAAATAAATTGTGAAATAGAATAGTGTACAGAGTTTGCCGAAAACGTCAGAACACATTGAAGAATTCATCTATAAAAATAATAAATAATATATGAAAAATAATAAAGGGGCTAGCAAATTTCGACTATAATGAACATTTAAGAAAGCTAAACATGTATACACTGGAAAGAAGAAGAAGGAGGGGGGATTTGATTCAGCTTTTCAAGTTTGTAAAACAAGGGGACACAGAGGGCTTAAATTTCAATAGGGATAACAGAACAAGGGGCCATGGGTATAAATTGAATACGACACATTTTAATCGGGATTTAAGGGAAAACTACTACTTTAATAGGGTAATAGACAGTTGGAACGCGTTGCCAGAAAATATAGTTAATTCAAAGGGAGTGTACGAATTTAAGACACAATTGGATAGTCAGTGGGAATTGGGGAATTCATAAACAAAGGACCAGCCTTGTTGGGCTTGAGCCTGTAGCTGGTCGTCAATATTTGTATTTGTATTTGTATCTTTATTGCATACTTTTATTTGTATTCATTTACGGTAGTCATAAATATCGAGTTTTTAAGCGTTAATTTACTCCAATATAAATATATCTAACGTTGTATTCTAAACACATAACACATGCTAGAAATGCGTGGAAATATTTAAAAAATATTAAGTTGGACTATTCAAATAGAATTAAGAGAGAGGTGAAATTTGAGACAGCTTTATCACCGTAAAATCATTTCTACTCTTGAAAAGTCGAAACATATATGCAAGGGAAATAGTTCACTGCAACATTATGTCATAATTTTATGCGTCGACACGCATTTTAGTAATTAGCTACACTCTCGCATGTTGTAGCCGAATTAGCATTTTTTGAGCTGTTGTTACTTAAGCGTCATTTTGAGGATAATTCATATGCAAATTTCTGTTCCGAAAGAGTTACGGGGACTTCAAAATTCGTACCTAATGTTGTTGCCGAGGACATTGAAAACGAAATATTCTTGAGCAAAAGAATAAATAGGAGAAACGAGAATACATTGAACAAAGGGCTTCGTGAAAAGCTATGTTAAGACATTAAATATAAAGTGATGGTGAATAGTCTGTTTATTTTTTTAATGTAAATGGTAAATGCTTTAATAAAAAATAACAACACCTATATGTATAAGGGATTAGTTATTCATATGAAGTAGAGTAGATTGTTAATCTTAGCAAGAGTGCATTTCAGTTTCAAATATGCAGTAAATATATTTTGAACTAGTTATTTTTATTACATGAAATTATTAGTACTTTGTTGTTTGTATTGTTGTCTTAACTAACACCAGAAAATTGTAATTTATTTATTGTTTAGTCTCTCACTAGTCAAAGCTGTATGTCATTACATTTAAACAGACATCACACGGTTACTTTCCTATTCACATTCTCTCTTTTTAAAACAATACCGTCCTCCGTTCTAAATTAAATCCATTTATATTCAACACATTACTCCGGTTTTGTTTTAGCATTCGACTTTAATTTTCAGCAAATGAATCACTAGAATTAAATCAGAGAGGAATTATAAAATCTATCACGGGAAAAGCTATCATGATTAAGGAGTTATTCAGAGTGAATGAACATGTGATCTTGATGTGATTATTTTTATATCATACACATGAATCATTAGTCTTAATTCAAGTCTGGAAATAAGTTATCTGCATCTATAACATTATAACGCTACCCTGTCTAAGATGCAAGGTAGTGATCCCGTGAACATAAAAAGTCCACTACTTTTTTGAGCAGCGCAAACGAAATAATATGTCAAGTGCAGCATTTGTTTTATAGTTTTTGCCGGTTTTATCTTTCGATAAACCTCACTACTTCCTGCGATTATTTCTTTGATGTGATTATTTGTTTTTAAATATCCAACGCATGAATCATTAGTCTTAATTCATGTGGGTAAATACGTTATTTGCATCTTTAACATTACAACGCTACCCTGTCTAAGAGGCTAGATAGTGATCCTATGAACATAAAAAAATCTAAGACTTTCTTGAGCAGCGTAACCGAAATAATATGATGTCGAGTGCAGCATTTGTTTTCTAGCTTTTGCCGGTTTTTTCGTCCGATAAACCTCATTACTTTCAGCGACTATTTCTTTGATGTGATTATTTTTTTAATACCCAACGCATGAATTATTAGTCTTAATTAAAGTGAGTAAATAAGTTATTATAATATTTAACATTACAATGTACCCTGTCTAAGAGGCTAGATAGTGATCCTATGAACATAAAAAAAATCTAAGACTTTCTTGAGCAGCGCAACCGAAATAATATGATGTCGAGTGCAGCATTTGGTTGTTAGTTCTTGCCGGTTTTATCTTTCGATAAACCTCACTACTTCCTGCGATTATTTCTTTGATGTGATTATTTGTTTTTAAATATCCAACGCATGAATCATTAGTCTTAATTCATGTGGGTAAATACGTTATTTGCATCTTTAACATTACAACGCTACCCTGTCTAAGAGGCTAGATAGTGATCCTATGAACATAAAAAAAATATAAGACTTTCTTGAGCAGCGTAACCGAAATAATATGATGTCGAGTGCAGCATTTGTTTTCTAGCTTTTGCCGGTTTTTTCGTCCGATAAACCTCATTACTTTCAGCGACTATTTCTTTGATGTGATTATTTTTTTAATACCCAACGCATGAATTATTAGTTTTAATTAAAGTGAGTAAATAAGTTATTATAATATTTAACATTACAACGTACCCTGTCTAAGAGGCTAGATAGTGATCCTATGAACATAAAAAAAAATCTAAGACTTTCTTGAGCAGCGTAACCGAAATAATATGATGTCGAGTGCAGCATTTGTTTCTAGCTTTTACCGGTTTTTTCGTCCGATAAACCTCATTACTTTCAGCGACTATTTCTTTGATGTGATTATTTTTTTAATACCCAACGCATGAATTATTAGTTTTAATTAAAGTGAGTAAATAAGTTATTATAATATTTAACATTACAACGTACCCTGTCTAAGAGGCTAGATAGTGATCCTATGAACATAAAAAAAAATCTAAGACTTTCTTGAGCAGCGTAACCGAAATAATATGATGTCGAGTGCAGCATTTGTTTTCTAGCTTTTGCCGGTTTTTTCGTCCGATAAACCTCATTACTTTCAGCGACTATTTCTTTGATGTGATTATTTTTTTAATACCCAACGCATGAATTATTAGTTTTAATTAAAGTGAGTAAATAAGTTATTATAATATTTAACATTACAACGTACCCTGTCTAAGAGGCTAGATAGTGATCCTATGAACATAAAAAAAAATCTAAGACTTTCTTGAGCAGCGTAACCGAAATAATATGATGTCGAGTGCAGCATTTGTTTTCTAGCTTTTGCCGGTTTTTTAGTCCGATAAACCTCATTACTTTCAGCGACTATTTCTTTGATGTGATTATTTTTTTAATACCCAACGCATGAATTATTAGTCTTAATTAAAGTGAGTAAATAAGTTATTATAATATTTAACATTACAACGTAACCTGTCTAAGAGGCTAGATAGTGATCCTATGAACATAAAAAAAATCTAAGACTTTCTTGAGCAGCGCAACCGAAATAATATGATGTCGAGTGCAGCATTTGGTTGTTAGTTCTTGCCGGTTTTATCTTTCGATAAACCTCACTACTTCCTGCGATTATTTCTTTGATGTGATTATTTGTTTTTAAATATCCAACGCATGAATCATTAGTCTTAATTCATGTGGGTAAATACGTTATTTGCATCTTTAACATTACAACGCTACCCTGTCTAAGAGGCTAGATAGTGATCCTATGAACATAAAAAAAATCTAAGACTTTCTTGAGCAGCGTAACCGAAATAATATGATGTCGAGTGCAGCATTTGTTTTCTAGCTTTTGCCGGTTTTTTCGTCCGATAAACCTCATTACTTTCAGCGACTATTTCTTTGATGTGATTATTTTTTTAATACCCAACGCATGAATTATTAGTTTTAATTAAAGTGAGTAAATAAGTTATTATAATATTTAACATTACAACGTACCCTGTCTAAGAGGCTAGATAGTGATCCTATGAACATAAAAAAAAATCTAAGACTTTCTTGAGCAGCGTAACCGAAATAATATGATGTCGAGTGCAGCATTTGTTTCTAGCTTTTACCGGTTTTTTCGTCCGATAAACCTCATTACTTTCAGCGACTATTTCTTTGATGTGATTATTTTTTTAATACCCAACGCATGAATTATTAGTTTTAATTAAAGTGAGTAAATAAGTTATTATAATATTTAACATTACAACGTACCCTGTCTAAGAGGCTAGATAGTGATCCTATGAACATAAAAAAAAATCTAAGACTTTCTTGAGCAGCGTAACCGAAATAATATGATGTCGAGTGCAGCATTTGTTTTCTAGCTTTTGCCGGTTTTTTCGTCCGATAAACCTCATTACTTTCAGCGACTATTTCTTTGATGTGATTATTTTTTTAATACCCAACGCATGAATTATTAGTTTTAATTAAAGTGAGTAAATAAGTTATTATAATATTTAACATTACAACGTACCCTGTCTAAGAGGCTAGATAGTGATCCTATGAACATAAAAAAAAATCTAAGACTTTCTTGAGCAGCGTAACCGAAATAATATGATGTCGAGTGCAGCATTTGTTTTCTAGCTTTTGCCGGTTTTTTCGTCCGATAAACCTCATTACTTTCAGCGACTATTTCTTTGATGTGATTATTTTTTTAATACCCAACGCATGAATTATTAGTCTTAATTAAAGTGAGTAAATAAGTTATTATAATATTTAACATTACAATGTACCCTGTCTAAGAGGCTAGATAGTGATCCTATGAACATAAAAAAAATCTAAGACTTTCTTGAGCAGCGCAACCGAAATAATATGATGTCGAGTGCAGCATTTGGTTGTTAGTTCTTGCCGGTTTTATCGTCCGATAAACCTCACTACTTTCTGGCACTTTTATCACCAAATATTTCGGATTACTCTTCCTTCCGCTCATCTCTATTTAACGCCACTGATTCGGCGGTGTGTAGAGATTTTGTAGCGCAATTGGCTCTGGCCGCGCTATCAGCCTCACTTTATCACGGATGATTTTTATCAGGAAGCTAGGTACATTCGCGAAGGGAAGAAGAATGTCCGGATGGTAACCTCGGTCCTCGTGCGACCAGCAGAGTGAAGTAGAGCGGCATGCATCTTGGGATCCCCATCACGTCTCAAACTGTACTTACGGTGGCTATTCGGAGTCGGTATCGATCGCAATTTAAGCAATCTATGGACCTATGCGCCTTTTGCTTACTCTCTCACAAGAATGGTGCCTCGGTACCCTCGTATATCAAAGTCCAATCCACTAAGAAAACCATTTTTTTCTTCTCCGTGTGTGTGTGTTCCCTTTCTTGCTTTTGCGTTATCGCTGCTGGATCGGCTACACACACAAATAAAATTGAAGATTTTATTTTATTTTATGATACACTTTTTGTGTTGTTTTATCTTCCAGAAATATTCCGGGGTCCTTTATCGTTTTCGGTGCCCGTGGCATAAAAACAATAATCGTCGATATTTCGTCCTCGTAAAAACCGATAGCGGTTATGATTCCTGGCGAGTTCTTTATGGTTGTTTAACTCGATATTTTAGATCGAAATTTCCATAAAACAGTGAGGACAAGCGAACAACGGGGTGGGCTTAAAACCTCAGGATGGCAAGGGCCGAGCTCGATAATTTCATTTTTACATGTTAACCTGGCCTACTCACAAAAGGAAATCTTTTAAATCTGCTGATGGTGTAGGTTTATTTACCGATAGCAGGGCTCGTTACCGAACGGTAAACATGTCTTCGGGGACCTACTGAGGGTGTACGACCATTAGGAAACCGGCATGTGTATTGGAAAGTGAAGGAATGTTTGACTAACAATGGAATTGACATTTGGGCATTAGTTTTACTATTTATAAATACCCACGTCCATTACTTAATTTTTATACTACGTACATACGATTTTTCATAGTGTAGTTCAGAGTACAGAAGACGCCAAGCAAGTAAATTACAGTTTTGACACTATGTATGAAAACGGTCAGGATAGTATTCATCCATTGCGATTGTAGAAAGAATGTTTTGTGTGATATTTATTGGCAGGCAAGGAGATGGAGGATGTCCACATGTATGAAAATTCACTTACCCGATAGACTAATGTAGGGATAAAGACACCCTTGAGTGAGTGCATGTTTTGTGCAACCATAGCATTCGCAATAACCAAGCAGATAGATTAGTGAATTTCAAATTTCGGGTTTTGATTGAAAATTCGTCAGGAGAAATCTTTTGAAAAAGGTTAACAGATATTCCCAAAAGAAGACGTCTTGTTCTTACCACCCATAGATGACACAACATAGTCTTATCAACGTCAAGACCATGTTGACTGGTTTTTTTTTTTTAGTATTATGAAGGTGGGTCCACCAAGAGAACGTTGTCTAGCCAAAAAATGAATGATATAAGTACTTTCTTGATATTCTTCGCCAACTGATCGATATAGTACAACGAAAAGGACCACATATGTGGTTTATTGGTGGTTAGGAGGTCAATGTGTGCCCGTCTATTCATCTTAACTCGATCATGGATTTTTGGCAAAACATCAAATGATCCAGGGGATTCAGCTCTCTTACAGCCCTTATTTGATACCCATTGACTTCTGTTTTCCCCAAGATACCTTTGAAAGAGAAGATATTTCATACTGTTGAAGCAATCCATAAGGATAACACGACGAGGTAGTTAATGGCTATTCCAAAGTGGACTTTTCTGAGTGCTTTGAGAAGTGGAAGGGGAACTGAGAGAAGTGTGCATGCGAGGTTTTAAGTGCCTACATTGAAGCAAATTAGGCGCACAAAGTCCTAAGTGTAATGTATATTGTTTCATATTACATGGGTAGATATTTTCCAGCCAGGCCTCGTATAAAATATACCTTTATTTATAATTTGCAGACAGAGCCTCATTAACATCATCGAATCTTATGAAACTGAAGCCCAAAGGATAGGAAAATTTTGTAGCTGCTCTGTATGGAGTGTTTTTTGCTTAGTAAAGTCAAATAGCTAATTTATTACATCTTTGGCGTTGCAAGACCTGCGCATATTGTTTGAGATCAATCCAAATCCATACAGTTGGTCTCAGAACTTTCCTTACCCAGTAATAAATTGAAATTGAAATCATGCACACTCAAAACGATGTTTTTGGTTACCTCAATTGATCCTTGAAGAAAATTCTATGGGTTAGCTAGACTTTGTATAGATTATCTAAATTAAACTAATTGGCTTTAATCCATAAAATTTCCTTCAGTCAGAATATACTTTTCTATTGTGTCTGCATTGTTTTCAAAGTTACGCAAATATTTATTATTCGTATAGTATCGGGAGATGAATACTAATTTCAATAAAAAAAAAACTATTTTCATTTGTGGTGTGTGTGTTTCTCATTATCCATCCAAAGAAATACAGCTATCCACAAAATAAATTTTCGTTTTAAGATTTGACAGCTTTTTGTTATTTTTGGCAAGTGTAATATTACAATCCTTCACATTTGTTTGAGAGTATACATTCTCAAAATGTCCAAGTTGTTTTGCATTTTATTTTTAATATGATAATGCACTGGAGCAGTAAAACTGGCTATTGGCTCGGAATCAAATGAGAAGATCCAAAGACAATATCGTAATTTTGAACCATGATCAGTGGAACAGGTCATATCGGAGCTGGAACCCCACTCTCTAAACTCCGACACCACAACAACGTGAGGTGGACACGACAAATTTAACGTGCACCAGTCCCCTTTCTACACGAAGGTCTTTGGCTGGATTCCAACTCGTAACTCTCCATTTGCAAATTCGTTATTCTTCCAACTGGACACTTCCACGACTTCTGTATCCAAATTGAATTATCATTATAAAAATGAATACAACTCACATTACCGAACTTAGTGTTTTGTACTGGTAGCTTAACGTTTGCTAACGAAACCTTAAAATCGTATATAGTTTTTTGCCGATCATACTTTTAGTCGATAAGTAAGATCAAATCAAAATTATTCAAAAGTTATCACCAAAATACATTCAAGTTAGTGAACACATTGATAAGCAGCTATTTCGATTCATCTTTACTAAATTAAACCAGGTAGTTTTGCAGATATTTTTTGTTAATGACTATTACAACTAATAACTGATAACATGTTTTAATTCACTATCCTTAGAGAAAAGTTTGAGTTTCCTTAGTACTGACCAAAGTTGAAAACTATTAACATTCCATTAAGTTTCAGTTACGTTAAATATTAAGGTGTGCTTTTGCAAATACATTTTACCATTTTCCTTTCTTGAGATATAATGCAATTTAGTTTACTGAAGAAGTCTGCAAAAGTTCATATTCGCTTTGAAACATTTCTAAATTTGACAGAAATGTAATAACATTTCATAAGCACATTTTAAGTTAAACTTTGAAGGTTGATTCTATTAAAATAGAAATTCGTAACGGAATTATGCTTAGTTAATTTATATTCCCATTCTTTCTGTTTATCAATACGAATTGTTATTTATTTCATGTAACGTGTATGATAAAAAGGATGTATCCACGCTAACTATGATACATTATCTAAATTTCTTTTATCTACTAACTATTGTTAATCTTTCATTTCATAATACATAAATTTTACTTAATAGCTGTTCGTAAACAAGATTCCATTAGCGAATACAAATATTAGTATTTTCTTTTTACTTTGTATTTTGAAGATTTCGTAAGAATCGTTTTTGTTTCCTCAAGGGAGTCAAGTTGCAAAAAAGTTCATCGAAAATTGTGTTTCAGTTCTTCCACATGTTGAAAACAAAAGCATTTATAAAATACAGGGTGGTCCCGAATTCATGGTACAAACTTTAATGGTAGGTACAGGACATTGTAACAATGATTTATTGTATAGGAATGTATAGTCGCAAGTGACGCGGTGAGGCGTAAACAGGGGAAATAAAAGGAAAGAGAAATGGAGTGATCGGTTGGTATCATTGTCGGTAGAGGGCAGTAGATGTCTAGCCGCTGTTGAACATGATGCATCGCAGTAGGGAAAAGCGCCATTCACAATTGTGCTGCCGTAGACGATGGGTGACTTTACGTATGCAGAAAAAGCAGACATGCATTACATGTACGGCCGTGCAAATGGTAACGGCAGAGCTGCGTTACGAATGTATCGCGCGGAGTATCCTGATCGACGAATGCCGGATCATAGAATTTTTCAACGGTTACATCGTCAACTTTGTGAAACAGGTGCGTTCGACGTCAACAGACATGGCGCTGGTCGAGTAAGAGCTGTACGCACTCCAAGGCTGGAAGAAAGCATCTTGAACATTGTGGCTGATAGACCCGAGTCAAGCACAAGAACTGTTGCGCGTGACGTAGGTGTGAGTCATCAGACTGTATGCAGAGTGTTAAACGAAAATCGCTTACACCCCTTCCATTTTCAGAAAGTACAAGCATTGAATCCGGCAGATTATCCTCGCCGCGTGAACTTCTGCCTGTGGGTGATGCAGCAATGTGCGTTGCAGCCGGATTTCGTAGATTATGTGCTATTTACAGATGAAGCGACATTTTCACGCGAGGTTGTCTTTAATGCGCACAATTCCCATGTGTGGGCAACCGATAATCCACATGCAACGCGTCGACATGCGTTTCAACAACGTTTCAGTATTAATGTGTGGGCTGGTATTGTGAACGACTTTTTGATTGGCCCATACTTACTACCCACGCGGCTCACTGGCGGAAGCTATCTTATTTTTCTGAAAGAAGTGTTACCACAACTGCTGCATGATGTTCCGATCGCCATTCGTAACCGCATGTGGTTTCAGCACGATGGGGCGCCAGCACACTTCAGCATTGATGTACGGAATTACCTGAATGCCACGTTTGGCACTCGATGGATTGGGCGTGGTGGACCAGTCCCTTGGCCACCCCGATCTCCCGATTTATCGAGCCTCGATTACTTTTTATGGGGACATCTAAAGCATCTTGTTTATGAGACTCCAGTTGACTCAGATGAGGATCTCGTCGCTCGCTTATCTGTAGCTGCTGCAGGTGTGCGTGAAATACCAGGCATATTTGAACGTGTACGCCAATCGCTCCACCGACGCTGTCAAGCATGTATCGATACTGGTGGACGCAATTTTGAACAATTACTGTAAACATGACACTTGTCAACAACGCTTTCAATAAAATCTTTGTTTTTCCTTTCGGCCGTTATTTCCCCTGTTTTTGCCTCACCGCGTCACTTGCGACTATACATTCCTATACAATAAATCATTGTTACAATGTCCTGTACCTACCATTAAAGTTTGTACCATGAATTCGGGACCACCCTGTATTTTAGCCAGATTAACACGCTGCTTGTTCTTCTAAATTTCACGTACATTTTTGTCCTTTCGAATATATAATCTCAAATATTGCGGAAGTACTTTTTTATCTAGTAACAATAAGATAATTGTCAGCAGGAAACATTTCTAGATTTAATTTTGGATGCAATTTGATTTTACTAATGTTCATCGAAAATGCAACACCATGAAATCAAGAGATATCAAAGTCATATTTATTATACAAGTAACATAAGGTATAGGGGTTAAATTATTGCAATTGAAGTTTTGTTCGACTTGGGAACACAAAGAAATCAGCATTTTGTGTAGCTCCTATGGATGGAAATAACTGCTATAACACGTCCCAATAATAAAAGCTTAAATCTAGCTCTATCTATTATAATAATAGTAATTGGTATGCACATAGAAGATAGCATTTTAAAATTTCATTAATCCGTGAAAGGCGTTGTACGATCAGACGGCCCTAATGCCAGACGTCTTCTACAATTTTAAATAACTAAACTTATATTCTTATCCAATTGCAAGCAATGTGTTCTAAGCATTAAACAATTTCTGAACGTTTGAAACAAATCCCTAGTTCTTAATAAGATTATTTTTGTCTGTTCAGTACATACCATTCCTTATATTGATGTACCTGCATTGGCAATAATCATTCTACAAGAACATAGAACCACAGAAAATTCCTCTCTAAAACATCATCCGCAACCACCTAAAAAGTTGTCTAAATTTGACCAGATGATTCTTGTTGCAACATTAAATCGAGGCGAAACTCAATTCTAAACATGCGTGTTGGGATTGGCAAAAATTCTTAATTTTATCGTATTTATGGACCTTAAGTTGGAAATCTCGTATTGTGTCATACTATCTAAATGGGTTTGCATGTTCTCTAATAACACAATTTAGTTTTCTCCAGTGTTCATTTTCTGTGCCCACAAATCAACCTTCGGATTGATCATCGATGCGTCTAGCTAGTAGAGACAGATGAAGAAGTAGGGGTTAGCACCAAATTTCAATGATTTCATCAATCGGAATGAATTTATTAATCGTATTGATAGTTTGCTTGTACATTTGAGTGACGCTGAGTATGATTTATGTTCAAACCTTAATGAACAATTATACTTAGCTGATTTAGAAAAAAAACCGAAGTAACTTCAAAATTCGAGTCCATTTACAAGATATGCGTGCTGCATCATTTGAAAGTAACATAATATGATATTGTTAATCCTATTTTCATTACCTCAAAATTCCTAACATGTAATTAAAATTAATCATCACTATATATCTGCTTTCTGAATAAATTGATGAATTTCACCTGTGCCAGTGTTCCTCTGGAACAGCGACACAATGACCAATTTCTCTTTGTTCACATGCGTTTTTATGTTCATTAATTATGCGTGGAAAAAAGAGTGAGAAAACAATATGAAAAAGCCATATTCTGTGAATAAATAAATGATTATCACATAAGCTAATCAACATTCTGTTTCCATAACTTTTATTTCATGCAGCATTACCCCCACACTTGTGCTATATCTATTCTTAGTTTTCATATCGTCGCATATATCGATACACAGCATTCCGGGGTCGCTTCAACAAAAATAAAACCAACACTACTGAACTTCACGAACTCTTTTTTACATAGCACCTTTTTTTCATTTCACCCGAGTTGTTACAAATAGCGTTATTGACAAGGGATTTATCCTCTGGTTGTTTCTGAGGAAAATCCCTGAATGTCCGGTTTCAAGTTGACAAAGAAGAAAGAACCGAACCCTCAAGCATTCAGGGAAGAAACTGAAAATAAAGAGGCAGAATCAAGAACAAGTGGTATACTTACATCGTACCGAGACTCGAACAAAGGCGGAAAGGGGTTTCTTCAATGCCGAGTTATTGGCTTCGCAGCGATAGAAGGCCCCATTGTCGCTGAGCTGTACTCGGATCACCAATTCGCTGGATACACCACTGCCGGAAGTGATCACTGGCGTGCTGATCTGAAAAAAGTAGAGCACAAAAGACCTTTTCTCAAAATTGGCTTCGAACAAAGTGCTTTTGACTCGTATATCTTATAGGATCGGGTTTTCGGTTATCGCTAGAAAGTTATCGTATATTTGCTTTTATTCAGTCGCATGAGGAGTTATGTATTACTCAGACGCATAGTAGAATTTCGATTTCAGTTAAGCTCTGTTGTGTGACGTTCAATACCTTTATAGCACTTACTGATATGATGGGATGGGTAATAAAGGTAATTGGTTAGATCAATTCATCGACACTATTCGATTATGTTTGTGTAACATACAATAGTTGTAGCTTTGATATGTGAAGGTTTCACTTATGTTTGGTTTTAAATTAGATTCGAAAGTCCTTATTTTGAAATCCTTCTACCTGAACAACAATATAACATGCAGTTCTCCCAGAAAATGTTATGGGAATGGTTTCAAAGGTAAATGGGTTGCAAATTGCAACACGATGCACTTCTGTTTGGGGTAACAGACAATAGTGAACCGAAACTGTGTATTTTTTGGTTCGCGAGATTTTTACTTACCAAACTTGTTTGAAATGATATTTGAAAGTTTAGGTTTTTTAATTCATAGATTGGAATAACTAAAATTTAATACATTCTTCTATTAAATAATATAATTTTATTGACTTTAAAGCAGGGCTCGAAATACCCGGGTGCACAGGTGCACTGTGCATATGAAAATAAAATTGTGCACCTAATTTTTTCCCGCTAGGCGCAGCTGTGCACCTGTATTAAAAAATATATTTCGAGGCCTGCTTTAAAGGTAATTGGTTAACTCAATTTTTCGACACAATTCACTTCTGTTTGAGTAAAAGGCAGCAATCACATTTTTTGTACTAGTTCATACACCACACTTGATTTAAATTGTATTTGAAAATGAATTGTCAAATTGAATTATCTCTAACAAATAACAAGCATTTAGCGTATCGCTCTAATACCAAAAGTTATAAGATTATTTCTAAAAATAATTGATAAACCCAATGTATTGACGCAAGACACTTATTTTGTGTAACAGAAAACACTCACTGTTTTCGTTTGCTGGATTTCACTTAACACACTTAGATTAAATTACATTCGAAAACGGTAGTCGCAATTTAAATTAATTTTAGGTTTGAATAACAAAGATATAATTTTTGGTTATACCTACAAATGCTATGCGATTGATTTTAATGACAATTACACATCTCAATTAATTTACACGATGCCTCATTTTGTGGTAGCAGAAAATAGCCTCACTCTTTTATCATTACTTTTTAAATTATTCTACTTAGCTGATATCATACTTGAAAGTTTGAGTCCCATTTAGAATTTATTTGCCTGTTTAAAGTAACATAAGTGTCGATCAATCAACAGAAATGCAGAAATTTATTTGTTTACCTGTTTAACTTTCTTTTTGCATTTTTTTACTTTTAAAGATATGCTTATTTTATTCAAAAATGTCAGACCTATCATTTAAACAATAATTATATGCAAAGGATATTTATATACTCTTGCATATAACTATTGTTTACATAATATACCGCAGAATACTAAGCACAAATACTTTCCATGACGCCACTTTTCCGGAAGAAAGCAAAATCCAAAGGATAACTAATTGCGCTGTTATTCGATATAAAGCAGCTTATTGTGAGCAATACAAACTGGAAGTAATACGCATAACAAATATAGAGGCTTGGTTTAATTCGGGTACTGAATAATTCACTACGCTGTTCGTATGTAAATTATAAAATTGGTATAGCTAACTATTCGGAACTCTTCCCCCATGTCTTAACTTTCGCACGATTGATTGAGAAGTACAATGTTTACATGTTTGTCGTACGAACACACCGTTAAATTAACTTACACAACAATTGTTCATGTACACTAATGTCTGGAAAACTTTACAACAATTTAAGAGGATGAAGACAAAAAGTTATGTTAGAATTATTCAGATTTCAATACGTGTTTACTGAGAGGAAAACGATTCGACCCAAATTTATAGACATTCAGGGAATTGCGAATAAATTTCATAAATACCGAATTCCACCAAACTTTTGTACTATTGGAATCTATATTCTCATTAATGAATTCGCATTCTCTACTTTAACATCATGATTTTTCTTTATATAGACTTTTAAAACCTCATTCTCATTGTAGTCCCAACAACACGACCATCAAAGTACACAAAATACAAGCGAATGGTCTCAGTTACAATAATATTTACACACACATTATGGAGTTTTTATTATTGTCTTTAAAAAGCGTTTCGAAGATTAACACATTTATTATTAATAATAGTGTTGTTATACAGTTCACTTCCTCAAACTATTGTTCAACGAAATTCAACTTCTCGGGATTTAATCAATGTTAAAGTTAATGGTTCCAAACTGCACACATTCTCCTACTTTTATCATCCTCTGTGATACAGATGGTTCTGAAAACAGCTAAGTATGTCTGGAAAAATAAAAGTATGAGGAATATAGGACACACGTATTTGTAAGCTGTCGCGTGTAAGATTACAAATCTCTCAAGTAACAAGTTTTTTAACAAAACTTAGACAGAAATGCTCAAAATATCGGCCCCCAGATGCATCAGAAAAGCAAATACTTTCAGAAAAAATATCAAAATCACACACGAAAATATTTCTAAAATATTTTTCTCAACATGTTACTCAATTTGTATGCTTTGGATAAACCTAAGTATTTTTGCGCATTTCTTAAAAAAGGCATTCTTTTCTGAATGCTTGCATCTTTTATTCCAAAGAATGGTCGTTTCTTCAAATATTTCAGTTACAAGCATCCACTTCAGCATTTTCCACAGAAACATTTTTCAAATCCATTTTCTCTACAGAGTTCTTAGAACTACTGCATGTAAAACACGTCGTGGAATCTATCTATTTTATTCGAGTGGCAAATAAAAGAAATATAAGGAAATGCTAACAGATTTTTTTTCAAAAATCTCGAAGCATTGCTGATTTTTACATCAACAACCATTTTGTTATAAATAATATAATGCAGTAGTATGTTTTCTATAACATTAAAGTAGCATATTTTTTATGACAGAAATTACAGTTACGTAAAAGTACACATATTTGATGATATTATTCTAATTGTTTATATAGTTGAATCCTCCTATAAGTACCACAGATATACCACTAGAAACAAAATAACTTTTTGTTAGCCCCTTAATGAAAATGTGTACAAACAATTTTGTTACAAACAACTTGAATTGTGTAATTATCGCTCGGAGGTTGGTATCAGTAAATGAGGCAGGCAAAATTTCAGGGCAATGGTAATCTTCCTCCACCAATGAAGGGTTTCAATTTATTTGTTATCTGACTATATTTATCTTTTTTCTTGCATTTGTGTTAGTTGTTACATGATATTTTTCTGCAGAGGAAGAACAATTAAATAATAAATTAACTAAATTTTAAACCTTGATTAATTTTAAATGGAATTTAAATATTGCATTATCTAAGTTACTTAAGAAAACATATCCCCAAATATTTCAAGCTTACGAGTATTACATATTATCTCACTAGAATACTCTTAATAGAGTTAAATTTGAGTGTTTATTGCTTAAAATTTGAAAAAAAGTAATCCTTTTCTGTCAAGTTCACGTTTTTCCTCTTTATGTATATATTTTTATCCTCTTTATACGAATAATTTTAAAGGACAAGAAGTGAAATAGAATAATTTTGTTTGCGTTTCTGAAATATTTTTGAGTGAAACAAATCGGGAGAATGATACAACGAAAAAATTGTTTGGAAGCAAACTAACGCATGATTTATCGTTCATTAATCTAAAAGAATATCGTGTGGAGTAGTTTCTGCTTCATGAGATGGCAAATGACCCGCAAATTCAGTTACGCCTAAGCGACTCCTACGAAGTCTTCCAAAAAACCTTTCGCGCTGTCTTGACACGCCTTTTCTATTCCTGTTTCAAAAGATTATTAAGTGTGTGTTTTCACGCGAATCACCAACAGCAAGTTCTTACGCCCATATGATCAATTTTGGAGCCATCCTCCTTTTACTTTGGTTGCAGAAAACAGCTGTGGGCGCCGTCATTTTTCTGGGCGTAACCTTGTGAAATCTGTTGGAGGCCGGTAAAACCTACAGAGATATGAAACGTGCGAAGACTTTTAGCATTTCTAAGGTTCTCACACTCTTTTTATCATTGGGATAGATAAATTTCTTTTTCTAATATAAATGTAGGCCAATGTGTATAAATTGCTCAGTGTGATCCGAAGAAATACTTTGAATTGCCAACATAGTTGACGTATTTTAACTGCATCGAGAGAAAATACTTTCATTTCGATGAAAATCTACTGAATTCACTGATTTATTATGATATTAATTGCGATTGTTGTATATGTATCAATATAGTAAAAATGTATTAATATTAGTTTTTTTTTAAATTTTGTTGAAGAATGGATCGTATTGACCATTTCCCTTCGTGCAGCCCAATATAAACTAGCCTTTGAAATATAGTTGTCAAGAGGTCAAACATTAAAATTTGAGTTAGACATACTAGCACAAACTGTCAAGTGGCTAAAATTCATAGTCTCTCCAGTGGAACACAGATGGTAGTGAGGAATGTCCTTCACACCAATCCGGCGGAGATGTCTATGGAGATTGTCATGTCCGTTTAAAATTCTGAAGTTGGCCGTAAAGATTCGCCTGGGGATGTCCATTGGAACCGGATTACATAGTAGGCTTTCCCAGATTCCCCTTAGCATCAGTCTCTTGAGTTTTGCGTATGTATCTCCTCACTGATCTTACAATGGTGGAAAATGCCTGGTTGTATGGTAAATAGGGCGGTCCAAAATTTTGAAGATTTGAATTTTCACGTTCTCACCCTCCAAATTTGTTCCACTATATCTAAAAGTAATTATGGCAAAATTTAATCACTAACAAACAATATTTAGAGGTAGCTCAAGGAAGCTCAAATTTCATAATTTGTGGTCATTTTGTCGTTTTTTAATTATTTTTCTTAGAAAAATATATTTTAACTCTATATAAAAAATTTATTTTACTGTATTTAAAAGTCATTTATACATAATATAATAAATTAGACCATTTGTAAATGCATAGTTTGTTTAAAAGTAATTTCAGCAATGTAAAGTTGGTACGAGTTGAAAGCTACAGTGCAAGAAGCATCTAAGGCCACAATAGCAGAGATAGCAATATTTTGGGTGAAAGCCGGAATTTCCACGCTGGGTCCCCAGCACTGTCAAAAAAAATTAGAAAAAATTACAAGAATGGGGATTTTTTAAAAATAACAAAGGACATAAAACACCTAATCCAAAGACCAAATAGAGTGCATTGTCTTCAAAATTAGATAATTTATTTGATATTGCCCATGCCAATGCATTTGACATAATAAAAATAGCTCAGGACAGAGATTTATTGCTAGTTTATCTGGAAGACGAGGATCAATGATTGGTGTTGACAGAAATCTTTTTCAGAAAAATATGCTTGCTGATTTAAAAAAAAAAAGAGTCACCTGAAAAAACGATTACAGAACATGAAAGATTCGCAGGAAGCAGCATTGGATTTGATAACTAACTCTGATGAAGTTGAAGATGAAAATGATACTGAAAGAGCAACACGAGGTCCGGGTCCATCAAAACCTAAGAAAGGACGTTACAACAACATAACGCCAGAATTAACAGGAGCTCTTGATAGGACATAAGTATCTGACAGAAAAACTATGTTTGTGGTTGCAGAAACTGCCAAGAGTTTGGACATCGACATGAGAGATATCAGCCTAAGCAGAAGTTCACTTCGTCGACAGATAATTAGAAATATAATTTAACAAACCGACAAAATAAAAGCACAGCTACATACAAATGCTCCCTTGATTGTTCGCTGGGATGGAAAACTGTTACCAGAATTAACTTTAACCACCAAAGAGAAAATAGACAGACTACCAGTTCTAGGGTCTGGAAACGGGGTTTCTCAGTTAATATCAGCTACAAAACTTCCTTCTGCAACAGGCGAAGCACAAGTTCATGCAGTTTACGAAGCTCTAAATGAATAGGATATTGCAGATAAAAAATATTTGGAATGAGCTTTTATACAACATCCGCAAATAGTGGAAAGGATAAAGGTATTTGTGCTCTTTTAGAAAAACAAATTGTGGCGGAAACTTAATTCTTTTGCCTGCAAATCATCATATAATGGAGCTTGTCATTGGTAAATTATTTCATATGTTTTTAGAAACATCTTCATGTCCAGAAGTACCTTTATTGAAACGTTTCCAAGATTTTTGGGAATTCCTAGATCGAGTCAAATTTGAAGCAGGTGTGAAAGATGATAATATTTTATCCCTTGAGCAAGATGTAAAACATGATTTTTTAAAGTTTGCTGCTAGACAATAATTTTTTTCTATCAACTATAACAAGAGATGAGTATTTATAATTTCTCGAACTTGTTAGTTTTCTTTGAGGGACACCTTCAATTCATTTTAAGCATTTTGAAGCAACGCACCATGCTTGTTGGGTGTCTAAGGTGATGTATTCTTTGAAGATATATATCTTTAAATCCCAATTCAAGCTAACAAAAAAAGGAAGAAAATGGTCTTTGCGATGTCTGTGTTGCCATAGTCAGTGTATTTTAAAGCTTGGATGACTGCTTCAGTTGCAGAAACCTCACCCTATAATGATTTTCAATTGATGAATAATTTGTTAGACTACTCAAAAATACATTAAGCTATTTCAAAAACTGCATCGGAGAAATTCGCAAAACATCTGGTATTTGTCAGAAGATATTTCTGCATTTTTCCTTTTCAATAGTCACATACCTATTTTAACACACACAAAAAAGATGGTTGAAGCCTTAATAAATCAAAAAGGCACGAAGAGTCTTGAGAACCTTTTCTTTGACTCCTTTGAACTTTTCATGAAAAGAAGTTTGAAGAATTTGTTATCAGTCTTTCGAGCTGTTCAAAGAAATGAATATACCACATGGATTCCTCCGTGTAGACCCTTAACACTAGAAAGCTAATTCTGATTACTGCAGTGCCTTTAAATGTATGCAGGCTATAAATTTAGTAAATGTTCATGCCGAGAGAGGTATTGTTTTGGTAAAAGAATACACTGGACTGCTTACTCAAAGTGAACCTCAGTTTCAGGTTTTGATGAAAGTTGTGGAGGAAAATCGAAAGCCTATCCTGATAAAAAGTAGGAAGGACTTACAAATTGAATTAGTAACTATATTTAAATTTAAATTAGTATTTAACTTTATATATGTATAGATGTCTGCCTTTGTATTAAATTAAAATTTGATTGATCAATATTACAATTCTATCATTTTCGTATCACTGAGTCACGAGTCAGTATTAACACAATTTAGCGTGCAATAGTAAAATTTCAATAGCCTTGAGCTACCTTTAAATAATTTTTTTTCCCATTCAAACTTTCCCAACTTTGTTTTGTAATGTAAAGGAACAAATTTAGAGGGTGAGACTGAAGAAAATAAAAATAAAAAGTTAAAATCGGCATTTTTTGGACCACCCTAATGGTAAGGCAATAAGAGACTGTGGAAGGTTGCAACCCTGTTTAGCCAGAGACTCTGCCTTCTCATTACCGGGATGTATTAATATTAGTACGTCCACTGGCGTCACCATAGGGCGTTTGTCGCTTTCCTGTTCTTGACCGAGATCGACAGGTTCTTGACTTTTGATCACTTTACTTGATGAGCACATTCGAGGCTTTTTATATACAACTCATATTTGGAAAATTCATGAGCTAAATTTACCTATAATGTTCACTGATGGTTTTCTACACACACTAGCAGCTTTCATTTCTGCCAAAAAATTTCAATAAGTAGCAAAACAAGGGGTTTCTAACCTTAATTAATTGATTATTGATAAAGTGCTTCGTTATTCTTTTACTTGGCCTTGAATACAATCATAGAAAATCGGCAATATATTGATGAAAAGATAGTTCGTCAATTTTTAAAATTGGTCAGATCTTGTTAGACGATACAGATCGTCGAAACCGCCTGTAGGGTTAACATCCCATAACAAAGTCAAAATCGGGATAGTCGTGCTCGTGTGTTCATGTCTATGTTTGTTTATCGCTCGAAATTGGTATTCAAATTGCATCGTTATTCATAGACTATTTTTGATCATATACACAAAAGCGATGACGTATAAAAAGACCGATTCCTGAAGGATTTGTAGATGTGTAACAAAAGCTATTCGAAAATAAATCTGATGGTGGTTAACTCTTTTATTCAAATGTAGATTGCTGTAAACGAAGCAAAATAACTTTAAGAAAGATGATTCTGGCAGTTGTTATAACCGTTTGGACTCATTCCATTCGGGATGGCGCAGAATTGAAATTGTGCAGCGGGTGATTGATTCATTTGCTGACAAAACATTTTACTTGGATGCAACGGCTTACAAATGTCTTTCCGCGAAACTTCAACGAGTCAGCCATTAGATAAGAGGTAATAACTAAAAGCACCCAAATTATAAATCATAGTTGGAATTTTATCTTGAACTAAGAAAATGTGGCAGTAAAAGTTGCAATGTACATCCAACAAACGTACATACAAAATGTATTGTTCAATGAAGTACATGGTCAATTTGTTTGTAAAATATATTTGATAAATCCATTTACTTGAACATTTTGTGGCATAAATATTCATAAAATAATGAACAAATTGCAAAATAAGGTTTAGGTTCACTTAAATAAAATATAAAAACGATACCATTTAGATATGCAATTAAAGTACTGATGTCGAAGCTACACCGAAGGAAATGTTAGGTTAATGAGTGTGGAGACCATTTTAGATTTAACTGGCTACCATTTGCCATAGAAATAAATATGAATGGAAACATAGCTTACGGAGACAGGAAAATACGTATCACTTTAAGAAAAATTTAAACAAATATATTGTTTTATGAAAATACATTAAACTCATTGACTCAATATGATTATATTATTATATCGATTATGGCTATTATAACTAGTGTAATATTCTGAAAAATTCTTACATGGCAGAGATTTTCTGTAGAAAAAGAAACTGATTATTTATCTAATAAACCTGATTTCCTAGTTGTTATCAAGACATGATTCTTCTTCCTAGACGTTTTAGAAACAAAAGATCAAGGCTCTGTTTAAATGCTAAAATCATCTATCACATATAATATTCTGTAATTGTTACTTTCTTTCCGATAAGTGAATCAACATAGTCATCGTAAAAGCATTGCTTTATTTAAAAAATATGCCATTGATTGTGTCCTTTGTGCTTGACATGTAGTTTGCTGGCTCAATCCATTTTTTCGTTTTGTTGTTATTTTCAATCGTTTGCGTTATATATTTCAGATACTCTCACTTAAGTGTTCCATTCTCGACTAACAGTTACCTAAAAGCCGTAGATTCTTTCATTTTATCTCTAGACGACAGACATACCCTTGGGGATTCAGAAAGCAACCGAGGCCAATAAAGACCTCTTTATTCCGTGTGAATGCATGTAGCTAAAATATAGCAATGGATTCAGAAAAGCATCAAACATATATAGTTACTTTTGTACTGCAAGTTAACTTGAAAAATTAATCTATCGGTGAATGAAACGAATATATTTGTTAAAGTGTCTAAAAATCTAATATATGGGGGTAGGGTTTATAGTTGGAATAGTACAACGAATGGTTGCATTAATGGCAAAAGTGTTAAATACAACAAAGCAAAATAAATTCATCTTAAAAATAAAGAAATATGTAAACCGAAAAAATTCATCGAGTATCACAAGTATTCAATTTTTTTATACAGAAAATGTATTAAGGCATTGGTATGGAAATTGAACTCTGAAAAAGGGCGAAACAACTCGTAGCTAGAATTTGGTCGGAATGAAATGTAGCATGTAAGTTGAAAGGAAAAATAAATGTTTACAACATCAAATCTATACATACAGATGGCTTTTATTATTATCGAAACAGATCATAAAGGTCATAAGTTATTAAATGTAAAACCACCTCTAGCAGCGATAGATACCCATTATATCATTTTATCATGGACTCACTACAGTGGCAAATTATGCAAAATATTCTGCAATTGCTACTCCAGATCCCTTATTTTCCGAAAGAGTGACTTAACCAAAACTACCATTCTCAGTTTATTGTCGAGTACCACACCTTTGTAACACATGACAGACAGTCCGTCTATTACTGGCAAGAGGTAGTTTGACAGCATGGCTATAAATTTAGAAAATCCTACAACTAGTTTTTTTTCCTTTCACATCACGTGTCCAAGAAGCTATTTTTCAGCACGAAAACATCCGGCCATACACAGCAGGTGTGATATGACAACCACATCAAATATTATTTTGCCCTAAAATCAAGGAAACACAACCTGCAAGCTATTTGTTGCAATGTCCAGTCCCCTAAAAAATCCCTGAACGTGAGGAGAAACCAAGTTTATCACCCCTCGATTCCGAGAAAATGGAACAGGTGCGCTTTCACCCTTCACCCAATGGGGTTGATATCTGAAGTGGCGCAATGTCACTCAGCCAATAGAAGGATTGAAACCCTGGCAAGGTCGGGATTTAGCCCCCTGAATATTAAGGGAAGGTCAGACGGGAAAAACGATAGAAAAATGCCAACGCTAAAAAACGAGACGGAGGCTTTTTCGGTTGTGTCCAGCCATTTCCAAAAATATGGTAACTCTACAGTAAAACGATGTACCGTCGTCGAATTGAATGAATGAAAAAATAAACAAATTTACCAAACAGAATACGGCTGCCTTTACTGTGTCGTTCACCAATAATAGAAATCGCTAGATTCCAGAAGGAAAGAACCACCTGATTCCAAAGGAAGGAACCTGCATATCGCGATGCAATTACTTCAACCTAGCGGTCACCATATATAAAAGCATGTCCGTATTTCAATCCGATACCGATTGAGTACTCCACTCATTCCGATCGAACCTATGGTCAAAACTGGATATTGGTATCCAGGTCAAAAATTGGGTATAATAACTAGTACAGCTGGCATATCAAGAGTTCAACACTGTCTTCATGGTGTTGAAACATTTTCTTGTCCTTTCTATATAGGTTTCCTATTGAGCATGTATGATCTATGTTATTCTTGAATTGCATTAGACCCAAAACACCAGGCGTCTGAATCAGCAGAATCCGTGCTACGCCGTATATCGCATATACCTTAACAAGAGAGGCCTTACAGCTTGCTAATTTATGACGCTTCTGATTCAACTATGCAGTGATAAAGACTTCTTTATATTACATTTAATTTGACACTTCTTTATCTTTTCATGAACATATGGCATGTTAAATTTTATTCCAATCGAATACTAATCTCTTGCTGTTTCGATTTTTGGCATACAAAAATATTAGTTACTCAAATATTGCCGTAGATTTTGACGAGACCAATTTCTAATGCTTAATTTACATAGGAATCAGGCTCAATTCAATTACACCTTTTCGATAACGATAAAATATTTTAAATTAGTAGGATGTAACTTAACGTTCCTTATGATAAAGCAACAGACCGGAAGATCTAGATTATCTGCTTTAGTTTTGGAGAATATTACTATTTATTTTTTTGCATAAATGCTTCTAAAATCTATTTACTACATAAAAATGCTACCTATACTTCTTCGATGTGCTTCCAATCAAAATTTAAGTAGAATATTTGAACCAGCTGTTTCAATTGTTAATAATAGCAGACCTTTAATAAGACGAATTACGTAGAATACACTCTAAAACTTTGAATTATTAGAATACAATATTATCATTAACAATTTATAAGTGTGCTAATATTTATATATTAAATTATTAACAACTTTTATTGATAATTTTTTTAAGTGATTGAAGATTAGCTTTAATATACTGATACGTAATCCGAAATCAACCGATTTCTCTCAAAATATTTTCTGAAATTATTATTTGCACCAGGTAAACAATTAACGTGGAATCCTTAATTCTGTACCACCAAAGAAATAGCGTAAATGCATTGTAAGCCATTTTAAGAAAATACCTTCTTCTGATGAATCAAACAACGGTTTAAAAGTATATTAGTTGATTCATCTCCTTACTTCTGAACTTAAAGCCCAAGAACCTATATCAGATGACAAACCCCAGTTTTAGTTTAGAAAACGGGCCTTTCATTACATTAAAATATATATATTAGTGCTCAGATCGCAAAATCTATACATTTGTTTGTATTTTATACAATTTATAGTCATATTCTTATTAATATAAAAACTGAATATATATTTTTATTTTTATGAAAATAGACTTCACATTGCAATACAAAAATGTTTAAGCTATTTTATTTCAGACTATGGCCCTTACTGCACAACATTAATGTATTCCTCTTATTTGGGGACCCATAAAAATAATATTACTCGGGAGTATCGTGGACCATCGAGCTTCTAATGCTATATATGGACAAAACACATGACAGTACACGTCGTCGGAGTCGCTGTAGTGAAATTTTAGAACAATAGGTCACGTAGACTTGGAGATTGCTTTGGACCGATTGTCTATCGAAGAGGAGACAAGTATTTTTATTCACACAGAACAATTGCCTTAATCAATTAATAGTTTCTCCAACATTAGAATTCACGCTTTTTCTCAAAACTACATTTATCTTTCAAAAGATCTTAAAAATTAAGTGATTATGAAAGAATTTATGTAGTTGCTGCTCAGTTTACCAAAACGGCCCCTCATTCAAATTGTTTGCATTTTACTTTAAAGAAGACGTTAGTTCCTCTTAAACGCCAATTTGAATTTTCTTTATACTTAAAATTGCTTGATTGAAGAGAGGTGATTCGGGTTTTTTTCCGCGATTGTGCAACGAGGATTAGGTATTTTCATTCGTTGAACACTGATTGAAAATATTATTTATTGTTGTGAACTACTAGCGATTTGGTGACCTTTAGAGGTTTGGCTACTTTCTCGTGTTGTCAAGATAAAATGTTCCCGAGGCATCACGATGTGGAACTGAGTATTTTCTTGTTCCCAATCATGGTATGGTCCATAGCGAACTTTCTTGCTGCACTCCATTCATGGTATGGTCCATAGCCAACTTTCTTGCTGCACTCCGTTCATGATATGGTCCATAGCGAACTTTCTTGCTGCACTCCGTTCATGGTATGGCTCATAGCCAACTTTCTTGCTGCACTCCGTTCATGGTATGATCCATAGCGAACTTTCTTGCTGCAATCCGTTCATGGTATGGTTCATAGACAACTTTCTTGCTGCACTCCGTTCATGATATGGTCCATAGCGAACTTTCTTGCTGCAATCCGTTCATGGTATGGTCCATAACGAACTTTCTTGCTGCAATCCGTTCATGGTATGGTTCATAGCCAACTTTCTTGCTGCACTCCGTTCATGGTATGATCCATAGCGAACTTTCTTGCTGCACTCCGTTCATGGTATGGTTTATAGTGGACTTTATGAAAATATGAAGTGGATATTATGAAAATATATCAGATTCTACTATATTCAATCACCTGATGAATTTACTTTTCAATATTTATGAAAATTGTTTCTCTCGTCATATAATTTGTAGTTTTTTGTAAATAGTTTTTATATCAAGCATCACATTATATATTCGTTCAAGCGGTCTTGAAGCTTTAAGTTTCATCTAAGAATTATACGGTTAAGACAAGAAGATTAGATGGCCAAAACAAGAAGTTTCTGAGGATTTTGAATTACACCAACGCTCAAATAAACACAATTATTTCATTCCAAGACAATTTTTGTAAATTCAGTTTTCTAACATAAATGAATATCTGAAGTTGTAGCCCTATTTGATCATCAATATCGCTTCTATTGGTTAAAAGAAAACTTGAATGAATTCTATAAGTCAAGCAGGTAAAACTTTGTTAGAATTCATGCAGGGAAGTCTACCGTTGGATGTTATATGTGTCTTAACCCCTCAGTGGGTAAATACGAAAGAAAAAGGTATATATAATTTAAAGGAATATATAAGAATTTTGTTTGAAGTTGTAGTTTGATATTTCTTCAGGGGAATACAGAAAACAAGAGAGCATAGATAGAAGTACATAATTATGTGCCATACAGAAATATAGTCAAAAGGTTCTGTCTTTTCATCAAAAAATTTTCAAAGTACATCTCTACATATTTTAGAACGAAGTTTAGTATTTTTAAATACAGTATGTACTTATACCAAAGGATGGAGAAAATATCTCCAACTCGTGTTATGCCTAATTGACGAGTAAAAAATTGACAACATTATTGATGTTTATATACAACATAATATAAGATATGTGGTAATTTGTTTTACACTCGTGCGGATTTCTCTACGTCATTATTTTCAGTCTGAGTGTCACGAAAATTTCGGATTTACTTCACAACACATATTATATAAATAACCATATATATTGCCTGAACCTATCCTACAAAAGACTTTATTAGTAAAAAATGGTTGGAAATGCAACACCGAAGGTAGCATGACGAATATATTTGTGAAAACACAATTTGTTATTTTAGTAAGACAACAACAGTACCTTTTGTTGTAACTGTAAACTCATAGGCACCAGGCAAAACATATTTCAAACGTCAAAAGGTATTTTCCGTGACAAATATTGCAATCCTAATATCAGCGTTTTAAGCCACTATTTTATCAAAAGGAATTTTTTTTGCCAAATCAAAATTTCTTTCAAACAAGGGAGAAAATCGGAAGCACTAAAGGAACAAAAATGCAATATTGAGGAAGAAACAGCTGGATAGTTTTAGTTTTACAGATTTATAACCACATTTACTTTTACTTCTGTTCACAACGTTGTTTCTGCGCCAGTAAAAACACCGTTTTCCGATTCTATTGCGCGGGTAAGAGGCACTTTTATAACTTTCTTCCCTTAGTCTATTTCATCTCTGACACTGCTAGCTTCTTGGAAACCTGAGGTTTCGAGTTTTCCCAGCTTTTTTCCATTATTCTTGCTCGCCTCCACCCCAGCACTTCTCCTTGAATGGCGAAAAATAACACTTTATCAGTGGAAGGAACTCATCTTTCCTTCCTTCTTTTTATCTTTCAAAAGAAGACATTATTTCAAGATCGCGAGATTCCCAATGACAATAAGGCGACGGATCGAATGGACGCTAAATCTCCTTTATTATCGGTATCCTTCAATAGATATTCCACTTTTTTCTCCATCCTCAGCTACAGAATCGACCTAAGCTCACCGAAGTGCAAAGTGCTGCCCTTAACATCCTCAAACAATGACCAGCCTTTATGGTCTAAGGGAAAAAAGGATAGACTCCTTTTTTCTTGGACTGCTTTCTTCATTTTATCCGTTGTCACTAACGCGAATAGTTATTACTTCAGGATACTATTTTCCCCTCCTTTTATTCTGACGGCGTATTAGCGACAACGTGTACGTCACTAAACCAGTGCTGACAAGATACGAAATACCTATCTGTAAAAACAAGACGCTGAGGATTGAGTTGCTGATTAGGTAGTTCTTCTTTAACCGAAAATAGATTGTGTGTGTCTGTTAATTTTGTCCTTTATAACTTTACGATAATTTTTCATTGTTAAATATCTATTGAACCCAACTCTATTTCTAGGTTGGTTGGAGATAATGACATCATATGGTTTGTTTTTGTACTGAAGGATCCTAAATTATTATGCTTAAAAAGGAACTTTTTTTTTGTAGGAGACGATTGTATTTTTAGTTTTATTACTCAATCTTCCGTAGCGAAATAGCTAGTTTGAAAAATAATTATTCTTGCATTAAAATTTTAGTAATAGCTTCAGTTTTAGAAAATATTTTAATAAACAATTTGTTTAGTTAATTTATTTTTCTCTAGTGTGTCATAATACTGAATTCTTCTGCCTTCTTCCTTAGAAGAGCTGTGAACTGACGGATCTTTATGAAGGAGCATCCAGTGGGAAACCACAGTTATCTGTAACAGGGACATCACCAACATTCTTGCGCTTACAAACTGAGACCTTCCATGTGGTAGAGCAGCTCTTTGACTGCTATAACACTTGAGCGACATTTTCTTTGTATCGTACTTTTAAACGAATGTCTTTTTTTTTATAGCCATTGATCTAAATATGTTGTTTCAGAATTCAAACTTAATATTGAATTTTAGTATCCATTTAAGACTTTTATTATGATAATGTAAGGTTGCCCTAAGAAAAGAGCTGTCCGACAGCGATAAAAATTGGTGACTGTGAAGAACATACATAAAAAAAATTAACGATTAAATTTGAGAACAATTGAATGATTTATTTCAGTTTGACCGTTAAAAGGAGAGGAATTCAGTAAGGCGTTGGTCAACACCTCTGGGCTGCATGCAAGCTGTCAACCAGCGTGGCATAGACTGAAAAGTTTTTGTATGCTGTGCTGCGGAATTTCTTGCCAAATTGTCTCCAACTGTCAGGTTAACTGGTCAACATTCCGGGATGGTTGACTTCTCATAACATCCCAAATATGCAAATATGCTCAATGGGAGAGAGATCAGGAGACTTAGCTGGCCAAGGAAGTGTTGGGAAAGCTTGAAGACAATTCATAGCAATACTTACCATGTGCGGCCGGGAATTATCTTGTTGAAAAGTAAGCCCGGTATGTCGGAAAACTATAGGGTAACACGACCGGTCGTAGAATGTCGTCTAAGTACCGCTGTGCTGTAAGTGTGCCAGAAATGACTACCAAAGGGGTCCGGCTATCAAAGGAGATGGTACCCCAGACCATAGCGCCCAGCTGTGGGCATGTGTGGCGTGCGATAGTTAGTGCAGGATCCCCACGCTAACCTGTACGTCTCCAGACAAGTCTGAGGTTGTCGTTAGGACACCGTGGGAAACGGAACTCGTATCTAAAGACTATACGTCTACAGTCAGCGCTGTTTCAAGGTGATTGTGCCTGGAACCACTGGAATATTACACCTTCTTGGTGCGTCGATTTTTTTAATAGATTGTATATTATTTTTTGTAAGCAATTTATGGTTAACTGATGTCCAGCATTCGATTCTAAGTATCTAGTACAATTTTATGAACAATTAAACAAGCTATTTCCACAGCTGAATTATTTTGAATTACTGGGGAAATTTTCGAACTTTAACTAGTAGTAATAACGCATACATTCTAATTCAAACTTTTGAGAAAATATATTTTTACCTTGTTTATTACGTGATTTATTAAAATCACCGAAGAAGCCTAGTTAAAAATGCTATATTTTTTCAGTTTTTAATAATTTAAGAATATTAAGGCAAACAATAAACATGGTACAAGTTGGAAAAATAACTATGTTGACCCATTCTCTTACTTTCTTATAGGGATCATTCCGAACAGATGTACGAATAATAGGAAATAGTGCAAAAGATGCGCTCTGTCCATTTGCTTCCAGAGGTCGAAAGCTTACGAACGGAATAAAGGACCCAGTTAAAGATGCGTAGCTGTTTTGCATGTCAATCTTCATGTCCAGTTAGTAGTAATAAAGCCATGTTGGTCTTAGCTTAAAGTATTTTTTGCCTTTACAAACAGAAAACACTTTTTGAAAATCTATTATCCGTCCCACCTACATGTTCCACTCTACCACCCTATGAACCATGGAATGGGTTCATCAACCAATTCAGATTCCGTGCATGCAATTCCTTGATTCTCCCCAACCGAGAAACCGCTAATACCATGAAGGTCCCTCGAGAATTTCCAATATTTGTAGTTCACAAGCCTCGCATTTCAGCTTCGTTTTCCTTGTTCTCAAGCTATCATATCCACTTTGGTAATTCACGGCTGAGACAATGCAGCTGGGAGGAAGGATTTAGTAACAGAGCATTTTAGATTTCGTGTTGAGAGTTTCTCTGCTGCCTTGCAATTAACGAAATTAAACTTGTGCGTTTAATTCTCTGAGTTATGATCTTTCGCCGGGTTCTCCAGAAAATTATGCGTCATTATTTCGAAAGCCATTATAACTAATGCTTGCATTATGGGCTGTATATTATTATCACTGCAGCTGCCCAATTGCTATTAATTCTTGTTTCGATTTCTATGCCGTTTCGTAAGATCTCGTTTAACAATTACCAGCGACGAGCTCAAAATTTTAGTCAATTATTGGAAAAGGTTGCAATGGGAGATATCGGTTTTCGAAATAGCACGGAATACTTTATTCCTCAATGCATAATAACATCTTTTTCTCAAGAAACGCATTTATTGTTTTTTATCAATAAGACAAAATCAAGGAATCAACAAAGAACACACTAGAGTGTGAATAACTAAATAAAGCTCAAATATTTATTCTGCTTAATATTTTTAATTTTCTTAGGGAAGAAACTAATTTTGGCATCTTGTGAAGACACTCTAAATGCTCACTTTCATATCAATGAGAAATGTATACAATGTTTTTTATTTGTTTAAAATATATGTAATACAATCAAAATACTTTTAATTTTTTTACCTAAAAATTGATGTTTTGTCAGTGTAATGAGGTTTGATCTAAGTTTATGAAGTAGATTTTACCAAAATTAAAGTTGGGAACCTAAATATGTATTTTAAGCACGATTGTAAATCCAGTTGTTGTATATTGTAAATATTTTCAGAGAAAATGGAAATGAAGTTTAGAAGAGTCGATGTTGGTAAAGTAAATTTATCTTACATTTTCATAAAAACACCGCCTGTAGTCACTTTGTTAAGATATATTTTAGAAACTGTAAGGGGAATTACGACTACAGTGTGATAAACAATTACAGTCATAGAGCAAGCAATATTTGAGATGAAATAAAAGCCCAATTTTAGCCTTTTGATATCAAATTATGTTTAGTAAAAATAGTCCCATTTAAGTAAAATAGTCCCATAAAGTCAAGTAAAAATATTAATTTCGTAATGCCTCTATTAACTAAAATTACTATTATTATTGTTTTGGACATGCTTTCCCAAACTTGGTGCACTTTAATTTTATTAAATCCCTTCATTAATAGAGGTTTGTTGCTAACAAATCCAATAATAACTTACTCTCGAAAAACCACAAATCCAATTAAGGTTATCAATCTGTGACAGACGTCGGCTATATGGCAGATTGTGAAACCAGCAGTGCTTCTAACTATTTATTAAAATTATTGCAACATAAATCTGCCATAGAAGTAAAATATTTGAACGCAAGTATATTTTCTTTACAATAATATCTGTTTAAAATGTAAAACTGTTGCTCTTAAAGATGGCTCTAATAATGTGGTAACACTACAATTTCAATGCGACAAGAAGTTACATGCAAGACGCAGATTAGGATTCTTTCAGATATCGAAGCATTAATTTGCTCTCAATGCTTCCAGTTCCAACTTCATGCGTATATTTTCGAACTCCTTATGATTATGAAAGATGAGTTCGAAATAAAATTTATGATTTGAAACAGGGATGTATCGGTTGACAAATGTATGCAAAATGCATTGGCAAAAATTGAATTTAAACAGAGCACAGCTAGAAACAAAAAGAATCCAGATATCTGAAGTCAGTCCACATTTCGGCTCCAACCCAGCGTTTGCTTTCATTTCATTTATTTGCTAAAATGCAGAACTTCTTTGATCCTAAATAAGACCAGCGAACGAGACGCGAAGGAGTGGAAGGGACGTAAAAATGTTATCTATCCACCGAGATATAAAGTCGAAAGCTAAAAATTCTTTCAAGAAATGCTCCCCATCTCACAACATATTTCTCTAGCCGAATTCATCTGACAAATATGACAAGACCTATCTTTTCCTTCTGATTTGTGCTCGAAAAGACAAGCGAAAAGGGGATCGTAAGCATGGTTCGCCTAGACAAGGCTGCTCTCCCAAGGAAAGATTTGAAAGCAGCAATACGCTCGCTCGGTGCTCCGGAATTTTATTTTCCGGGATGCTTTCGGATTGTAGGGCCTCCAACGGGATGTTCTGGAGAGCTTGCTTTCAATTTAATTCGTAGTTTAAGGGTGCGTGAGGGGTCATAGATGGCGGGGGTTGTAAAACAGAGTAAAAGCTGTCAACATTGTTTAGACGCAGGGGTGAGAAAGCACGCATTTCGATGTTTTGCTGAGGAATTTCCCGATTGCTTTTCCCGAATGACAGCGTGCAGATAAGCAATGTGATATGTGCAGGGAAAGTGCAGGGGGAAATCGAAATTATATTTCCGATTTCTAGATTCTGTCAGTAAATCTCAATTTTGTTTTACCTTTTGTAATGAAATTAGGAATTCAAAGGAGCGTGTCGAGTCATCCTCTTGGGGCTTTTAAAATGTCAAAGGAGGTATCGAAGTCGTAGTATGAAAATAATGACTTATGTCAAATACATTGCTGGCAATCAAACATGCATTACTATGAAGGTCAAAATACACTGATGTCCAAAATTAAGGTCACAAACATAAATATGTGAGAACTGGATAAATATTCAGTTTATTGCTACGAAATTTGGCACAGATATATATTATCATGAGAGAAAGCATATAGTAAGAACATAACAATATGAAAAAGAGTTCAATTGTTGGTTAAAATACACGTTATATCGAAAACAGTCAAAACATGATGCATTTATCTCGGGATAGGTCCGTCTAAGATGGAGTGTGGACACTGTGCATTGCTATACAAGCCTCACAACGAGAACTCATACTGTTAATGAGGGTGTCCATATATACTTGGCGATAAATCCCATTCTTCCAAAAGCGCGCCTTTTAACACCTAGAGGGTCCTGGAAGGGGGGAGGGCAACGTCGTGCAAAGGTTCTTTCTAGACCATCCCAAACATGTTCTATAGGATTGAGATTCGTAGACTTAGCAGGCCAGTTAGTACGGCGAATATCCTCTTCACGAAAATCATCAACAATGTAATATGGCCTCGCATTATCGTCCATAAAAATGAAGTCCGGGTCTGCAGCACCTCGGGACAACCTCACATAGGGTTCATGGACCTCCTCCCTATAGAGTTGTGCGGTAACACTACCCTTATCAAAGGCGTGCAGTGGTGTACGACTGCAAAACATAATGCCGCCAAGACATTGATTCATCTGCCTAATTGGTCTATTTCCCTTAAGTTGGAGGGATGATGGCGAGCTTTACGTTCTCTCCAGATGAACACTGCCGAGAATCACTATGTGTGCTGAATCTCGACTCCATCAGTGAAAATAACACGCCCCGATTCTTTGTGTGTCCAAGAATGGTGTGTTCGGCTCCACGACAATCGGGCTCTCCTTTGTAATTTGGTCAAAGGGAGACACATCACTGGACTCCGGGAGTAAAGGACCCTCTCTGCTAGACGTTTCTATACTGTTTGCCTGGAAATTCTTTTTCTAGACGCAGTAGCAAGGTCACGAGAAAGCTCTGTAGCCTTTGTCTGCCTATGCCGTTGTGCACTTAATGCCAAGTAGCGGTCCTGTGCAGATGTCTTGGGCGGCATTGGCCGGGCTTCCTAGTGATAGTACAACTTGTTTGGAATTGATTACACAACCTGTATACCACTTTTGGTGCCACTTGTAAGCATCGAGTAACCTCTGCTTGAGACTGTCCAACTTCAAGCCTGCCAATGGCTCTCCGTCTCATTGAATCATCTAAACGATGATGAGAACTCATTCTCACTGTAAACAGTCAAACTTGTGGGTTTTAACGCAATATTCACAACATTGCAAGAGAAAATTCCAGTTGCGTAAACGGTGAAATTTCACATTGTTCTACAAAACTAACGCCAAACACCATTTATTGCAAACTGGAGGCTAACATTGTACTACCCGTTCTTCAAAATGTATAAAATACAATTTCTTTAAACTTTCTGGTAGCAATTTTGAATTATTTTGTAAAACGTGTTTGTGACCTTAATTTTGGACACCAGTGTATATCAGAACCATAATTGCAGTACAGATAACATAAATCCTAAGAATGAAATAATGAAAATGATAGAAATTATAGATCGTTCAACTAGCGGAACGACCAGAAATACTAGTTACAAATCTAGTCATTGAAAAAAAAATAATGTGTGTCTATGTTGTTCCCATACGTTGCTAAAGTTCATCTGGTGTCGCCCCAGGTGGTCTGTTATTTGCCAGTCCTTAGGCGATCATCGAATATACCTGTTTGATGGACAACAGATCTGGTTAACAAACGGTCCACGGAAGAACTGAAAGGACGTGGATAATGAAGAATTGTTCCAAATAGCAAGTCGCGAGTGAGCATGAATTGTCCTGTTGAGAACAGGAAAGAAGCGGATAAGGGGAGACAATAGGCTTCAAACCAGAGATAAAACGATGGTTGTCGAATGTACTGACAATACGTACCAGGCGCTTCAGAGAATAGAATCCAATGGTGCCAAATACCATAATGCCAGGTGATATGCAGTATACACGCGAAACAACTATATTTTTATTGTTACAGCTATTATTATTTCTCTATTTCAAGAAGTATATTTGACTCGGGGTAGTGTCTTATGACTTTTTCTTTAAGCTTTACTTCTATTTTCTTATCTATGGTGTTTGGGGAAGTATACGAGCAATATTTAGCGTTTTGCAACTCATATGTAGAAAACATCATATTGTGTTTTATGGGTCAGGCTCTGATAACGCCCTGATCCACCAACAATTTCATTTTCCACAAATTCTATTTGGTTTTTATTTTGAATTTCCTTTTGTTTTAGAAAATTGCTTACCATGCTATGTCTACTGCTTTCGGCGCGCTTGCATGGTTAGTTTTAACTTTCGCTTTCTGGTTTTATACTCCAGTGTTTATTTTGCTCTTTCGTTAATTTGCGTATTTGAATGATATATAATATAAATCATACCGGTATGAAGGCGACGGAACTTACATAGAAAATATAGGAGATTTTCGCATTTCACAATTTGCACAAGAAAACTTGCAGGAGATCGGTATAAGAGACGAAAAAGTAGTCGACGAGGAAGTTTAGTCGCTGGCTACTTTTCATGTATGATGGAGACTCATGTTACATTGCGATGTATTGCGTCATTCACACGAAATAAACTATCTCCTGGAGGTTTTTGATTCCTAGCGATATCAGCTGCCGTTTGAGAATTCATTTTCCTTTTTTTTTTCGCCTTATATTTTTCTAGGAATGGAAAGTTTAGGTAAGAACAAGTTAATTACTGCTGCGTAAATGCAGCCTGCATTGTGGGACAATACACACGAAGATTATGCGAACAAAATAAAAAAATGCATTAAAAGCGGAGATGGTGTTTATTTATGGCAAAGAAATACTAGAATGTGTACCTATGACCACCTATAGTAAGAATGCTAGGTACAAAAAGTAAATTACAAAACGATAGCTTTATAATAGGTTAAATAGGTAACATTAATTTCTTATAATAATTTAACATCGCTCTATGTTGACAAACTAATAGTAAGAATATGAGGAAATAAAAAGTCCGTGACCAAACGATGACTTGATAACATTTTAAATAACCTGTTACATTGTTTTATTATAGTTTTATATACTACCATGGTAAATCGCATTCACTTACAGAATACTGACGGAAATAATCTCGAAGATCCGTTGGCTCAGGTCCAGTGAAACCATTAAAAACATTATTATCATCGGTTTCGTTTAGAATGTTCTGATATTTCTTAGACAGGTTTGTACTAAGTTTTTATTCCATTCGGAATATTCCGATGTCACTTGTATCGATTTGTATTTTTCATATCATTTGATAAGTAAATAAAAGCTTAATTTAAAAATTAATGTTCACATTTATTCTTTAGATACATAATTTAGGACTGAGCTTAACTGGTTTTAAGAATAAAGTAAAAGTCATGTAGACAATCACAATCAAAACGACAAGTTAATAGCTGTATACGATAGACATGAACACCATTTTTACTATCTTATACGACATGACATACCGTTGAAAATGATTTTATCGTGCATTTACCTCAATGTTAACGACAGCCTTTATCGTGGTGGTATGCTATTTCACATATTTGTATCCGGCTTTTTAATACCTAAATGTATCTTGCTGAAGAGTTCTCTAAAAAAAGCTACTGACATCCGAAAATAATACAAAAATTTAGTCGAGTCATCTTCCAGTTCGCGATATAGAACATGATACAAGTCTTTCTGCATACGAAATTTATCAATAGGGTGTACGCGATACTTCATTTTGATATTTCTCTTGTTTTTCTTACGATTTAAATACCACAATGCAAGCATTTACAGCTCATCCATTCTAAAAGCAGGCGTAATACTTAATGAGCTTCAGTTGAAAAGTGAAGAGGAGCGGAGTAGAAGGGGAAAGTGGGAAGATACGTCACCGGTGACAATCTCAGGTGACTTTTTGTATGAAAGATTGATCTCCTTTGTGTGAAGGCGCCTTTAGATCAGCTGAATAAAATGTTATCCACATTAAATCAGTGATAATAGTGTTATTGATACCAAACTTTTCCAGTGGTATATATGTTAGTGAAACTGCAAATAATGATGCGAGGGCAACAAGATTGCAAAACATTGATAATTTTATTAATTTATGGGCGTTTACTTACCCACAAAATTAAATATTGTTTTTTTAAATCTAAAGACAATTTCCCCATAGATACAGTTGTGTATTTCTGACAACAGTAAAATATTCTTAGTTTTAATAAAAGAAACTAACAGAGTTGTACAAGTTTAAAAATGTTTTGTTCATGGATCCATGGTTCCAAAAGGGAAAATTTTAATTATTTCAGAACGTAAAAAAACGTGCCCGTTCCTTTATTAAAATCTCAATAGTGCCTTATATTTGTAAAACACTCCCTAATTCCGACATTTTTTAATAAACCTTGTTTCGTTTTGAGCGTAGTTTTTGTTTTTATTCTGTCAAAACCCTTTACTTCTTTCGAAACAAGCTTAAAGATAAATTAAATAAAATTGCTTTTTTTTTACCTTCTAGTAGAAAAAAACGCTATTTTTAGGTAAAACGTAAGGTTTGCAAAGTGTGTCTGTATTAAAAAAATAACCCAAATAAACTGCTTTCGTTCGAAATTCAGCTTTTGCCTAAATTTCGTATCTAGGAGAGTTGTACAACACGCCAAGTAATCATTAAGAGTAAATTGGAAAACTGAAAATATTTTTAACGACTTAAATAGAATTCCTAATTAAAAGTCAAGAAAATTAATCTCTTTTTACTTACCCAAATGAAACTCGTTTAATCAGATTTTAATAATTTTCTATCGCAATGTTTTTATTCTAAAGAAACTACATTTCATTTACGAAGCTGCCTGTTTTTTAAAACTCGATAATTTATCACTAAAAAACATTTCTTACAGTTGGAAGTGTATATGTCATCACATTATCTTATCCTAGTCATAAGCAAGTTTTCCTCAACGTTACTCAATATGAAAAGCATAATTATTTTCAAACAATGAAAGTAACCACAGATTTACATACGTTTTAAATTTCTCTCGTGAATATTCAAAAGATCAAATAAATGAACATGGTACGAATTAGTACAGATTAAGTTTCAGTTCTTCTCAATTTAACTATTGGCTAACATTCACTCTAGGAGCTGAACATAAATATAGTTGTTAAATCTGTCCTATACTATAAAGGGCGCCGTGTGAGCGCGAGGAGTGTTGTCTCCCACATACTGTAGAGGGCGCTGTGTGAGCGCGTGGGTGACATTCAGACTTGAGACACGGAGGAGAGAGGTGCTCTTCTTGGACCTGATGAAAACGTGGCTTCCTTAGCCCTAATTAGTACTAGGCTTCCTTAGCCTTAATGAGAGTGGTCCATCAATAACATTGTTAAGTTTGTTGTTAATAAAACTTGTTTTTGTTGCAACGAATTGTATTAATTAAAATACAGTCCACTATATATAGATTTATCGGACCAAACCAATAGTCTATCAACTATTCGGCTTATAAAATATGAAGTACTGTGTCAAGTACCAAGTTCATTCCTAAAACATTTATAATCATTAACGATGCTATTGCAAGGATAAAAATGAATTCGAATTACAATTAGTAATAAATTGTCAATGATAACATTTATAATCGTTAACAATGCTATTGTAAGGAGAAAAATGAATTCGAATTACAATCAGTAATAAATTGTCAGTTTTACATTTATAATCATTAACGATGCTATTGTAAGGAGAAAAATGAATTCGAATTACAATCAGTAATAAATTGTCAGTAATAACATTTATAATCATTAACGATGCTATTGTAAGGATAAAAATGAATTCGAATTACAATCAGTAATAAATTGTCAGTTATAACATTTATAATCATTAACGATGCTATTGTAAGGAGAAAAAGGAATTCGAATTACAATCAGTAGTAAATTTTCAGTTTTACATTTATAATCATTAACGATGCTATTGTAAGGAGAAAAATTAATTCGAATTACAATCAGTAATAAATTGTCAGTTTTACATTTATAATCATTAACGATGCTATTGTAAGGAGAAAAATGAATTCGAATTACAATCAGTAATAAATTGTCAGTAATAACATTTATAATCATTAACGATGCTATTGTAAGGATAAAAATGAATTCGAATTACAATCGGTAATAAATTGTGAGTTTTACAATTATAATCATTAACGATGCTATTATAAGGAGAAAAATGAATTCGAATTACAATCGGTAATAAATTACGGAGTTTAATAATCCGTAAACAGAACAGACCAGTTATAACTAAATAATTCATCTAAGAAACATGAAATACAGCAGTGGAATCTGCAAAGAAATAGTATCTGTAAGTTGAAATAAAGCTACATTCAAGTTAGACTTACCTCTCTGTCTCCTTTAAACCAACTGAGCATTGCAGGAGGATTTCCGCCTACAGAAACGCAGTTAAGTCGTTGAATATCTCCAACTTGTAAAGAAGAACCAGCATCATAACCCAATATTATCGGGGGCTTTGGCGAATCTTTTGGGAAGATAAAACACGAAATCAATATGCATATAAGATAAATCTCATATTCAGGTTTAGGTAAAAAGGTTTTCAACAACTACCTGAAGCTTTTTCGCAACCGTATTTTCAAAATAGAGTTGTTTCTAAACTCCTTTGCGGAAACGGTATTTTCCCGTCCTCCAATCTGCTTATAAGTATTTTTACAGTAAGGATTTCAAGTGAAAAGTGAATTGATGTGGTTGTTCTTAGCCAAAGGTTTTGAACAAGGAATTTTTGTTATGGGGGAAGTAAGAATGATTAAGCCTGCTTTGCATATATTATCGCTAAAACGTGCATTTGAAACTCTTCTGGAATGAATTTTTATAAATTTTAACCTTACTATTCTTATAAAGGACATTATTTTGCAATACTTAAGGCCTGTTAAGTGTTTAATTTACAGTATAATGAAAGTTCAGTTGCATACTGCCAGTAATCTTAACCCATTAACGCCGGTTGGTAAGCAAATTTTCCCTTCGACATTTAAATTTTTTCTTTGCCAATATACGGCGGGAATTGTTCCACTCAGTGTTGTTTTCTTTCTAAGAATCAACCAATCTAAATTCTGCACTGGTTCTAAATTTTCCCATAGGATCTTTCCCTTAAGGGACTGATCCCGGACCGTCGTCAATAGCCCGTTGTGTTGCTCTAGTACGACGTTAACTAAAATTACCAATTACCTAAATTTTCCCAGATAGTTTGTTGGTGAAAACGTGGTTAAAATCCAGAATTTCTTGTGAGCGTGAATGATGCCTCGTTCATCATTGTTAAAGAGGCAAACAATTTTATTACTGCTTTTCATCTATTTTTTGGGCTTTATTGTAATGACCATGCATCTATTATTTATATTAATACACTAAAAAACACAAACAAACGTATTCTATAGACGTTAGGCAGACATATAGTTGATTGGCAAGAAATCTTGCCAATCAACTATTCGTCTGATGTGTGAAGTTCGGTACTATCGGTAGTTACTTATTACCTTAAAGGTTCCAATACTGATTTGATTATTTATTTGAAGTAAAAAGCTTAAACAGGATTACAAATTTAATTATGATTTAAAAACAAAATATTTTTGGTGAATATTAAATTTTTTAAAACAAAATATTTAGTCCCTCCCCCCTTTTTTTCAGTCTCATGCTAAATGAAGCTTTAGATGTGTTATTTGCTCTCAGCAGTGATTCCGAGTCCGATAGTAGCCATAAAACTGCTGAAGATACTACTGTGGTTGTTCAGCCCCCTATTGAGAGAGAGAGAGAGAGAGAGAATGCTGATGCAGAAATTGACAAAGATTCCGACAAAAAGGATGACGAGGTGAGAAGAGATCTCGATCTTTTGCAGCGGAGAATACTCTCCATCACATGTAAAATAAGTCTTGAATTAGACCATGAAAAAGGGGGGGGGAACAATAGAGATGGTATATAGTTACCAAGCACTTCTGTTACCCGATAGAGGCCAAAGCGAATAAAATCTGAAAGTATAAGATCTAAACAACCAAAGAAAAAAGAACGAGAACAAAAATCTAGTATTTTACTCTCATATACATACCAACTGTCATTATTATGTGTCATGAAACTGTAAAATTCCCATTACAATGTCTGCAGCGTTTTCTTACCAATGAACTGACAGATCACATTTTGACGCAATCATTATTTCACTACCCGTCTCAAAAAAATATACTGTAGGAAGTATTTGGATGATTTGGAACACCTCCCATTAGTCCAGGGAGATCTTTAGTGCTGCAGAAGAATGCATCAGACCGACAAATATACTATAGTCGATAACATTGACTTTGCAAGTCATACCAACAGTTTGGACGACGCAAAATTTGTGGTGTAAGATCAGTATATAGATGCCAGAAATGTGACGTTCCTCTACATCCTGAGTTTCATAAGACTATCTGACAGGCCACATTTTGACGCAATCATTATTTCACTACCCGTCTAAAAAAATCTATTCTAAGAAGTATTTGGAAGATGATTTGGAACACCTCCCATTAGTCCAGGGAGATCTTTAGTGCTACAGAATAATGCATCAGACCGACAAATATACTATAGACGATAACATTGGCTTTGCAAGTCATACCAACAGTTTGGACGACGCAACATTTGTGGTGGAACGTCAGTCTATAGATGTCAGAAATGTGACGTTCCTCTACATCCTGAGTTTCATAAGACTATCTAAACCAAGAGAGTAGCAAATCTTTGAACTTTGGGGGTGATGCTGGTTCTCAGAAAAATGGGATTGCTTTATATAATAGTTATTAAATATGAATATTGAATTGACTTTTGGGATTATATACTTGGATTAACTTTTCATTTGAATTTATTCCTTATATACTAAAAGAAATAATAAGGGAAAAATACAAAGTCACGGAAATTGGTGTTCTGGTCAATATTCCTTCATATTGATTGTTTAAATGTGTTATATAAATATTTCATTGTTATTTTTAAGAGTTATATGTGTATTTCTATATATGGATAGAATATATAATACTTTTACATTTATGTGCACACTACACACGATTGGTCAGAAATCTTGCCAGTTAAAAAAATCATAAAAAAAATAATTTTTTAAAAAATCTGAAAATTTTAATGTATATTAAATTGATCTAAATAAACAAGTTATAAGATAGAAAGTTAAGTTTTAAAACTGTTTTAAAGTTGTCTTTAATGGGTTAAGATATTGATCAACGATAATTATTATATTGAATAATAAAAAGTATGTGTTAGAGGATATAAAGTTAAGAGAGAGAGAGAAAATTGTAATGTTCAATCATTTTGCACTATCAGTTTTTGAAAGTTTACTATTGTTTGCGAAATATGGAAAAAAATGTTTGAAGAGTTAACCCACCTGCGTGTCTTATATTTTATAGTTTACTTTATAAGTTCTGTTAATTTTTGGTACATAAGTATTGAGGGGTGGTCAAATAATTACATCGTCGGCAATCTAAACCTCAATTTGTAAGTTTGAGTTTTCCGTCTAAATGCGGTGTCGTAGTAGTCCATTTCATAGAACTGTGTATTAGCAACTTGAAATTTGTGAGTTTTGAAACTCGTCTCAATCAAGGACAGTCAGGTACATGGGAGTTTTTGCACATTAAATCTTACAGGGCTCGAAATACATTGACACAATGTGGAAGTTTTGGAGACGAGGTTTCCAACTCATTGTTGACCTCGACAACTGACTGTATTTAAAAATTGCGAGGTACTATTCTCGGAACTGTCACTTCGAGATTGATCCTTATCTGTGTCCAATATCACGTTGCGTTTGTTCCGCCAGTGTGACGTATATTCAGCTACCTATCTACTGTTTAAATGCCATTCTAAATATTGCTCCAATGGAGAATTTTGGTTTGCAGTCCTAATTTGACCTAACCTAAAGTGTAACCTAAATTGACACATTTAAGCCACATAATACACATTAAATCTGACAGGGCTTGAAATACATTGACACAGTGTGGAAGTTTTGTAGACGAGGTTTCCAACTGAGTGTTGACATCGTCATCTGATTTCCTCATCATCTCGTCATCATCCTTGTACTCGTCATCTCATTAAATTATTTTTTACTGTATTACAGCTACAAATCATTAATATTTTTTCCAAAAGGAAAGATTTTAGAAACATGTATTTTCGTTTAGACAGTATAATTTTAATATGTTAATTACTATTCCAACAACACGTGTGTGCTTATATAATTGTTCTTTAATATTACTATATTTACATTTGGAGAAAGATTACCCAATACAAACATTTATAATTAAATATTGAACATCAGTTCAATCAATTTTTTTTATCCCACTGCTGAATACTCATTTAACACATCGAGCACAACAATGTCAGTCAAATATTATTTCAGCATCAATGGAAGAATATCCAGTTCAATGAATGTGTCTAATTTTCCTCACAAAATACACAACACTCAAAAATCGTAATTATATATTTTGCACTAAAATATATTTTATAGCCATCTAGCAGAAAACTCAGGGACAACATCCGTTATAAATGCCGTTCTTAGAGTTATTTTTGAAAATTCAATTAGCTAATTAAATGATAGCATGGAAATATAAAAATATATCCTTCAATATTACTTTTTACGAAATATTTCTTATCTGATACTGAATATATTAAATTATTGATTGAAAAAATGAACTAAATGGTTTTGTGAAATAAAAACATTTTGGCGAATTGAATCCGTCGAATCTATCCCACCAAGTCATCCAAAAGCCAAAACCAAATAACTTCAGTATAATTTTTCTAAAATATCCTAGTACCTTTTAAAACCAACCTTCTCATAAGAAGGTTACAAATGGATTGGAACTACAATAGCATGATTTCCAGAATCGTTCTTAAAAATAAACACATTTGTAATTGGAGATGACGATAGATTTTTAATGCCACAACAAGTAACTTCAGTCTCCTCTTCGCCACTCAAAGTTTCGAGCGTAACTTTAGCCATTGCTCCTCACAAGTGGTGAGGACAGATTTATAGTTAGTGGACCTTTAGACATCTGATAGCTGATTATCAATACTTTATTACAGGAGTGATCATGTATCAAGCAAATGAATGGTAGATTTATATTGCAACATGGACCATGCATATATAATAACAATTAAACATCCAAAACGAGGCGTGTCACAGCAAAATAGCCTAAATCAACTTCCTATAAATTTCCAGTATTTGCGTAAAACTGTTTAAAATAAATTATAAGTGGTAATAGCTAAACATACATGCTATATATATATATATATATATATATATATATATATATATATATATATATATATATATATATATATATATATATAAACATAAACATTGGCACCAAGAATGTACGTCAAGGAAATTCCAAAAGTTATGGCACATTGAAAATACAACGACATTCCAGCCATAATGTGTTCCGGACCCCAAGACTATTTCTTTTTCCCTCAAATATCCGAGTGCCAGTCCATAGCCGTTCCTCTTCATGAGAAGCGAAGGCAGATTTATATTGTTACAGGGACCATCAGGCTAACGAAATACTCTGGGACGTCATGCACCTGGAATAGCAAAGAGGGGGTTGCTGGCACCACTCTTGGCCCTCATCCAAAGTGATGGGGCCGATCAATTAGCACTGCCGCTTTCCTGATGCCTTTATTGGTCTCACTGGAAAATGGAGCCACCGGGAGAATGATCGGCTCTATCATAATGAAGGTTATCGGAAGATTTCCAGCTCCTTCAGAGCACTTTTGTTGACTTCGACGGTATGCTATCGATTATTAGGTTGCTATGAATGTATGGACATCGTGTTGGGGCAAGATTGGTATTGAAACGCTTTTAGTAAATGTGTGGGGTATTTGCTTCGTAGTCGGTTGTATGTGGATGGATAAAGCAGGAATTTCTTTGTAATAAGTTGTAGTTTTCTTTCATTAGTTTTTGGCATAAAGGAACAATGGGATGTTGTTATCACATTATAAACATTTCAGTCTTGCGTATATATTTTTAAAGAACTAGGTTTTTTGACTCGTGTGAGGTTTGCATTGAGCGGGTTGCTATAATATAAAGGCTTACATTTTGAGCTTACATGTGAACACATGTAAATGTATTACATGTAAATTACAAAATAAATTACAAAATAAATTACATGTAAATGTATTCTTTTGTAAAGCCTCATAATGTTGATTTTAGAAAACATGATTAGGTGCTTGTAGAATTGTTAAAATTTATAATAGAACTGGTACACTAATTAAGTCTTAGTGTATAAAATATACCTAGCGAGAAACTTATATGATAGACGACAAAAATGTGAAATTAAATAAAAGCTCTATGCAAACAATACGATAACAAAATATGAATAGATATATCATTTGTAAAACAAGGGGAAATTCTAAATAAAAACCAAAAGAAAATGCTTCTAAATGAAAGTGTTGGTGGATCAGGGCATCATCAGTTGCTCAGTTAATATCAGCATTCACGTGGGGCTAATCCAGTCTTCTGCCTTCAGGTGCAAAATGTCTTGACCCTCTGAATCACACAATAAGTCACACTTTGATTTTTTTTAAATTTATAATTCACTTCTCAATAATAAATTCCCTTCTTCTTTCTTTATTATTCTTCATCTCGGATTTATTGGTATGAACAATTACCGATGACTAATTCTATTTCATTATTTCCTCTTAGTCATTGGTGTTGGCGTTTTGTTGGTCGAAGTGGGTAGCGCCATTTGGTGCGATCTTGTGGCTTGGTGTTGCCGATCTCTCGACTGCTGTTGCTGGTTTGATTTTGTTTTCTGATTATTAATAATTTAATGTTTTGTTTCGTATGTTTGCTTTGTAATGGTGTTTGGGGAGTATATGAGTAATTTCTTAGCGTTTTGCTGCTCATGTACATGGAAAACATCCTTTTGTGTAAAATGTGTTAGGCTCCTTCCTGAAGACGCAATGATTCACCAACACTTTCATTTTTAATAGTTTCATTTTGTTTTGTTTATATATATATATATATATATATATATATATATATATATATATATATATATATATATATATATATATATATATATATATATATATATATATATATATATATATATATATACTATCACCTGCGCCCATTTTAAAAAACTTGACCGAGAGCTTGTGCGTGCATATTTATAAATTTCTAGTTTAAGAGGTTTCTTTCATTGAAACAACCACTTGTAAAATGAATGCTTAAGAAGAGAGGAAATATTTGATTGACATGAGCTAATATCAAGGTAATAATTAGTGAATTTAATACATAGCAAATAAGCCTTTTAATATTGTATAGTAGATTTAATCGAAAATTTCGATGCTCAACTTTTGCATTTTAGATGGAAATTCATTAATGATGTGTTACTTTTGGTATTTGATAAAGTTAAATGCTATCATCCTGGTCATAGTTTGTCATTCTGTGATATTTTTTTTTAATTTACGAGGACTAATTATGAAATTGAATTTAACTGACATAGTAAAGCAGTGATTCAGTTTTTAAAAAAATGTTTTAATCAGTGGCAAATGAGTTAATAGAAATACGTACAATTTTCCTTTCAAACTTATTTAGTAATTCATTTTGAAAATGCCATTGGAATTAGAAACCATTCAAATTCTTTAATTTAAACTTTAAGCCGACTTACGATTGCTCTAAAAGATATTCCATAAAACTCAATTAGTTTGGCAGAATCTCAGTTAATTAAAGATACGTTTTTACTTTCCTTATGAAATTCAATACACTTCCAAAAATATCGAAAGTGGTTCAGTTTAGCAAGGCATAATCGAGATGCTATGCTAATGTCGAAAAGATTCGAAAGGGGTGATATTTTTTTAAGTTTTCTGCACGTAATATGGTCAAAACCATAAACGTCTCTCCAGTTCGTTCATACGATTTGATGATGTATTTAAGTTAAAGAAAAGTTGAAGCTCATTACTTGGGAACCAAATAAATAAATCTTACCATTGATAAAAGTCGACATTTTTAGAATTTAAAAGACCTTGTGTTAATGCTTGGAAAATATATGGGAAGTTTTAAGAGAAAATGTAAAGTTTAAAGTAGAAAATGGCAGTGAACCGCTGTAAATATTCCTGTGATGTAATAAGTGCAGTAGCATTTCCTTCAATTGCAAATAGGTATTGTCATATCTGAAATAGACTATACATATATTTGAAACTGAACTTCACAAAGAAATAATATAAACGTTGAAATAGACTCTCTGAATTTTAAGAATTCGTAATTTACAAATGCAAAAAGTAACCTACGAGTGAGTAAAGTAATAATGACTTTAAGACAACGTAATGCAAATTAAGTAAAATGGCAAAATATAATGAAAATTAGGTAAAATGGCAAAATATAATGAAAGTTATGTAAAATGGCAAAATATAATGCATGTTCGTTATAATATTTGCAATTTCCAATAAGGTTAGGTTGAAAAACATAAGTTCAGTAATTAAAATACTAACATTTTACGTCGAAATATGGATGAAAGATATTTTCCCCATATTTTGAATCTAGCCTCGATACATATAGAATGTATTTCATTCATCGTCTATTTTATCAATATTCGATTCATATATAATATGAATTATTAAACATCTGTTCATAGGAATGTGTGTTTTAAACGAAATCCATATAATTAAAAAGGAAACTTCTGAGGATTGGTGCAGCCATTTGGTCGTTTTGTCCATGTATGCTGATACCATTAATAACATGCCAATATAATTTTATAGTGTTCGACCATTTTTAAGAATACAGTCTTCAAGATATATTCATATTCATCATTCATGATCTATACCGATCCAAGTTCAAGAATACAGTGAATGCAAAGGCCATGAAAGCCACCAGGTATGACTTCCTTCAAGCATTTGTGGGGTGGTACATCAAGGAATTGAATTACATCCCGCCAATTCAAGAAAGAAGGTAGTTGGAAATTGTAATGCATCAAGTTGTGGGGCTTTCTGCCCTTCAGTTGGCCCATCTCACCAAGACCCTTAATACACTAGCTGCTGATCTCGCGCCAGCGCGTGATGTGGCTTCAATGCTAAAGAGCCGATCACGAGCCAGCTAGTGGTGTTAAGGAATGTCTCAGTAGCCAGTCACGTGTTTTCACGGTAAGAGCTGTGCCTTAACATTTATTCTCCGCCTTAATCGGCACTATATGTTAGGTGTATCTGCTGCTATTGGTGTGGAGTGAAGGCGAGAAGCTTGTTGTAAAGGCATGTGGTTTCGAATTTACAGCTTTATTAGCTGTTAAAATTTTTTTGTAATATGAGTTGTAGAGACAATAGTTCTGAAAGGCCTTCACGCCCCCCAAAAAAGAAAAATTCAATCTAATAAGCTTCTAACATATGATGAAATTGCAAATTTGCTGGCTGAGCTTTCTCTAATCTGTTCTGGTATTGGTATTGACGTGCCAAAGGTGACCCACATATAAAATGTTTAAAAATATTGTTCGCAGTAATAATATCATTGTAACCAACTTATAATAATTAATTTATATTAAATATTTGTTTGTAATAAAATATTATACTAAGATAATGCATTTTGACACTTATTTTTGTTTTTTTTTACACATCACGTGCCAGTGCGTTGTCGCCTTCTGGGAAAACCCATTTATACGACGGGGCAGAAACTAACAACACTTCCTAAACCTGTTAAACAGTAAATAGCTATAAACCAGAAAGTATCATAATGCTGAACCTTTGAAAGTACACCAGGTTTCCTCTCTTCGGGTCAAAATCTACAAATACACAACTCCTAAAAATGTTTAGCATTTGTGATATCATATGTGTACTCGCGACCGTTATAGTTCCTTGCTGAAAGCTTTCGAAAGTTTACGGATGATACTAACACACAGAACCCTCGTATTCTGCAAAATTCCTTTGATTTCCTCTCAAAAGTATGGTTTCTTTCTGGAGTATCTTAGAAGGAAAGAAATGAAAAATGGTTCCAAATCAGGTGGAGAGGGGCAGTCGGAATCCAATATGCACGTTTGGATTTCGCGATGTTCCACTCATACGTCTAGTTACATTCTACCTATGCATAAGAAAAATCTATCACAATGTACACTCACATACAACCCGAAGTTTGTGTGTTGTGGATGCCGTCCCACTCACATGCGGGTTCTTCGCAAAGCAGGAAAATAGTTTCATATCCGGCTCCTGGAAAGTACAAGAATAAAATCAATATTCAAACAGGATAAGCATGAACTATAAATAAAAGAACACGCGGAGATAAATGTACCGGAACGAAACTTTTTCCGAGTTCGGGAAGAATACGGAAAGTTTTTTTTTTATTATTCTAAATATTTGTCTTCTTCCATTGAGATGGTATTGAAATTGCATGAATGATCCCTTAACTCTATGTCAAACTTGGCACTTTTCTGTAGCATGGATTCAATTTGAATATTTTTAAGTCTACAGGGAAGAAAAACGAGCATTAGCGTGGGTGGAAGTTACTGTCGTTATGTTTCATAATGGCTCTGAAATTTTAAAGAATAATGTCACTTTTGAGGATAGAACGTTTTATTCAACTTATGTTTAAAATGGCTGATATCCTTTGATATACGTGATTCTATGGAAGGCGTTTTCTGTGAAGCTGAATATGGGTGTACGTTTCTGCTGCGATATGCGTTTCCTGTACTTATTCTGAATATGTCGTCAGTTGGCTTGTTTTTAGAATAAAATAATTTTTTTTTCTCAATTCAAATTCGAAAGAATGTATTCCGAATTGGTATGATAATTGAGATAACATTAATTATTAGGTTAAATGTCAGATGTTACAAACTAGTGACAAATTGAGTTTTACGAAACCTCGATATTTTTTATGCAAGAACATTATTGGACAGCAAATGTAAAATATTAGCAGACTGCCTGATTTGCTTGTTTCCACTGAAATTCCCTATCACGTAATTTTTTGTACATTATTTATATAGTTAATTAACCGTTCCGTACGTATCAGCTTCTATTAGCATTGTCTGCATATAAGAATATGTAGTAAATATGTGTACTGCAAATACGCAGCTCAACTATATTTGGAAAGATTAGAGAAAACAACGAAAAACTCCAGGAAAATATAAGCAATGAGCTGATCAAACTTATTTTCAAGGTATTTCGTAATGCGATTGCCATTTAGAAGTATAAGAAGGATAGAAAGTTTTAGGAAACTTAAGGTTGTATTTCTCTTAAATTATTTGATTTAATGTGAATGTTTGGATATTCTTTATATTTTAATATGGTTGTTTGGATATTATTTATATTTTAATATGGGTTTTCCTTATATTTAGTCGTTCATGCGTTTCTGTTAGTATTTAATGCAGTTATGCATTTGTAATAAATGTTTTTAAATGTATTTTATTACAATGTTTATTAATATGTTATTTATTTTTTGACGGGTTAACAAACATCAATATAACGCAAATTTCTGTACCCTACACATTAGTGTACAGAACCACACCCTAGTTCACCTACACCCTACACTACAAATAGATATTACTCATTCGCTTGGTGGTCATATTATGTGTGCAACATTAAAATTTTGTTAATTTTCAGATTTGTAGTAAATTTAATTATGTACACTAATGAACACAACTAACGTAGGTTCGTTGGAGTTGATTCCATTGACTTATCTTACAATAAGGACTGATACATTATTTATGTGTACAATAGTTCACTTTAGTATTTCATATAATGATTACTTAAAATTCTAAACGGAAATGAATTAAGAAATGATTACTAGTTAATTACAATATTATAACACTGTATTAAACACCGGGTGCAAATAAACACAGCCATGATGAATTTTTGCTCAACCATATCTATTTAGATTTCAATGAAAAGTATTTCACAAATTTATTTTTGAGTATCACATTTATTATTAATAAATATATTATAAGAATTAAGTCATAAATAAATTTCACTTTTGAAGTTTCAATACAACTTTCCACTTATTTCATTATTTAGGTACTGTACTTTTAGCACTTGTTCTAAACATACATTCGCAAAATAAAATATGCTTATGATTGAATAACGTCGACAAAATATTCCTTCCTACGCTGCATTTTTCCATGTGAATATAAACACTGCAATGCAACTGGAATACGATTGTCATCAATTTTCTGTAGAAGGATGGCCAATCTATCTTTTTTACTGAGACTAGACATATATTCGATTTGATGGATAACCTTCGCATCCCACCAATACACAATAACCACTCATACCTTTCTACCAGAAAGGTAGGCATGCATGTTTGAGCAAAAAAATCGTTTCATCGTTTCACAAGTTAAGATTTGCACAGGGGAAGAGAAAACGATAGGATTTCTTTGGAGCTGTCTTCACGCTAAGAACCAGCGCAATTTATCTGAAGTCCAAGGATACAGGAGCCATTACTTTATGTTCCCTTATCTCACAATCCTTTGAAAGATTAAAGTTCTGAAAACTGTTCGCATCCGGTGATAGTAACGGAAACAATCGATCAACTGGGAACAATCATCTGAATTCATGAATTTAAGGTTCCACCAGGGAATGTTTTGGCAAGTCCCTGGTGTATTTTGATTTTAGCAGGAAATGGCCGTAGTTGACCAAGATATATACAGAAGAATCCTTTATCTCTCCGTTTATGGCTTTTATTCTGTCGTGCGGAAGGCAGTAAATCCCGCGGACGATTAAATTTTTATGAAGCCTCTGATCAAGGATTTCTATTTCAGTGCTGGAAAATAGAAATCAAAGGAGGTACAAGGTTTTGCTTTAAGAATCTTCTTGCAACATTAGTATAAGACATTTAGATACTTTTCATAGTTTCTAGCTGCGTGAAAGAATGTGCAACTTTGTATACACAAAAGTATTTTATGGTGGTGTTAGGTACACTGCTATATATTATATTGTATGGCGAGTTAATTTTTGCAACTGACGTTTACACAACACTTTCTGCCACTAGATGACATAGTTGCCGATTACAATTGCTTCTAAGATGGATATGCATAAGACGTAATTGAAAAAACATACTCAAAATGTGCACAAGATGTTAATTAATTTCTGCACCAATTATTGTGCTTAAAGAAAAGCTGCACTTTTCAGTGGATTCTCTCCCATGAGGATATTTAAGGAAATGAAGATGCAAATTAATCGGCAATGAAACCATATATTTAAATACTGAACAAACCAAAATAACTCTTACTGATGCTAATGCTTTGGTCAAATCCGAACTATTGTAACGAACAGTTAAGTTACAGCTGAAAACAAATTTATAAATCAAAACTGATACAAAAACTGCCAACGCAATGTCCAGATTGATGAGTTCATTTTGCAAGCATGGAAATAAAGTGATGGAACCAGAAGTACAGACACTGTACAATTATCTGGTCGTTGAACACACATCCTAATCATGTATCACCTGCAACAGTATCTGCTCTTCAAACCATCGATACCCATCCTGACCTGACAGCGTTTCAACTAGAAAATAATCGACATCACCAAAGTTGTGCAAAATAAACACCGCAACACCTGACTCAGAAACGGATACTAAGACAGCTAGCCGATAGATTTTCAATTGCTTGTGACAACGAGAACTATATCGAGATAATAAGTGTAATATGTATGTTTAGGTAATGCAAGTAAGACTGCGAACGTTGACTAGTTTGTGTTGCGTTTGTAATACGAGCTGGAATTCTTTACAGGAATAGGATCAGTGTCTGTAATAACAAGACCAAAAGGGTTTGGGAGGTGATCACGTTCACGCTGTGTGGAAGTTTAAAGGAAGATATGCCAGCTCTGACATTGACCTCATCATTTGACCGTGGTTGAAAATTACGATATGTCCTCCGATCTTTATCTTCAAAATTAATTCCGGACGATCTCCAATAACCCAATATGCTGCCCTGGTGTGACGCAGATTCAGCTATCTACCTACCACAGTGTTGAGCAATGGAGCAAATGAAAAATGTTTGTAAGGTATGTTACGCAAGGTATGTCCTATATACTGTTTTTCGTTTTTGCTATGAAGTGAAATTGCAAAACTATATGTTGAACAACGAATTTCTGTCTGTGTGACGTGGGAATGGTGTTTGACGATTGCTGATTATTTGTCTAGAAACCCACTTCCTTTAACCAGTTTTGGAGTGAATTTTGTCGATGACGAATACATCTTTCAAGAAGCTGTCATACGACATATTTCCTCCGAAACAGTTTAATCCGCAGATATCCGAAGAGAAACAGCTATGGATGATGAACTTTCGAAGCTAAAAGAAAACTTATTCAACGGAATTATATACGATTCAGAAATTTCACTCCAAGAAGGAATTTTATTTCGAGGTCAAAGAGTTATAATACCGAAGGAGTTACAACCAGCTGTATAACATGAATTGCATTCAACTCATTTAGGCATAGTTTGCATGAAAGCTCTTGCAAGAAATTATTATTATTGAAAAAAAATTGATTCTGATATCGAAAACATGGTTAAAAGTTGCAAAGAGTGTTGTGACATCAAGAAAAATCCTATCGAAGCATCAATTACTAATGGGGAAACTCCTGACCCCAATTATCGACGTGTTCATATGCACTATGCAGGACCATTCTTAAACCATTATTTTATTATAGTTGTTTATGCAAAATCAAAATGGCCGGACATTTTTGCTATGAAGAAACCGCCCGACTCTTCAATTACGATACATTACTTAGGTGAAATATTTAGCCGTAATGGCTTACCTGAAATCCTTGTTAGCGATTATGCTTCTGTATTCAAATCCTAAGAGTTTACAGAATTCTGTAAAAGAAATGGCTTTCGACAAAAGCTTATATCACCAAGTCATCCAGAAACAAATGGACAAGCTGAAAGATATTGCCATACGTTGAAGACAAAACTCAAATGTATGAAATTCCAAGGAACTCTTTAGGTAAAATTATGCAAAATTCTGTTTCGGTATCGACCAACACCATTATGAAATGGGAATACACCAGCAGAACAACTGTTAGGTTGAAATATTCGTACTAAATTAGACTTGATCAAACCCCAACCTTCTCCAGTGCATAAAGTCCATCAATCGGAATTCCAGAACTATTACTGTGAGGGAGATCGTTTACAGTCATGACATTATGCCAGCTCAAACCTATGGAAATATGGTACAGAAGTTGAAAGACTAGGGAGAGTTCCCTATCTTGTAGAACTTGACGATGGCTACATCATCAAGAGACATTTCAACCAACTGCGTTTCTGCCAGGTGAAGCGCCAGCGACACATAATAATGTCGGATTCTATTTCATGGATGAGCAGCAGAAGCAGCTTCAGTGACCATATGGAAACGCCATCAAGGGCAAACACGGAGCCAACAATCAAGACTGATGTAACACCAGAATCATCCGTGCCATTGCAATCCAGTTTCCACCATAGATGATCTTCCAGTTGCAGTGGTGAATAATTCCGCAGTGCAGAGTAGAGCCAATCGCCCTGCTCTAGTTCCAGAAGGCAGGAATTCCGCAATGCAGTGCAGAAACTATCGCACCTCTCCAGTCCCCAGCAACCCCACTATCCTGAGCAAGGAGCCCAATCGAAGCAACTTTCTAGTCACTGGGAGTTACGTCTTCCTACACGTATCCAGAAACCTGTGGTTGTATTTAATTTCCAATAAAAAATTTAAAATAATTATTTTACTTTTAAAATTAATAATCTATAGTTACTTAAAATTTAATGTGGAAGAACTGTTATGTGTTATGTAAATAGAATCTGGAAATGCGCCCATGAAAAAGATGCACTCATGTAAATAGTTGTCAACTTGATCGAACCTAATAAATATGCTATATTTCTAAGCTGCTTCGCTCTTGTCCAGAACCACTCGGTATACAATAATAATAGGCATAAGATTAAAATGATAGCTTCTTAAGAACAGCAGGCTTATTACTATAGAAGTCGAGGACAATACAATTATAAATAATTAATATTTACAAGAAGCACGTAAGCATTCCTATTTTTCTACACACCTTTTCTTCCTACACTCCACTGAAATCTTTCGATTACAGTTAGGGGTGGTGATCTCACACGTTCTATAAGAAAACGATATCTAGGCTTCCCCAAATACAAAAGTTACAAGCAAAAGTTATACACCAAACGTGCAGGTTAAGTTTTGTTTAAATGACTACTGATTATTCTTTCGTTTTCATAATATACAGAACAGAGAACGGGACCGCTTTATTGTACAGTGATTTTTTTTTTGAATGAAGAGGCATCTTCCACAGTGGGCATAGATATTGGGTTGTTAAGATCATACAATTAAACGTATTAACCACTATTTTAGATGGAACTGTATAAGCCAATTGCATTCATAAGTAACGATGTTGACGTCATTTCTGGCTTATGAGTTAGGTGACAGAAGTGAAAAAACTGATTATGAATTAGAGGAAAATTATCCATTTTAATCGCTATACAAGTTTTTGTGTATGGCAATACTTTCCCTGGTGATTGAAGCACCTTTCAAAAAGTTGACTAGCCAAATGCCTTCTATCTTCTTACCAAATTGATATATTCTCACAGCTTCAAGGGCTAATAGTATAAGAGCCTAATGTCAGACATTTGAAAACCACTGTGCATACATATTTAATTCAGTTGGGCAAACTTTCCAACATTAACGCCAAAAGAAAGGTTGAATAAGCAATGCTGTACTTATCTAAGCCGTTGACCCTTCAAAGACTTCATTCAGCATTCGTGACTATTATCAATGCACGCAAATTCATCAATAAAAGCACTTTTTGTTTCAAACAAGCGTCGTAATGAAACCTTAATTCTACACAAACTCTTTCTTATTCCCAAACTCCAGTTCCAAACCGCGCATTGTTCAGACCACAGTCATTACAGTCAGCCGGATGAAAAGGGAAATGACTGATTCATTTCTCACCGGGGTCCTCTGAGACAAATGGGAATGGGCTGCTTCAGTGTTGTCTGCGTTATAATCCTGTCGTCTCTCGAAAGCAGAAAGCAAGACGGTAAGGAATTTAGGAAGGAATTCCGTCTTGTGTTAATGACATTAGCGTCCGCGTTTATCGCTTCCATCGATCCCAACTTGGCTCCGGTGAGATGCTGGAGACGTAAATGCTGCGTCAATGTTGCGTTTTCGCTACGTCTGATTTGTTCAAACAATGCGGACGTGTCGAGAAAAACAGGATCCCTGTGCATTTGCGTGTCTTGTTATTCATTGGCCGAAAGTGTTACCGATTTTATTGTCTTAACTCTACGAGCAAAGATTTATCGAATTGCTTAGCTAAAGGATAAAATGTCCTACAGAAAGGTTTTATTTGTTGAAGGTACCAGGATCTGCATCTAGCGGTATGCTTGTACCCGTTATCAACCTATCTGGTGTGAAATAGGGAAGCGACATCGACAGCAAATCATAGATGTTTGAAACATCGATGTTCAAAGTTAAAGCATCGATGTGCAAAATTAAACATCGATGTTCAAAATTAAAGCATCGATGTGCAAAATTAAACATCGATGTTCAAAATTAAAGCATCGATGTGCAAAATTAAACATCGATGTTCAAAATTAAAGCATCGATGTGCAAAATCAAACATCGATGTTCAAAATTAAAGCGTCGATGTGCAAAATTAAACATCGATGTTCAAAATTAAAGCATCGATGTTTATAATACATCGACGAAATACCATCGGTGTTTTTCAAAATCAGTGTATTTAGACTTTTTCGCCCCATTTCTTAAAAGTGGTTTAGCAACCTCAATCATTAATGTTCGTCGGGGAGCGGGGGAGATTTAATTTGTCATTTGCCGTGTTTATTAATTTATAACTAAGACTTTTTTAACTGCCAAAACAAAATTTAATAAGAACAATTAACAAATATTTTATTTTTAAATTGAATAATAAAAAAAGAAAATAATATTTACAACAATTTTTGACAGTGGAATTACTAACTATAAGTATAATTAGGCAGGTACATAACAATAAATATTGTTAGTTATTATTAATTACTTTTCAACCTAGGGGGTGGAAACAGGCCTATAATTATTATATGCCCCAATATTTTGTTATTTACAAATAAGTTTGTTTACTTTCCCCACCTTAAGGCGACTTCCTTTGTCAATAACTATGCTACCAGTTAGGGATAAACTCTTTCTGATGGGACGGATGTCGCCATCAATGACAAATACTTAGTGGCACGGTAATTTTTCTTAATTTTATTGAAAAATAAAACATTGACAACGTAAAAACATCGAAAATGTTAACACATTGATGTTAAACAAACATCGGCTCCAATAAATCAATGGTAAATACATCAATGTTTTTATAAAACATCGATGTTTTTGAAAACATCGACATCGTTGTCCCATCCTTACTTTTCAGACCCTTCACCGTTGGCCCATAGCTCTGAAGGAATGCAGTGGGTCCGGCTTCAAAGTTCAGGAAAAGAACCGAGGACAACACCTCGTAGTTTCTAATCATGATCAGGCGTCGAACTTATTTCGAGTTGTATTTAAATTCATTTGGCTAATATCATGTAATTTAAATCAAGTCCTAGGTAACTTTTTCTCTACCTCATTAACTCTATCTATTATAGACCAATGAGAATGTAGGGATCAATTACCTAGCTCTTGTATTCAGTGATTATATATAGATCGTTCCTACAGTAGAAATTAAAATAGCTACCCAACCAAAATTTATGTTTATTTAGTACATTTTATATGTATCATCTCAATGATTCAATGTTTTTGAGGAACATGCAATCCTTTAATTGTAGTAACTAAATTAACCCTATTTTTCTTCAAACCTGTCGAGAATTTCATGTTTGTTGCTATTGACTGGGCCTACAGCATAAGCACTGCCACCAAATGGAATTCTGTAATTCCTACACCAAAATAATTTTTAATTTAGTCTATTAGATCCAATTACTCCATGTATTTATCTACTGCAATTGAATCGTCTATTTTAATTTCCTTTGTTGACCAGGTACCTATTATCTTGCATTTAAAAATGCAATTCGTTTCTCTTCTTTGAGTATCCAACTTGAGGAGCGCATTGTCTTAATTTCCCAAAGTCTGTATTTTAAGATCCAGACAACTCAGAGCTACCCATGCAAAATATGACCAACCATAGAAAAAGAAAATAAATATATCGCTTTCTCAAAATATTCTAGTTCGTGTATTAACATTATCTGAATCTGTATGAATTGGAAGTTATTCTTTAATGTTGCTTGATGAAATACTTCTGAAGTGTGTGTAATACATATGTGCCACAATTCCCTGTTTAAGTCAAAAGTTGCTCAATTTCTTCATTCCTTTTCCATTCAGACATTCTTGTATTGGAAGATTGAATGAGATATGAAACTATTCTGATGGCTCCGATTTGTCTGAACCTGTACTTGGCGCCTGTCTGGCAGGACATTATTCTATTACAGCAAAAAAGATCTTACAGCTGTCGTAGGTCAAGAAAACGAATGAAAAGCAAAATTTTTGCTCAAAAGATTAGGGGTAAAAATGTCAGAGTTTCAGGTGGACAATGAAATATCTTAGGTTAAAGGACAAACTATTTGAGGAAACTTGGTTATTTCCAAGGAACGTCTTAAGCAATTACTGTAGCCTTAACTCTTTTTGTGTGAAAAGAAAGTAAAAGGTTCGAAAATAGAAATAAGTTGAACTTGTCCCAAATGCAGTTCCAATCTCTGGTCCTGGATTCTAATTTGGATCTAGCGAGTTTGGAACACATAAAATAAAAACTTTTATGAAATCACAACTTTAATTTAACACTTTTTATAACAATCAATAAAATTTTAAAATAACAGAAAGAAACAGAACCGTTATCTTGACACAATTTTGTTTATTGTTCTTTACCACACATTGTCCCGTTTTCTCATAGAACAAAGTTTCCTGACATATTGGCATGGTTTTGTTAGCAGACTACTTCATTGTTTCAATCATAAACAACTGATTTCAATGTTCTTCAACATTCTAATTCCTTGCCTTCAAATTCTATAAAAGTAAAATTTTAAATTCGCTCGATTTGATGGTGATCCACATTCATTTGTTTTCTTTTTAGCCCTTCTGCTGGTTGTCTCTCAATGCTGTCTCGTTATTGACAAAACCTGGCTGGGACTTACTGGACACGATATATCGTCATTAAGAATAAAACTGACCAGATTTTGTTCTTGCCATCATCAAAAAATCGATAGTACCTTCCTTGTTAACGAGGTTTTTCTCGCCAATAGCAAAATTCGTCATATCTTAATGAACGAATTCACTTAAAGGGTTAACAAACCATTGTATTTTTAAATCTAATTTAGTTGTATTGATAAATCACATAAATTTAAGTAAGACTACTTTTTCCAAACATTTTGTACCGATTAATCAACTTTCTAAGTACGATTCAATTCTTTATTTCTCATTTTCCTGCTGTATTTAATTTTATAATCATGTCCTCAAGTTCGAATACTCTAGACTTGTCAAAATACTTGGTTCTTTGACTGTAAGCTGCGCTCGTGTTGCATAAATGTTCAATGTGATTTGGAATTATCTAGGTCCCAGTATAAATTAGTACCTTCGAATAGCTTCTGAATCAGAACATATTTTAATAGATTCAGATGTTTATACTAACGATCATTTTACTGTTCACAACAGACATTCAGGTTCTTGAGAAGGAATACGATAGCACTGATACATATGTATCTATGATGTTTTAAAAGACATGTGTTCAATCCATGGCCTGCGTTTATGAAACATATATAAAACTTAATATAGAATCAATGAATCAATTTTGGTGGCATATTTTTTTTCTACTTTATTTCACTTTTAAAACGAAATATGATTATATTGTATCAAAATCATATTAGCTCTTTATTCTTTAAAATTTTTTGTGTTCTGTTTCGGCATTCTTTTAATTACTAACAACAGTATTATAATGTATTTCTTAATATATGTTATTAAACAAGAAAACTAATTTTGTTAAATTGGGTGGCTACTATTTTCTGTAAGAAACAAGTAGCGACATAAAGTTTACTGATTATCCGGATATTCACCGTATGATAGACAAGAATTGGTGCTTTACGTTACTAATGCAGTCTTCAAGTTAATTAAATTAAATTATTAGTTGATTTATAAATTTTATTTTAGTAAGTTCTTAGTTGACCACTACAGATCTTAAGCTATTAAGAAATATTTCTATGTTCTGCGTTTTTTTTGTGCTAGTTGGAAAGGCTGCCATATTGGATGCCTTCCACTTGCTGGGAAGTTGGCGGTGATAATAACTGTCTATTGGTGGAATACTGTGTTCTTGAGTCTTGAGATCTTCTTTTCCACGAAAATTCATATAATTTTCCCTTTTCGTTTCTCACTTGAACAACTTCATTAGTTATGAAGAAATTTGTAATTTCGGCTACTTCATACTATAGTAAAAAGTCTTTCATTCAATCTATCGTTATCGTATTCCGTTTCCATGATACTGGCAACTCCCATATTTGGAGAGGCCTGACTGTAGCAAATGCAATCGAAACGATACACATAAATACGAATATATATTTCCAGTTTACCACACAAATCTAAATTCACAGGGAGAAGCTATTTGTTTTATTGGGAAGCGTGAACTGATGAATTTACCTGCCTGGTGAGAGTAATGGTGAGGTTACTGGTGGTTATCCAACCGTCTGTCGTTTCACGCACGCTTTCCTCGGTTGTGTCCACACTCTGTCCATCGATCGTCCACGTGAGCTCCGATTTCGGATTGCTGGGATCCGTTTCGCAGCTAAGCGTCACTGTACTCCCTCGAGGTGCCTCGTGTAGCCCACGAATCCACAGCTTGTTCGACAGGTCTGTTTGAAATAGACAAGTGAATGTTGATTACACATTCATGTATGTCAAGAACCAGCGATATGAGAAATGCTGAACAGTGTCGGCTAAAGTGAAACACACTGTCAAAAACGTAGTTTCGAAAAAATGAAAGGGAAAAATTCTACTTACTAAGATAAACTCATTGAATGCGTTTGTAAAGAAGAAATCTAAACTACCTGCTAAGGGTAGGTAACTTAACGGACTTCACGAGTAAAAAATTCATCATATCTTCTATAGTAATCTGGACTGACTAGTAACCATTCGTATTGAATTTCATTTGATCATGATAATGAGATTTCTCTACATGTTTGATACATCGACCACATTTAATGAAATAAACGAAGAGTGTACGCGCAGCCTGGTGCTATTTCTTCAGGTCATTTCGTTTGAATGCCTGTCACAAACGTGTAAGGAAAATACACGTATTCCAATGCTGGACAAATAATTTATTGGTTAAAGAAATTATCCAGCGCACTTAAAACCACTAGATAGCACTTCGATTGTCAATCGGCCCAATGCAATTTGTTATTCCACCTGCCTTACCCATTAGAGATCTTACAACAGCGATTCCACCCACATGATCTGTCTATTTCATTTGGAGGTCGATGGTTAAAATGCAATGCGGAAAAAGCTTTTACGTATCATCAATACAATTCGTTACTCCACCTGCCTTACCCATTAGAGATCTTACGACAGGGATTCCGCCCACATGATCTATCCATTTCATTTTTAGGACGATGGTTAAAATGCAATGTGAAAAAAGTATTTCCATATTTGCTTGTACAAGGAAAATCTGTCTACTAAGTTCATGATTCCGTCTTGGACATTTTGACGGTCATCAACTAATGTTCTTGATCTAGCTTCCCTAGACTAAGTAGGATATGAAAAAACAACATTCGCTGCAAAATCGTGATCTTAGACATTTTAGCTATCAAGTTTGACACCGAGAGATATTTGAGTGTAGGTCAGCATAAAATTATTTTTAAATCACCACATAAAAAATGCTTTTTTTTAATGTATGAATACAGTAAAATAATTTTTTATGAAGCCTAAGTTAAGATGTGAGTAAAAGTTTAAAATTTATGTAAAGCATTTGAAACTTCATACGCAGCTATATTTTTAGTATATGATTTAAAGCATGATTTAGGATTCTGCTGTTTCTATATAATTATTTCTATTATTTATTTTATTTTTTTAAAAATTAATTGGTATATTGAATTGTAAAACATTATCTGAAATCGTACATTATAATAAAAAAATAGTGCATTTCCAAATAATAATGTATTCTTACATAAAAATTTATAGAGCATTCACAATACATCTGAATGTTTGTATGTGTGTCGAACTACAGAAGGTGCCACTAGAAGAAAACTTAATGTTGTTTTAAAATTAACATCTCACTTGGAAACAATTATCCGTGTTTCAAATTGTGCATATGGAACTTCTGGTTGCTCAAATTGAAATTGAATTTTATCATGAATATAAACCTGAAATGAATATATCATGAATGAAAATAATTACAAATTCAAATTAATGTTATTGAGTTCTTTTGTAGTCACAGGAATAAGAAACGTATATAAATACGCCCAAAAAAACCTAGTCTGGAAAAGCAGTCAGAGGCTATTTTATGGTTAACTAAATTAAAGATTTTTACAATAGTAATTGTTCCATTCACTTTTTTAGAGTCTGCAACTACTATGTAATTACAGTAGGTATTTTTTGTCGAAAAATGTTTCAATTGTTTCGTTTACAAGCGCTTTAACTTCAATGAATGATTATGAAACGGTAAAGCACTGAACCTTATCAATTCCACTACTATTATAACACATATTCTTACCATAAGTGTAAAATAATACAACTGAATTAAAATTTTTCGCTACGAAGGTTTGGATATCGAGAGCTGAATAAGATGTATTCAATAATAATGAAGAACAAATAAAAAACAACTCTTCTTTGAATTGAATTTTACAAAGATAATTAGCTAATGTTAAGTTTCACAGAAAAATAATTTGTTGATTTTTTGCTTACGTTTCAAAGCAGAATGTCTTTGAAAAACAGTAATTAAATGAGTTTATTGATAAAGGACATGTGTTTATGGTATTTTTTTCTGTTTTCAAAGATAATCAAGTTAACTTTTACTTATTTCATTAGAAACTTGAAATGTTCAGTAATTCTCATTTCAATTAAGTACAAACTGAAATTTAATAGAAAATTAGTGTCTAGGAATCTTAACGATGTAAAAAGAATGGTCATTCAAAGATTTATTCAGTTTTGTTTCCCATCAAATAAGTTAATCAGATTACTTTAATCCAATAAAACATTATATATCACGAGATTAATAAAATAAGGATAATTGCTTGCGATTATAATGCGTTCATTTCTTACCAAAAAACGTGAATGAGTTTTCATTACTTACATGGGCATTAAAGACATGAAAATTGAAATTATCATCAATTAGGACATTGCAATCACACGAATAGACAAAAGGAAAGCTTTTTTGTTTTAAAACAAATAGGTTTAGTTCTAATTGAGCCATCAGTTTGGAGGATTACGATTTTCAAATCGAAGAATTGAAATGTCGAATAATGTTTCTAAGCGTTTATTTATTTTTGTTCAATGTTACAAAAGATAATAACGTTTCAATGTTCACTTAATGCACTACATATATTCATTAGGTCTCGTTGAGAGTTTTAAAACGATATCTCCCCCAGTTTTGTTGTGGTTATAATTGTCCAGATGAACACCAATATTTTCAAAAAAAAATACGGTTCACGAGAAAGTGCTTTTAAATGTTCAATTCAAACCACTGCAAAAGGTTCTACGTACGAGGGCTGTTCAATAAAGAATGATCATAAATTAATAAAAAATATTTTCCTGTACTAATCCTCCAAATTTTTATGGTCTTTATCAAAATACTCCCCATTACATGCAATGCACCTATCCCACCTCTATTCCAGTCTTCAAACACATGATGAAAGCCATTTTTTGACAGGTCCTTACAAAATCACCTAGGCAAATTTTGCCACTGCCTATGATGATGAAAACACCTTTTCCCGGAGGTGTTTCTTCAAATTCGGGAAAAGAAAAAAAATCGCATGGTGCTACATCAGGACTATATGGAGGATGGGGAACACACATGACATTGGTTTTTGAAAGATGTGACGATTTTTTAAGTCGAAAACGAAATTTCAATGCAGTGTATTGCACTTCGCGTTCATTGCATGCATTATTGCCGTAGCCGAAAGTATAACGAGGCGTTCTTGGTCGGCTGTCAAGGCCTCAGCAATGACGTCATGACCATGAAACTTGCGCTATATACTCTCCATTTACCCCCGCTGTACATTCAAAATGAATTTTATTTTTCTTGATTTCTTAATCACCTTTAAAAAATTATGATTATTCTTTATTGAACAGCCCTCGTACACTTGAGTAGCTATTACCGAGATTTTTATGACTATACAGTCTTATCCACTCACCCTTGTCGAGATAGACAGAGTTGACACACCAATAAATATTTCCCACCACCTATGTATTTCCTATTTCTGTAATTTCCTCCATCCATGGGACATAATGTTGATCAACGCACGTAGTATTTGTAGACAGTATTTGAAAAGGAATCAATATTCTTCACGAATACTATTAACACGATTGCTACTAGAACCATATTTTTCACTTCATAACTATTTAAATTCGAACCTATTTTTTCCATAGGCACTTATCGGAATTCTTTGCATACTAACCACACTGTTACACAATCGTACGTTAAAATACGAGTGTTAATACTCTTTATTTGTGAAATGTTTGTATAGTGTTTTGAGACAACATATATTTTATATTGGAACGACGATTCGAAAATTCTCACAAAGCTGCTCCTTCGGACTAGTAGCTGGGTAAAGAGCACTTCAGCCACGTTAAAACAACCATTTCCCGTCTCAAAGCACAACTATGCTTTCATTCTTCTTATCTAATATTATAAAAGGAAGTGTTTGTTTGTCTGTCTCTCTGTTTGTTTGTTTGTTTAGCGGGCGCAAAATCCTGACGATATATGGAACTTACAGCAATGAGATTTGGAACACAGGTAGGCTGAATGTTTTGGAAGTTTTGGGTCGTGGCGAATTTTAAAATTCAATCTAGAAGATTTTTAATTGAATTTAATAGTTTTTTTTTCTGCTTGGTTCTTTAAAAGCTTTTTTAATGGAGAAAAGAAGAAACCCAGGAAAATGGACTTTATCTACTCACGTGACCTTCTTTTATATTTTCAAAAGAGAATGCGACGTCGCGTGAACCTTATCTTTGAAAAAATAAACAGATTGCATCTTCAGCCCTTTGCGTTAAAAAAAAAGAAACAGGTTACATTTCCTGTCCCATTCCATTTCCGCCAATGCGAGCAAGAAATAAAAAACATATTGACTGGGATTGTTAAGTTTTTTTTCCCTAAAATTGGAATCTATATAGATAGATTGAAAATTTCAACGGATTTGAAATCTGAAGAAAATTTTACTTAAGATTGATACCTAAGAATATGATTTTCTTTAAATAAATAATGTTTAAATTGAATATACCTTCAACGGATTTGAAATCTGCGGGAAAATGTACACCAGATTACTACCTTACACTACGGTCACGGGCAACGCCGGGCTAGCCACGCAGTGGTTAATGACATAAAATGACAGCAGGTTTGTTATATTTAACCTACGATTTGCTTTTAATTATACTTTCCCCTTGATGAAATTAAATAAACTTGTTTTGAAAGTTAGACATTATTTTTGAATAAATATTTTGAAGAAATGTACCAAGTGTCTCTAATTTCTTTTCAATATCAACCACGTAAGTGGGTTTGACGAGATACCACGTCAATTAAAATCTTACCAATTGGCATATTTGATAACGAGATATTTAGTCACCGAGATATTGCCGATTTTCTTATGATGTCAAAATCAAGATCTGATCGGGTATTTTCAAAAGAGATATCTAGTCCATCAAGATATGGCCAGTTTTGACAGTGACTAGATATCTCGTTGACATAAACAACAGGATGATTAAACAAGACGGAATTCTCTCTTCGTTTGATTTCAAATATCACTGTTGTTAGAGACTCGTGCAGTTTACTTTTGCATAGAAAAAAATCGAATCAAGAACCCGGAATGTAGGTAAACATGAACAACGTGGTAATACTATAACATTTAGATTTTAGTCATTTACCGGTAGTAATTAATACATTTCTGAAAGTTTACATTTTGATTTATATGCCTAGAATAAAAATGATTAATTAAATGTGCATGTGTTTATATATTTCCCATTTCGCGGTTCTTCTAGCTTCTAAGTATTTTTAATTAAATTAAAACTAAGTCAAAATAATTTTCTGTCGAAATATACTTGGGGTGAACAGTTGGTGCATCATAATTACTTTAATGATACACACATTGTTAGCTATACGTTCGTTAAATGTGAATATCATGCTGATTAAATAAAATAGTTATGGTTTAATAGGACAACTAATTACTCCATTCAATCTTCCAAAAATCAGCAGGAAAACATGAAGCTCCCTTACAAAACTCGGCATACAGTTTTAAATTTAAATGAAACAGAAGTATTACTAAATTTCTAACAGCATTCCCTCCTAAATATATATCCTGCAATACAGATACTTTGTCATGCTTTCCTAGTCACAGTGTATATAAGTTACATCAGTCTTGTTTATTTCTGTATATTGTTGAGTACTTTAAAGCGTATTTGCTGCAGATTATTGGTTACCAATTTCTACTTTGTGCTGATTTCAAACGAAAATGTAACGACTTACTATTCAGCTTCTTAAATGTTTAATACAGAATAAGACATGGTTATATAATGCAGTGCCTCTTTTTATCATAACTTATGTGTTGTGACATTCTGAATAAAAAAAATGAGATTCAAAGAAAATGTTTTATAAAAATATCGATGTGTCGTCATTTGTAAGGTATTAGAATTGTAGGAATGGTGATTTGAAGCAACAAATTTATACGTTTTTGCTGTAATTTTTTACTTTTCGAGTATTAAATGTTACTTATCTTTTAATTTTAATTATAAAACATTAAAATACAAAATAATAATAGTATACAGCTATCAATATACAGGATGAATGTATCCTTTTATATTGTATGGTGCTTTTGAATGTACGTAGTCTTCATATTCAAAGATATTCTGAAGTTGGGAATTTTCTTAAAAACATGATTTATTATTCTGTCGAAAAAGCAATTTATTTTCCAACTATCATCACTGTAAGTCTCTTGGAATTCATAAGTATTGCGGTTGATGATAATGCCCCTGTTTTAAATTTTTGATCTCGTGGATATTTTATGACCTTTTTCTTTTACGTACAATGAAAGCTAAAAATGAAACAATTTTGAAGGTTTTCAAAACTGAGCACATTTTAAAAACAAATATTTTTCTCACAACATTTTGAAAGCACTGAAATTTTAAGCTTTAAGCCAACTAAATAACAAAGAAAATATTTTCCATTTAGATTTCTTAAATAACAGAAAGTGGTCTGGGTGAAATCTGATAAATAAAAACTCTAAACATTTTGTATTCAGGTAAAAAACAATAATCTTCATAGTTTCACAAGCCCTACTGTTATGTTTAAACAAACAAATTCACGGATGAATGAAAATATTTCTAACAATTTTTGTTTATTTTTAGGATAACATTTAAAAATAATTTAAGAATACGTTTGTATGATTAAAGACATATTTTACTTAAGTCAAACATTTAAATAATATTTCATGTTTGCAAAGAAAAAGATGCAATATTTTCTGCAAGGAAAATTCAATTTCGTTGCATACTTTCAGACATTTTTTAAGTTATCAATATATGGTTGACTTTCACGTTATAAGAATTAAATACTGCATAATTTTAAAAAGTATCTTTTATATACAAGTAAATACATCGCGTTATAATTTATGTAGTATCACATGAATGTGTTTCTTTATAGCTTTCTTATAAGGAATTTGTGTTCAGGATCATATTATATTCCTCGCTTAAACTATAAAACAAATTTAGAAAACTTCACTAGCTTTACTCCTCACTTTCGTTTGTATTTATTCGCCTGAAAAGTGTAGATTTTAACAGAACAATTTTAATTTTAAAGACTAATGAGTTATTACAATACATATTAAATATTTTTTCTACACATTAAATATTTAAAACTAACGTTGCACATTAAAAATATTATCATGCTTTTCATATCAAATTTATAAAAATGAAGAGTAAAGTATGCAATTTTTTGTTATCCTAATTCCCCGAATATTGTTTAATACACCAGACAATATTCATAAAAATACATCACAAATATTTTTATATTTTTTATATTTCGCTGCAAGATATTAAATTTTTATAGATTAAAGATCCAAATTTTTTCAAAACGCTCACACACACAATACGACTCGAACGACTTTTTAGCAGTGAACCCTGTATGTAATGCATTATTATTTAGTGAGCCATTGCATTAAGAAAGGTTCTTTACAAATCATAACATTATTTCGTTTAGTTAACTTAATACATTTAGTTAACTTGAACACTGCATGTAATGCGCTACTATTTAGTGAGCCATTACAATTAGAAATGTTCTTTAGAAATGATAACATTATTTCGTTTAGTTAACTTGATACAGTATAAGTGTGTAATTAAACACTTGTTCATTACCATTGCGGGATAATTCCACCATATATAGTATAAAATACTTACAGGCTCAAGGCGTAGCTACAATCCATGAGGCAGAATAATAAGAAAGCGAAGGCTAACTATCAAGATTTTCCTTAACGCGCTTAGATAACAATTCGATCTTGAAAACGGCCGTCTTCCCTAAATGTCTTATAAAAAGTTTTGAACTTTTTTACGAATATAATATTTACAAAATGTTCTGTTCTAAAAAATTAGCAATAAAATCTTTCCAAAGGGTTATTTTCCAAGTAAAGGGTTGATCTGATCTTTCCAAAAAAATTTTATTATTAGGAAATGAACAGTTGAATTTCTAGAGGATATTATTCTAAGAAAATTATTGATTGGATGTGTCCAATGTATTTTATTCTAAGGAAAGAAGCAACATAAAGAGAGAGAGAAAGAGAGAGTCTTTGCAAGATATTATAATGGAATAGAATGACGGATTAAATTAACCAAGAAATTTGTTTCTACCGAATGGATTAAATAATTATTTAAATGGACTCTATTCCAAGGTAAGGACCAATAAAATCATTTAAAAGGTTGAGATAATCCCTGGAGTTTTTTGTAGAAATGTGGTTAGTTACTTATTTGTATTTTGTTGGGTAAAAGCAACAGTACACTACTCAGACTTCTCGCCACGCTCGAAGTGTAAAAGATTGAAATTGGAACCTCTACCATCATTAACTACGTATTATATTTCCATTAACAAGACAAGGTTTGTTGGTAATACGAAAATATTAGATGCAAGGATATCACACTCAAATCGAAGTCAGTCGCTTGGTAGTTCGAGTATTCCTGACGAACACAAAAATCGATATGTCTGATCGAAGATGCATAAGCTATTTTGACCATATTCAGAAATATTTTAAGATTCAGATTTTATGACACCATACTAATCTCCAATACTACTGGTTCAGACATAGCGTAGACGAATTTATTATTTTCTCCCAGCAAGTACTTTCGTGTCATACAAAACTTTTCCTGTACTGGAAGCTAAGCCTCAGAATACCAAGTACGATGACAAGAATACAGGGTGATATATGTCTAATAGACTGAATAGAAGTTTGAAGTGCGTCCTTTGCAAAGCAGGTCCTTTGTTCTGTAACTATATCTCATTGAGTCATCTATATATATATTTCTCTTACGTGGCACGCAAAAAAGACGTTATTTGTTACCGCGTTTTGGCAACATTGTGCGATTGTTTGTTTACTAGGAGCCTCGCGAGTCGTTTGAATCTATAGCGTTATCGGATGAAATTTTATTGAAAAAAAAAATGAATTTTAGACGAGCTGTTGCGGTTTGTAATAGAAATCTAAGAAAGCGGAGGATCTTTTCAGGGCTATTTAAAAACGGTCCTTTTCAAGGCTAACAATTATAGTACAACAAGACGCGTGCACTACAACTTTCGACAACAAACTCAGTCAAAAAGTGTATGGGTGGCTCGAGTACTGGGGAAATGTACACACAAACAATATGCTGGGTATTCAATTTCCAAAGCAGCGCTCACATTGCGAGTAAAAATTTGCTCAAAGTTTTCATTTAAATTCTGATACCAGAGGTACTGTATATATCTTTTATGTAATACAACAAATTTAGATTTGAAAAATATTTTTTTGGAATATATTTTGTAATCAATCCCTTCTGCTAGGACACGTGTCTTCATTGATGCGAGCGAAGCGAGCATATGTTCGCGCAGCGAACCAATGAGAATTGCGAAGCAATCCTCCGGGGGTTGGCGAGCGTCAGTGAGCAGGGGGCGGGCCCCCTAGTACTTAATAATTTGAGAATCTAGCAGACCAATTACTGTATTTCAAGAACTAGTATCTCATTAGAAAGTAACAGCACTTTTATAATACTGAGGCATCACAAGTCGCACATATTACTCGTGCCTAATATGTAAGTGATTAAATATCACGATGTATTGGAGTTATAATTTGTAGTCATTGGATTTGCAATTTTGAAGTCATTGGATTTGCAGTTTTGAAGTCATTGAATAGGATTTTAGTTTTTCTGGCCACCTCAAAAATGTCTCGTGTTGTTTCTAGAAATGTACTCATATCTTGTCAATGGCTCAATTCGTGCTGATAAGAAATTGGGACAGGTAAAACAATCACAATAATTGACTATGGAATGAGTGTACTTGTTGGCATTAATGAGACCAATTGTTGTGAAACAGTATTTCAGTTTTGGTGGCACCGGCAAGGAGGAGATAATAAGAATGCCTCTGACAACTAAGACATAACTTGTGAACGCCAAATCCTTCTAATTACTATTGTAATGTAAAGTTAAGATGACTGAAACCACTCAGACTACCAACAAGGGTTATTGACCTTAAAAGGTAGGGGATTTAGGGGCCATAGCATGAGAATGTTTGAGGACACTCCTTACTTGTTTTCACCTCTTAAACCACCTAGAAGGAGGCTTATTTAGAAGTTTCTATTCTAAATCAGAACGCCCTTACTGGATGGTACATTTAAATGTGCATGACATACACAAAAGAGTATTAAATTCAGAATATTTTTAATCAATAAAGTTTTTCGTGACTCGATTGTTTCATCCAGTTGAGGGTTATAAAGGTTATTTACCTTACGCAGGCATGTTTTACAGTCATGTTGCATGCATAAGACATGCTCATACATTCCTCTAGATTTGTTTAGATCGATACAAACGTTTACTAACGTTTCTTGTATAAACTAGTATGTTAAAATCTCTTCCTCAAATTTTAACAAAGCAATTTGCGAAAAAGTACTAGATTTTGCTTAGCTACTTTTTAAGATATTTATTTTTCATAAGTGAGTAGTGCCGTATCTAGTCAACAGGGTGAGTAAAGCTGTCCAGAGGTCCCTTTTTGTGGTAACTTTCTGGCTAAAACTCGCATTCTGTCCTTTATCTTAACGTATATCTTTATACGCTTTTTATACGATCTCAACGAAAAAACTATTTTTCAAATAATTGTTCTCGTTGGACGATTCATTGACAATTTGTAGCAACAAAATTGATTTATCCGGAAGAATTTGTGATTATGTGTTCACAAAAAATAAACTAGAATTTGGTTGGCTGTCAACTTTATGGGATTTGTGCCGAGATTTTTGAAATGTTGTATTTGTTTGGTTTATTTGCATTACATTTTAAGATTCGAATTTGTAATAGTAGGATTTCAAATATTTAAAAAGATGGTGTTGAGGCCATCTACGGATTCAGCGCATTTTTCATGTAATATGTTTTAGTTTAACACAAATTTCATGGCTTTACCGTGATGACACGATGAAGACTATACTTTAATTTGCTTCGTCCTTGTCCTGTACTTTGGGTATTCCTCTGTTTATACTAAACATATGGCTCTGTTAAAACCACAGAACGTTAATTTACAATACTTCCACACGTCCATATATATACATAAACAGATTTTAACTTTAACAAAAACAATTTACATTTTCTAAACTATTTCAGGTATTTTTTTCTTCTGACATTTTTTTTATAGTACAGCACTAAATTCCTTTTAAATAAAAATACTCATTTGATAGCAAAATTTTAAAGAATGTATAAATACCGTTTCCAAGATTTAAATTCACTAATTCGTATATTTCAAAAGGAATAAAAACGATTTTTACAATTATACCACAGCTGTCGAAAAGCTTTATTCCTTTTGAAAGATGTAACTTTAGTAATTATCAGTGAAAAACGTAATTATTTTTCGCCCAAATATTCTTCCTTTCAAAAAGACATAATTTAAAAGTGAGTTTTATTTGCCTTATCTCAATTTTTTTTGTTGAAATTTTAATCAATTTCTCACTTTAATACAAACCATTTAGTGGTGCTTTTTTCCCTACATCTTTACTGTCACGGAAAAGAAATTATTTAACATAAATATTCATGTTATATAATTTTTAAACGCAAGCTCAAAAACGATAAAAACATTTTTTTTAACTTTTATGTTCTACTTAAAATATTCATGAAATACTTCAAACTCTGGATAAAAAGATATTTTTTACCGCAGCCTTCGTTTTAAGCCAGCTAAGTAAATTAAAGACAAAAATGTTTCACATTTTTCTACCGATTTGGTTTACAAACTATTAACTTAAATGTCCTTAATTATTTACATGCTCACTTCTGGCAGACTTTAGTTCTTGTATAATGCATCACACAACTTCTTTCTCAAAATTAAAATTATTCTAGTATTTAACAATGCACCATTGAATAATTAATACCTTTTCCCACCTTTGCAGAGAAAAAAATTTAAATAGTTACAAATTAAATCATCTTCTAGTCGAGCATTTTATGGGTTTGAAAAACAAGAGTAGTGAGCGAAATCAAAAACGTAATTGTGATAGGTTTTTAAACGGCTTTATTTTAATTAGACTTAAGCCTTTGAGAGTAAGATTTTGTAAGTAATGAAGGGTTTGCAGTCATGAGCAAAATATTTTTTAAACATTATTTTTATTGGCATCATACAAGTGACATTCTTATTTGAAATTTGAAATCGTTAATTAAATATTACTTTTGTATTTAGGTATATATTCAAATTATAAACAGTGATTAATATCAGTGGTTTAGTTTGATATGTCACTGTACGGTTATTTGTTGCAACATGATAATTAATTATTTATATGTATGGCTTAAATGAACTCCAAACCATTCCAATGTACTTTGTGACACGAATTAAGTTAAATTATTCATAAATTTCAATGTTTGGGTATCAATAATGAATTTAAATATGCCAGACCAACCGGCATGAAAAGACTCATATTAAAACATTGTCTAATGAAACAGAAAATTCACAATGCCATTTTAGACTAGTGGAACTGTGACATTTAAATTTACATGGACATTTTGTTGTGAAAATATTATCCAGTGAAATACTTATAATTCATAAATTTATATTTTTGTTGTGGAACTATGGTACTTTAATCAACGTTCAAATTTTTATTATCCAGTGTAAGAAAGAAATTCGTGCGTTTTTTTGTAGTGTAACTGCAATAGGCAGTTAAATCTACATGAAAATTTTATTGTAGAACATTAAAACAGGTGAAGTACGTAAAAATCGTTCAGTACTATTTTTGTTGAGTGGAACACTAGTAGTTAAACTTGTATGTAAAGTTTCTTGTAAAAAAAATTTCCAGTGATTTCCACAATTATTCAATAGTACATATACTTGATGAAACTTATCGATTAAACCTGCATGCAAAATTTATTGTGAAAATATCATATTGTTGAAATACATTTAATTCATACGGTGCTATTTTTAAGGAGTGGTACTAAGACAAACCCACCTGTAAATTTTTGTTGTGAAAAAATTATTTAGTGCTAAAAAAATTACGCAATGCTATTTTAGTAGAATGACACTATGGCAGATGTTCAACTAAGAGCAAATTTTGTTGTGAAAACAAGATCTGGTAATATATTGAATTCATCTTAGCCAGTTCAATCTACATGCAAAGGTTTTTGTTTTAATTTATTCAGTGAAGTACATAAAATAGGTACAATGCCCTCTTGAAAAGATTGGAACTAATTCAGTTAAGGTTAAATGTAAATTTTATCGTAAAAGCATTATCCAGTGGAGTACATAATATTCCTACAAATCCAGTTTTGTACAGTTGAACTATAGTAGTTAAATCTCCATGCATAATTTTCTTATGGGACGTTATTCAGTGAAAGGAAGAAACTCCTGCAATGCTCTTCTAGCTGAGCGGAACTATGGCACCTAGATCTAAATGCAAATTTTGCTGTGAAAACATTATCGTATTAAGTACATAAAATTCGTACAATACTCTTTAGTAGAGTGAACCCAGACACTGCAAACGAACAAGACTCCAGAATATTTATGTCGAATTTCATCCCGGAAAATGAAGTGCACCACAAAAAGAGAAGAACAAAGATATCACATTAGTACCCCAGTAAAAAGGAATGCCATCGTTAAAAATTGTCGACTCTGCACATATACAGGACTCGCAATTCTTTCTCACTGATAACACCTCCCTCCAACCCATAAGCGGAGGCACCCCCATCTTAAAAGAAATCGCTTAATGGATTCCAAGCCGAGAAGTTTATCCAGCAATTTATTTTGCACAGCCGCGATTGTTTTATTTGTGGGGTATCAGGAAATTAAAGAATCAGTCTGCGGAGCCACCTGGAGCTAGAGGAAGTTGGGGAGAGAGAGGAAGCCAGGCCTGACTCTTTTAATTAAGTTCCTGTTGTGATTCCTGTTAAGGAATGGATTTTTCTGGGGAACTTTTCATCTCTCTGAGAGAGGGGAATCGAAGAAATATATTCCTTAATTAAAATTTGACTCCGGCAGCTAGTCGCATTATTTAACTGTACACGACGTAGGGGTAAAAGCAATTTGAATCCGAGCGAGGGTTGCAGCCCTTGTAACCTGGTCAGCAGCTGTGTGGCACTTTGTATATTATAAGGCTGTCGGAATCCGCAAGCCGTTTTGAAACCCTGATACCAAGCGAAATGCAAAACCAACTGTTCCTCAAAACGTATAGGAAAGGTATTTCATCAGTACTTTTATGTAAGTCGATATGATCCAATATATATTACTACTATTCTTCAACGCAAAAAACTCTCACCTACAAACAATATTTTATCGGCTGTTTAAGGCCGGGTGCACATATCCGGTTTTTCAACGTTCGGCATCGAAGCCCTATACACACATAACCGTGAAATGACGCAAGAACACATTTCGCGCCATTTGCGATAGATATTCTATAGAAAAATACGTGTTTATTTCGCTTACTTGGTGTGAAAAAATAAAGTTTTGAAACAAAATAGACGTTACTGGATACACCCATTTATTAATTATTATTTATATTCCATTTATTTATGAAAACAAGGTACTTTAGAACGCAGACGCGTGTGCGGCGAGCTGCCGCGCCGAGGGGAATCGCGGTACAAATTGCACGCAAGTTAGACGTGCGGCGCCGCAGCGGCGACGGAGGCATGTGTGCACTACTCCATTGGATCTAATGTAACTCAGACCGCATTTGCGTTGAATCAGCGGTGCCGCACGTTGAAAAACCGGATGTGTGCACCGGGCCTAAGAATTGAATATGATACAGAAATAATAACCAAAACTAATATTTGATAAAATGGGACCCCATGCTGACAAATTGATATATTATCCAACTGGGACCCTCTACTCAAACATTATTCCATTGACTGTTGATAGAATGTGATAATCATAAATGATAATACACACATTCATACCTTTTATTTTTTGAAAAAAATGTCCTCATGTTAACAAATCAATTTCCCATTTCGGGTGTTGCACGTATAAGCTAAACAACATCACGAACTAGTAAATTACTGAGTAGACTTACGTAAAAGCGTGAAACTGCAGAATTGTGCCGGAACATACACTGCACGAGTTCACGAAAGAAATCTGTTAGCTTGGAGTATAATGCTTCCTTCAGATTGGACCCCCAATTCTGTTTCATTAGAAATACAATTTCTTTGTTACACAGGCGTTACATGTCATTTCATATACACTGGCGAGCCAAAACATTATAACCATCCTCACATTTTTCAATCACCACGTCTGGATGACGTGGAGGGTACGTGATTAAGTGCGAATGGCATTTAATTGTTGTTGGAGAAGGTAAGTAAGCATTATTGCGCCTACGTTTAGTGATGGGAAAGGCTGCTGATCTAAGCGAATTTGATAGAGGGCAGATCTTAATGGCCCGAAGACTCGGAACGAGTATAATCGACACTGCACGACTGGTAGGTTGCTCACGATCTGCCGTTGTTGGTATTCATGCAAAGTGGATAAATGACGGTAACACCAGCAGTAGACGGCTGTCCGGTATCGAAATGAAGTCCTAAAACCCACTGTGAGATTGTACGTTGCAACAGTTGGTCATTTTTTCGTTTAAATGGATGATAATGCGCGTCTCCATTGAGCTGGCATCGTCGACGACTGCGTGGAGAGTAAGGGGATTACGCGTATCTCTTGGCTGGCGTGCTCACTCGACCTTAATCACATTGAAAATCTTTGGGATGCTCTCGGCCGTGCTGTGTTTCCATGTTTCCTAACCACAGCTACTCTCACAGAGTTGCAAACTGCTCTACAGGAGGAATGGTAATTATTTGACTCTGGGGTGGTTGATCACCTCATGGAAAGCATATGGTCATATTCTGTAAACATTGTATCAGAACGAGGTGTGGTCACCTACCCTTGGGGTAGGCTCATGAACTAGAATGTGAACTAGTAATGTTAAAAGCATGCTTTTTAAAGGAACATTTAAAAAATTTATATTGATTATATGTCTCTAAATTTTTACTGTATATTGCATGGACTATAATACATACTTTAACCATGGGTTTTATGATTTCAATGTCCCATTATTTAAAAAACAATTTTATCTGGAACTATGTATGTTTTTTTCAAAAACACTGAAATTCAACATCTTTAATCTTATAAATTCAAACTGAATTAATTTTTCCAAAATCCCCTTGGTTAAAGTAAGTAGCATAGTATCATTATTATTAAGTGAAAGTTTAAGTATACAGAGTTACGGATATGAGATTTAGAGCATTGAATTTATACGAATTAGGTGACTACAAAGATTAAAGGTTGACTCACTTTGTTCCCCAAGAGCTATCATCAGTGGACGAAATAAAGACAGAACACTAGTTTCGATGTAATGCGATTCTTTGTTTAAAGTATAAAGTATAAGACAAACATGCGCAGGCGACTTTTTTGTGCGTAGACGGAATTCTAATTTGTAATGATATAATGGTTACAGTTTTCATGATTAAAAAATACATTCACAGAGTATCGTCATGTGCGCTGCATAACAAATATATCAAAATGCAACAATGTTTGCAAATACACTAGTAATAGTTGAGCGCGTTATAAAATTCAATCCACGGAGAGTTCGCACTCACTCATATTATCATAGTAAATAAATGCATAATCTTCTTGCCACATTAGTTAGCAATGTATATCAGATTCATGTTATACTACATTGCAATGGTTGCGTGAGAGATACAATTCCCCACTACACACGCGAGCGATGACCCCAGGAGTGACCATAGAGGTTACACCAAAAAGAATGTTCATCTCGTGGCGTCCTCTTGTGGCTAATCTAAATCAACATCCTGCGAGGGCCGGCATGAGGGGAGAGGAAGGACCACCAGTCGATTCTGAGCACGAAGCTTTTCTCCATCCCTGGTCCGCACGCTGGCTACCCTGGTGATCTGATCTTTGCCCGGGAAGATGTTGGTTACGCGACCAAGAGTCCAGGAACAAGGAGCAGAATTTGCCTCTTGAAGAAGAACCATGTCTCCAATTTGCAGAGGTTGTTTCGTTGAATTCCACTTTTGACGAGGCTGGAGTGTATGCAGGAGGTCTCGTGTCCAGCGGCGCCAGAAATATTCCTTAACCTGCAATAAGAGTCTCCATCTGCAAGAGAGACTTAGAATTTTTCGATTAGTGTTTGTAGAACTGTCAGTGTTTTCTGGAAGTTCCAGAAGGGGAACTCCGATTAGGAAGTGTCCAGGGGTAAGTGCACGAAGATCACTAGTTGCCGAGGATAAAGGTACCAGAGGCCTTGAGTTTCTGCAAGCCTCTATTTGACATAACACTGTAGAGAATTCCTCGAAATTGAGAAGTGTGCCTTGACAAGTTTTTGTGAGATGCCGCTTAGCAAGTTTAATTGAAGCTTCCCATAACCCACCTTGGTTAGGGGCATAGGGTGGAATAAAATGCCAATGAATGTTTCTTTCCGATGAGAAGTTCTGGACGGATTGCTCTTTTGTGAGTTTAAAAAGTGCTTTTAGATAGGCAGACGCACCGCGGAAATTAGTACCATTGTCTGAGAATATTTCCGAGGGAAATCCTCGACGTGCGACGAATCGTCTCAATGCAGCCAAGAACGAGTCAGTAGAGAGACTGGAGACGGCTTCCAGATGTACGGCACGGGTACACATACATATGAAAAGGCAAATGTATGTCTTGAATGTTGTCGCTTTTTGCTGGTGCTGGCATTTTGTACTAATTGGACCAGCGAAATCAATTCCAACTTTGTCGAAGGGGCGTGACTGCATGATTCTTGCAATAGGTAAATCACCCATCTTTTGGTATACTGGCCTGGCCAATGATTTAAAGCATGTGATGCAACTGCGCACTACACTGCGTACTGTGGATTTGCCATCCGGAATCCAGAAGATTTGACGGATCAACGATAAGACAAGTTCGGGTCCCGAATGAAGACTTGTAAGATGGAAATGTCGAATCACTAAGGCAGTAATTGGGTGTCTCTTAGGAAGTAGAATAGGAAATTTATGATCGAATGCTAATGTCTGATGATGTGATAAACGTCCTCCAACGCGAAGAGGTCCTACTTCGTCAAGAAAGACATTTAAAGACAGTAGTTTGCTGGATTTAGGGAGAGGTTTATTTTTTGCTATAAGCTTAAGGTCGGAAGCGAATTCTTCTTGCTGTACAATTTTTAGAATAGCCGTTCGTGCACCGGTCAGTTCAGAAGTTTGAAGAGTACCTTTAAGCTTATTTCTAGATTTGAGGTTGTGAATGAAACGTAAGATCCAGGCTGTGACACGTAATAATGTTGTGTATGAAGAATACTTCAAGATAGCATGAGAGATTGGAGGTGATTCTTTAACTGTTTGTGGAACCAAATCCTTATTCTCGTCACGAATAAGTACTGAAGAAGTAGAGAGTTCAAAAGAAGTGAGAGCTCCGTATTTATTGTTGACAACAATCCAGTTTGGACCAGTGAACCACTCTAAATGAGCCAACAACTGTGAAGGATAAAGTCCTCGACTAGCACAGTCTGCTGGGTTTTCTTTGCCAGGAATGTGGTTCCAAGAAGTTACTGACGTCAGGGAAAGTATTTTTCCCACTCGATGTTGTACAAACTGATTTCCTGAAGACGGAGGGTTTGTGATCCAACTCAATGCGATTGTTGAGTCGCACCAAAGGAATATTTGTGGGTTTGGAACTGGGATTACTTTTAGAATTGTTGAAATTAGCTCGGCTAGCAGTAAACAACCCTGAAGCTCCAGCCGGGGTAGAGTTACTGGTTTAACAGGCGCAACTCTTGTTTTTGCTGTGAGTAAGGATACATGTGTCGACTCAGAAATGACCTTTAAATAAACTACTGAAGCATAAGCTTTAAAAGAAGCGTCGCAAAAGCCATGAAGTTCAAGAATACAATCCTCTGAAGTATGTATGTAGCGAGGAACTTTAATTTGTTTAAAGTGATGCATTTCTGCTTGGAATTTATTCCACCGTTCTAGAATGTCTGGTGGAACGGGATCGTCCCAAGCCAATTTTGACTTCCACAAGTCCTGAAGCATAATCTTCAGAAGCAATATGGCAGGTGCCATTAGTCCCAGAGGATCAAAACTAAGCGCTATGACCGATAACAGTTCACGTTTGGTGGAGACGGTTGGCTCTTCCACAGTCCGAACTTGCAGCGAATCGGTTGGAAGATTCCAAACGAGTCCCAAGATTTTTTGTGAAGACTCTTCAGCATCACTGAACGATTGGTTAAGGCTTTTGGCTTTTAACGAATAAGGCAATTCGCTTAGTACCTCTTCATGACTAGATGACCATTTCCGAAGAGGTAAACATCCTGCATTCATGAAACGTAGCATTTCATCGATTAAGGATTTTGCGGCTTCTACGGTGTTTGCACCTGCTAAAAGATCATCAACGTAGAAATGATTTTCAGCAATTTTAGAGGCGTTCGGAAAGTTGTCTTGTTCGTCTTTGCACAATTGTTGCAACGTACGAAGTGCGAGGAAAGGCGAAGAAGACATTCCATAAGTTATAGTGTTTAGTTCGTAGGTAATCAATGGATCGGACGGGTTTTGTCTCCAAAATATTCTTTGGAACGCGCGGTCTTCTTCCGCAATGAGGATTTGACGGTACATTTTACATATGTCTGCAGACACTGCAACTTTATAACTTCTAAAGTGAATTAAATTGTCAAATATTTCGGTTTGTAATTTACGACCTTTCAGTAGAAGGTCGTTGACTGCATGCCCATTGGATGTTTTACTCGACCCATCAAAAACAACGCGAAGAGCAGTTGTGGTTGAATGAAGATTTTCAACACAATGGTGAGGAAGATAATAGTGGTTCTGATCTATCTCCAAGGTGGAAGGAGGTAGAGGTGACATATGCCCTAGGGCTAGATATTCATTCATGAACTCACTATATTTGAGTTTTAAATCTGGCTTTTTAGCAAGTTTATTCTCTAATGAAAGAAAACGGTTGAGAGCTTTCGATCGACTTTCACCTAAGTCTCTGTCATTACGAAAAGGGAGTTTTACTATGTATCTTCCCTCACTATTTCGTTGTAATGAATTTGTGTAAAGATCTTCACACTGAATTTCTTCATTATTTACCAGTTCTTCACACGGAATCGATTCAATTTGCCAGAATTTTTGCAGTGTGCTATCAATACTGGCATTAACAGAAAGACAGCCGATAGAAATGTTCGAGTGTACGGCAGAGTTTATTTTTCCGGTGAGTAAATGTCCTAATTTTGTAGGAATAGCAACTGGTGAACCACTTTGTCCAACAATTGGAGAGCCGTTTAGTAGCAGAGGGAAAATGTCTGCTCCCAGAAGAATATCTATCGGTTTTTGACTTGTATAGTCTGGATCGGCTAGTATGAGTCCATATAAATGTGTCCATTTACGTTTCTGAATATAGAAGTTAGGGAGAGGTGGAGTCACTTTGCTTACTACTAATACTTCAATGTGAAAAGAATCTGACGAGAAGTGAGGAGAAAAAACAACGTTGGCGATGTGCAACGATGTTTCCGCCGTGACCCCATTAATTCCCATTAATCGATGTGTAGTTTCCCGCAAGGGTACTTGTAAGCGCTCCGCGCATTCACGAGTCAAGAGAGAATTTTGGCTAGCTCCATCAATTAAAGCATTAAATTGCAAAAATTCCCCAGTTTTTGATTTTATTTTTATTTGTGCGGTGGATAATAAAACATTACTTGTTTGTATATGTGATTGGCATTGGAGAGTTGTAGAAATGGATGATGATGGATGTTCCGGAGGGGCAATCGCGTTGTTTACTTCAGAATTTCCTACTCTATAAATGTACAATAAGGTATGATGTTCATTCGAAGAACAATTTTTACACCCACTTTTTATCCGACAGGGATCAGTGTGCCCACGCAGGCAATTTGCACAGAGTTTATTCGTTTCTACAACTTTCCACCGATCAGTTACGGACATGCGATTGAAACATGTACACTTATAAAGAGGATGGATGTTATTGTCCCCACAAAGAACGCAAGCTTTCCAATTTACAGCGACCGCACTCGCTACTAGAGGTCTAGCAAACGAACTGCTCCTTTCCGGTTTTTTACTCCCCCCGAACCTGTTTACATTAGCGTTTCTCCCTGGCCTTTCACTCCCCCCGCTAGGCAACGCAGAAAAAGAAGAAACAGAACGTGCTTCACACTCCAAAAAGGTTCGGAACGGTTCGAGATCGGGATAAATGTCCTTCCTCAAGGTCAAATGCCATCGCTGTTTAACTGCGTCGTCGATTTTCGTTAAGATGTGAGAAATGATGATTAACTCACTCAAAGAATCTGATTTTAACCCTATGGTTTGCAGATTTCGAACTGCTTCGTTGCAATTGTCTAAAACATCCAACAAAGCTTTAGTGTTATTGGCTTTGTTAATTTTCATGCCAAAAATTTTATTTATGTGGACAAATGCCAATTGAATTTCGTCTTCATACCTATCGCATAATATCTCCCAGCAATGCCTCAAATTCCCTGATTGCATTTGAAATCCGCGAATTAATTTTGCAGCATTGCCACGTGTAGATGCAAACAGGTATTGTAATTTCTCGATGTCCGACAACTCGGTGTTGTCGAGAACAGAGGTTTGAAATAACTCCCTAAAGGTAATCCACTGTTCCAGTTCACCGGAAAACTGTGGAAGTCCCAATTTAGGCAGTTTTGTTTTAGACTTATTAGCTGAATTTTGAACATTATTGCCACTTCCCACTGTTGAGACTTGTTCATGTTTATCATTGACAGTTTTATTTTCCAAATCAACGGATAAAGTTAGAAGTATGTCCTGATAATTAAGATACGTATCCAAATAATCATCTGTGTCCTTCGAAGACAACTCCGAAAATGAATTGGATAGCCGAGTATCGAATGAATTGACTTTAGTTTTTAGCGCCTGTACCATACTTTGCTCAGTTATTTGACATCGTTGGATCTTCTCCCCAATTCTGTCAATTTCTTTACACAGAATTTCAAAATTCTGCGTAGTTTTCGCATTTTTAGGTGCCATAATTCCACGGCGGAACTCCGGCTCGACGGACCAAATGAAAGTTTAAGTATACAGAGTTACGGATATGAGATTTAGAGCATTGAATTTATACGAATTAGGTGACTACAAAGATTAAAGGTTGACTCACTTTGTTCCCCAAGAGCTATCATCAGTGGACGAAATAAAGACAGAACACTAGTTTCGATGTAATGCGATTCTTTGTTTAAAGTATAAAGTATAAGACAAACATGCGCAGGCGACTTTTTTGTGCGTAGACGGAATTCTAATTTGTAATTATATAATGGTTACAGTTTTCATGATTAAAAAATACATTCACAGTATCGTCATGTGCGCTGCATAACAAATATATCAAAATGCCAACAATGTTTGCAAATACACTAGTAATAGTTGAGCGCGTTATAAAATTCAATCCACGGAGAGTTCGCACTCACTCATATTATCATAGTAAATAAATGCATAATCTTCTTGCCACATTAGTTAGCAATGTATATCAGATTCATGTTATACTACATTGCAATGGTTGCGTGAGAGATACAATTCCCCACTACACACGCGAGCGATGACCCCAGGAGTGACCATAGAGGTTTTACCAAAAAGAATGTTCATCTCGTGGCGTCCTCTTGTGGCTAATCTAAATCAACATTAAGTGTGCAAAGTTTTAAGTTGCTAAGTGCAGAGGTTTTAAAGAAAATGTTCCCTATATGGCGAAAAACATGGTTTTGAGAAAAACAGTTTTAAAAGAAACACTCATTTGTATTTAATGCATACCAGCACCTTAGCTTGGATTTGTTGTTTCATCTTTTAGACTATCTCCAATCTACAATTTTTTTAAAGAATTTTTAGTATTTTTTAAATATCATGTTCTGCTTTATGTAATCTATTCTGATCCGCTGCCTTCATTGCCCGAGCCGTGTAGAATCTAGGATAAATACCTAATGTTGAAAGAACATTACATTTTGTAATGTTCACCTGGTTATATGAGGCTATAGCTTCCACTAGCCCACTTTTTACTATTTTTAACTGTACAAAAACATTTTTCTGTATCCTGGACCAGATAATTATATTTACACTCTCATTGAAGTTTTGAATTTTGCCGTGTAAGCATTTGGCAAGCAGGACCTGCAAAGTATAAATATATTTTATGTAATTTTTAACTGGTAATGTGTTTTTATGCTTCTAATTTTCACCTAATGCAGTCGCTCGATTGTAATCACACCAAGTGTATTCGTTTGTAGGGCAAAGATCATGCTGTGTGTTTTCATCAGCTAATACCGCTGCAATTTGTCAATTTCTGCATCAGTTAACCTTCCACGTCCACCCAATGACTTTTTATTACATAGTTTTTTCACTTTCATCTCGAGTTTTAAATTTTGGCGTCCCCTTCCAATTCGCTTTTCAACATGCCCAACACATTCCAGCTTTTCAATTTGCATATCTACGTACGGCTTCAGTTCCATCACAGCTTTGTAGGCCCTAGAATCCCGTCACCTAAAATTTTCGAGTACCGCAGACCATGCAAAATTTGTAAGCTCTGAAAATTTTAACAGCACCAAAAATTTTCATACTACCACAATTTACTAAATAGTTGGGACTACAACGATTACTAAAACGTGGCATTGTTTATTTACTTAAAATACTATGCATTAAACAAAAAATAACACATAAAGCTAAACTAAAAGGATATTCAATCAACAGTCACATAAATAAAATCAAAGTTAGAAGCAAATCTTTGAAACTAGCATAAAAACAGCGTGCTTTAAAATAAAAACGCGAGATTTAATTCACATAATTTCTTCTTCTAGACGTTGTCACTCATATAATTTAAAAATAGATCTTTAAAAAAGAAATAGGGAGGCTTGGAAATCAGCAAGATGTTTGTTGTGGTAGGAGTGGGCGTGGCACTCATAATTTGGCAGATCGTAAACAAATTGTAAAACATATTTAAAAATACTTCTGTTATAAGTAATTTTAACACCCTTAGAAGCACAAGACTTCATATTTTTCAAAACTGTAAAAAAATTGAAAAATGTTTTTTTTTGGTTGAAAAGTACCCCCTAAAGGTCGGTGCTCTTTTTTTGTTGCGGATTTAAGCATCATTTTTTTAATGACTCAACTTCTCTAACCGTTTACAATGCTGGATTCTTATACGACTGCCTTTTTTGTACATCTCTCGATTTCTCTTGTTTGGCTTTTACATAACACATGTGCATACTTCCATCTACCTCTGCAGCAAACTGCAGCATCTTAAATTCAGATCTGCTTCTGGAAATTAACATTTTCATCTCCGTGCCTAACTTTTGGCAGTGAGTGTATTTGCAAACTAGTTAGTGCTTTTGCTAATGATTACTATTAATGGGAATACAGAAACTAAATAAAACAGATGCAACTCTTAGTAATGATTTTCAAGAAAAAGTACGTCTGTTTTATCCACATGCTCGGATATTGAATAATTATAACTTTTTTAGGAGTTGCTTAATGTCATTTGTGAAAATCATTACTTATTAAAATGATTGAAGCAAATTATTTAATTACACACTTATGCTACTTAAAGGTTTCGGAAGATAACGAGACAGGAATTGTGATTAAGAAGGTTAAAGTTGATTATTCCAATTAAAAAAACAATCACAATAATTATCCTAATAAATAAGTCAGCTAAATACTTAAATAATAGTAGTTATCAACCGGATCACGCGATAAATAACAGCTAACGTTTAATCCCAGTATATTTATACAAGACAAGTGAGTGGCAGTAAGTCAATCTATTAAAATTTTTGAGGTATACTGAGAGTGTATCATACATACAATGGAGAGTAACTCCAAGCTGAAGGCCGCATCTTCAATTATATTTTAGCTATGTACGATAAATTATAAAACCAGTGTAACATTAAGAATAAATCTACAATATCGATACGCATCTACAATAAGAATACTCAAACAAACAGTTTAATGAGTAATCGTATTTCTAGTTAATGAATGTTATTAAGTATCCGATATTTTTTGACGTAACAGGAAACAAAGGACAATCTCGAATGACCAAACTTGCAAATTATGTCTTTATATCTTACACGACAGTAAACAAATCCGTTTTGCTTGTCTCCTTTTTCAAAAGAACACATTATTTTTCATTTTAAATTTGGCTAAGCCAACTTATGTATTTCCTGATGAAGGTTTGATTAAAAGTTTTTATAAATATAAGCATTCTCCCATATGCTTATATAGAAAGCGTATCATTGCCCTAACAAAATACTCATTTTTATAGAAATAGCTATAATATGAAAACACGGTACCATCGCCAATCGGCGCTAATTTTGGAATATAGAAACACTTTGTAGGCCTATCCAAATTCTGACGAAACGTTTAGTCGTTAATTTCGCAATGACCTGGAATCAAAGTTATTCATTTATTTTCAAATGACAGCAACATATATAAACAATATAAAATCTATCGCTACGGGATTCATTCGCCAATTTTGCTTCTTTATTTCAATGTGTTCGGTTTGAGATAAGAAACTGCCTCGTATTACTAAAAATACATAGAGGAACTCTCCACTAATGAAATTCCTCAGCAGTCTGATTAAAGATAGGAATGAGGAATTTGGAATACGAAAATCGAATAGCTCGAAAAAATACCGAATCACCTTTGAAAAAAGACGGAGACAAATTTCAAGCTGGTGTTCAGAATCTATATGGGGTAAAATAACCGAGGTGTGCATTTTGTTAGAAACAACGATTAACATGAATAAAAGATTTTTTGTAGTTCAGGTTTGTTTAACGCAGCTAGCCTTAAATTGGAAGTTCCTCAACTCAAATTGCACGGGGTAGTCCCAGATCTCACCCCAATGGACTTTTTATGGGGATTCAACAAGAACATCGTGTACAGGGAACAGAGTAAGGATCTGCGCCATCTAAAATGTCTGAACTGCTACGGAAACGGTAACTCCGGACATGCTTCGGAATACGTTGCAGAAGTTTGGTTATCGTATTGACGTTGCCGAGCTACTAATGACGCATATATTGAAACACACTGAAGTATATTTGAAACTGGAAACATTTCTGATATTTTCGCCCATAAACCATATATGTAAGGGTTGCTTATTTCTTTTGATACGATTTTAAATTCCTGTTATTCTTTTTCGTTAACCCTGTGCATACAATGATAACCAAAATTATCTTTGCATGCATAGGATCACGTATTTCTCAGAAACTATAATTTTACATGAATTTGTGTAGAATGAGACATAACATCGTAACCCATAAACAGAAAAGAAACCATTTACATGATATAAACTGTAACATAAAAATAATAAAAATGGCAATATTATGTGACAAGGAGAGTTCATGGAAAAAAAAAGAACTAAAAACAAATTACGGCTTATGAATGTAATATGTAATGTGATCGTCTATGACTTGTATACACGTACAACGTGATATCTTGCTGGCAATAAGGTTGTGAACCACGTTTTGAAGAATTAATTTCTAATCCTACAACAATGAGGTCTTCAGGGCATTTATATCTCTAGGAGGAGGATACCTCCGTTCAATTGTCTGTCCGAGGTAATCCCGTAAGTTTTTTTATTCGGATCAGATTAGATTTTGCTTTGTACGGTACTCGCTCGACAGCTTCATTTTCAAGGAATTCGTCAACGAGGTTTGCTCAATGTTGATGTCAAATATTATCGTATTATCGTCAAGTATTATCGTCAATAAATAAAATATCAGATGCATATGCACTTCTGACAAGTCTTACATAAAGTTCTAAGATATCATTCCTATAACTCTGGCCGTGTAGACCCTATTTTGAAAGCATATAGGGACATCCATCGATCGTTGTTCCTCCCCACACTATCACATAGAAGATTTCGCGTTCCTGACTATTCCATATTTAGATTTAGAATCAGATATTAATCTAAACCTCGACTCATCAGTAAAAAGAACATATGTCCATTGGTGTTGACTTCAGTTTTGATGTTCTTTGCACCAATTAAAATGATCCCTCTTGTGTAGTGAAGACAGTGAAACACAAACCCTTGCCTTTCTAGCATAAATGCATTTCTCATGACTCCTTCTGCATACACTTTGCAGTGTTACAACAGTTCATGTGGCGGATGTAAATACTGAATATAACTACCGAGCAGTAGACTTCCTTTTACGACGCCAGTTATTCCCATATTGAGAAGCAGTTGTTATACGTTTACGGCCTTGTCCAGGCCTCTTTACTACAATTCCAGAGTTCTGAAATTGTTTCCGTAGCGCATATACTGTGTGTTTTGAAATATCCACACATCTTACTGCTTCCATGTATGTCTGCTTTGCTTCTAAACGGTCGATTATGCGCCATTTCACAAATTCTTCCAAATTATACTTCGGAGCCATAATGAACCATTTTAAGTACTTACACATTGAAATCAAACTCTGTATTGCAAAAACTCACCGATATATTCACTTTGCACAAAGCAATTGATTCACCGACGGATGACGTAAGGCCTTGATTTGCATATCAGAAACCGTTTGATCACTTTTATTGGATAATGCTAATTAGACTTGTCTTTTAAACATTCCTAGCAAAATTGGATTACAGTTATTGTGTATTTCATGGAATATAATTATTTTTGGGTATGTAAAGATACTTTTGGATATGAGTGTTTAAGAAAATATTTTCGCCGACGCTATTTCTTATTGCGAAGGTCTATTTATACGTTTGTGTAAAAAATCTGCTTAAAAGTCTTTTTTTAGCAGTCAATTTTGTTTCTCAGCATAGTCACCATTGAGTGCTGCATATTTGATCCATATAGTTTTTAATTTTTTTTATCCCGTCGGAAAAGTACTTTTTTAAAGACTACACAATGGAGATTAACGAAGACTATTTCTTCAAACTGAAACAAATTTTAAAATTTGGAAACAAAGAAAAGTCTCATGTGTCGAATTCTGGAGCTGTTCTTGAAACAAGGGTTTTATCATAGTAGAGTTCATTTTCCAGTTACTGTGGCAGAAGCTACAATGCTCGCTACTAATGTCCGAAGGACTCGACCAAATTGTCGTACATTGCTAAAATTTGGTCTGAGCGGGTTCGAAGTCTGACTCCTGCCAATTCATGATGTCACTAAATTAATTGTGTTACCATCTCATAAACTTACCCATCTCATTAAACGACCCTCGTATACAATATTTTCTATTGTACGAACGAATCTCACGCGCGAAGATCATATTTCCTTACCAAAAACGTTTAGAGCAAACATTATTTCACCTCTGATTATTATAAATCTTCATATCCACCGAATAAACTTATTCAACACTTATCAAACATTATTTATTCAAACCCAATTATCATCACTGTAGGTTAAATGCATGGATGAAGAGAGTATAAAAGTTCACGAACATTATCCCTCAGAAGGGATTGCAATCAACTTCTAGAACTTTTGAAAATGAAGACGATCGAGAGAGGATTTATATATACAGATAGTAGAAGACAGCTGTGCACACACTTTTACCACGGACTTTCGAATATATATTCATTACATACTATGCAAAATTGTACTCTATTTTCTATACAAATCTACACCACATGACCAATCCACACCATATTAGATACACTTATTCTGTAGATCCTCACGGGTAACATAGGTTGCATATTAACCCCCTTTTTATTTTTTCTAATTGTTCAGAGAGGCTAAAACATTTCGAAATCCCCATAGTACAACGTTCTTTTTACGCAAATCATGTTTAAAAATTTAAAATCTCATTAATTTCAATACTTATGTGTGATGTATATGTGAAATAGATTACATTGATTGGTACAGTAAGCATACATATTTAGTCCCAAAGTTAACCGTAGAAGCTATAAAAAAAGTCCAAATGAGTTTAAACAATTATTTTCCGCCCATTTCTTATTTCTTATATTTGCATATAATTTCTCTATATTTAAACCAGTTCAACTCCGGCAGTACCGTCAAATTCGGCTAGTTCATTACAAAGGAATTGAAATTAGATATAAAATGTGAGTAGTGACACTTACCATCAATATATATATATATATATATAAGCATTTAAGCAAGGTACGGGCAGATGTTATGCGTGTGTCTCCTAGTATGTAATAATTTCTGTTGAACAAACGAATCACCAAGATGTCTTTTCTTTGACGAAAATGCTTACAAAGAAAACATTCTTTCTTTTACCTCTGATTCTTATAAATCATAAGCACGCTTCATCTCCGCCGGTGAAACGTATTCTACCCTTGTAACGGGAAAGTCAAACAATATTTCTTCAAACCCGGCTACCATCGCTGCAGGTTAAACGCATCGGTGGAGAGAGTATATTTTGCGGAACACTGCCCCTCAGAAACGATTGGTAAAGTCTCGGAGAACTTTTGAAAATGAAGACACTCGAGGAGAGGGTTTAAATATACAGACAATAACGAAGCTGTACATCCACTTTTACCACGGTCTTTCGAAAACAAAGCGCAATTTCTGCTCCGGTTGGCAGGAGAGTCCGTGTGTGCAAGAGGGATTTCATTGTTTCGGAAATTAATTCAAAAAGAAGAGCAAATTTATCTTTTGTAATCGTTTTGAAAGGAGGGTTTTGGGATAAAAAATATACAAAGGGAGCAGGAATACACGTCTTTCATTCGCTAAAAATTATCCAGGGTGATTGTATGGAGATCGTGTGTCAGGAAATATGTTTTGCTTTGTTGTTTTTAGCATATTGATCAGCGAAGGAAAAATTGAGAGAATGGCTGTTAATAAAATGGTTGTCCTGCCTCTAGAAATTATTTTCATGTTAACTTTAAAATGAAGTTTATTTATACTCAGTCAGTTTATTTATACAGTATGCTCTATCAGTAATGCTCTGTAAAAAATATTTTTAGAGGTATATTTATAAGGCGCGTTCCATAAGTAATGCTGCCGAATTCATAAAAAAATAATTTTTTGATCATATTTGTACAATTAATTAGAGTATTAGACACCGCAGGTGTCCCCTTACCCCAGTCCATGGGACAGGTAAAAGTGGTTTTTTGCGGACACACTGGGCTGGAGCCCACCAAGACTGAGTGTGACAGTTTCAGGCTAACCCTTAGCTGTGTGTTTTAGCTTCAGGACGGGACTCTACTTTGTTTACATGGTGGGAACTTCTCATGTGAGATTTCCCGTTATGCAATATAAAAATAAGAAGAAAATAAAAATATAGTAATAATAAAATTAAGTAAATAGAAGAAACATCAAAGTTATGTTAGTTGAAAGCAAAAGTTAAAAGTTAACAAAAAAGGGCTAGTTAAAATAGAGCTAATTAGTTAAAAAATAATCTTCAAAATAGCACCCTCCTGCGTCGATACATTTCTGTAGGTGGTGTTTCCAGGCTTGGAAATTATCCCGGAACACCTTCTCCGGGATGACCCATAGAGTCGATGTAACATGAGCTTGTATGTTTTCAATCGTGTCCAAGTGTTTCCCTTTCAGGACTCTTTTTAAGCGAGGAAACATAAAATGTCTCGGGGAACCAGGTCAGGACTGTAGGGAGGCTGGAGAACTAATAGGGTGTGGGTTCTGGCGGAAATCGTTGACAACGAAGGCGTTGTGGCTTGGCGCATCGTTGTGATGATGTTTCCATGCGCCTTTGATGTCACTTCGGCAGCACGCGACCCTCCTTAAGCACTTCCAAGTAAAAAGCTGCTTACTCAGTGCTCCCGGTAGGTACTAATTCGTGGTTGACAATGCCTCTGACGTCAAAGAAGACAATGTGCATGATTTTGATACTATCATGGTTTTGATACTTGTGCAATCGGAGAACTTGTGAATTAGACAAGCTATCACTCCCAAAGGTCTGCTGAATTTATAGATAACTTTTCGTGGCGGATTTCCCAAGCTTACCGCAAAATATGATAATGTAACGTTGCTCCATAGAACGATCCATTGCGCCGTGTTACATTAGCTCAAAACGGGGTTCACGGGATCGCACGTCCTGACTTTCCGACAGCTCGAGGCGACTGATAATGAGTGCGTTATGAAGCTAACACCCCTCTCACTAGCCCAGCAGGTTAGAGGGTTCTGTAGTGGATAGTCGCGTCTTGAAACAATTGGTCGCATTACTTACGGAACACACCTTTTATGAAAGAATTCGGCTCAGTTCGAGATTTTTTGTAAATTAATGTAATTATTTGTTAGTGGTTGAAGGGAGAGTATGTTACATATATGCAACAATGATGCTTTAGTGAGGGACGCAGATGTAATGTCGGGAAAAAGGTATAATATAAACTTAAAAATAATTTTATCACAACTTATCATATTGAAAACTAGTAAAGGTATCAGAAAATTCAGGATATGGATGGTAAATGCCTAAATCTCTCAAGTAATTGTTTAATTGGTCTAGTAGTGAAGTTGCTGGTTTCAGGATCTAAAGATTCTTGGTTCGAATCAGGGTTAAGGCAGTAAGCCGTTGGTATGCCTTGTGAATGTGCGGTCTTTCTATAAGTGGTTATACCTAGAATGTGTGGCGTGTGGCTTATGTGAGGTGTAATGTGTCCCTTCGAGGTGTACTAGAGTAATACTAAGTGGTTCACAAATTCGCTCTTGTGCAGTAATTAATAATATTTTGTTGTCGGGAATAGGGAAGAAACCTTAAGTAATTATAAAATTAAATATAATGCGAAACGTTTATGATAATTTATAAGTTTACTATCCTTGATAAAAACAAAGCAGCATACAGTTTGTATTCACTTAGTAAAGTAAATGTAAAACAGTAGCCACCCACACCCAAACAGCCATGTTTATTCATTCTGCAAGAAACCAGTTGTGGACATAAACGCTTGTTTTAAAGAATCGTTTCAATATTGTACATCATTACTTTAACTATGGAAAAAAATACACTAGGATAGGCTTTGTTGCAATTTCATCTCCATAAAATGAATTTTTTATAAGTATTCATACTTAAGAATGCAATTTTCGTTACAAAATTCTCTGAAAGCTATTCACATCCCTGAAAACAGAGACACCTTAAGTACATATAAAAATTTCCGTGACGTTAACCAGAGATTTAAGTAGATCGTCTAAGTTTTTTAAGTCATATAAGTAAGCAAGTCTAGGGAGTTGGGGTTTAAGAGAGCACAGTTAAGCGGTTATGGAAGGACATTCTGCTATAATAGTGTGCATAACTGTTTATTGAGATTATATCTGGAAAGAAGTAACAACTTATGCATGAAAAAAGGAACTGCGTGGCATTTTAATGTAACATTATACCAGTACGCACCCAAATATTTCTCTGCCCTTATGATTTAGATTCACATTTTCTAAATAAAGATAAGAATTTCTTGCGCATAACTGCTACCTTCTTGTTCAGTTTCTGAATAATATACGTGCCCTGAAATCAAATGTTTGGTTACATAATGCAAATGGCAATCAATAGCTATTCGTGAACTCATTTTATAATTTTTATTTTGTTTAAAACTATTCAAATTTATTTCTGAGACAAGTTGATAGTATTTTTATTTCTGTTATCGGCTTCATCAGTATTATTGTTGTTTATTTTATTCCCACTGTGAATTTTTACAACTAGTAAACTACCAGTCATAACAGGAAATATATTCTAGTTTATATTTGTTTCTACATGAACCATTTTATATTTTTAATATGTTGAGATTAAGTCATTTATATTTAAAGTTCCATTCATGTATAGAATTAATCAAATGTTGTCAGTGTTCGAAAAGTGTCTTTCTGTAACTTTTGAATCTAAGGACCCTAAATAATTAATACAGTGCTCTTATTTTTGAATAGGTTAAATTTTTCCTAACTGTAAACGCCAAATTTCTAAAACCAGCATCAATTACTACTTGACATATCAGTCTGAAATATGTCTTGTATTCAAAGGTAAGCCACAAGGATTTCAATGAAGAGATTCTGTAAGTTAAAACCTTTTAGGTTATTTTTGTTCTCTCTATGTAGTTATAGTCCTATATATTTTAAGCATTTTAACACTGTCATAGATTCACTAAGTAGATTCACTGTCTGTTTTATTTGACGAATTTCACGTGACACATTAATGTTCATCGTTTAAAATTTTATTTCCCCGAACATTTTAAAGAATACCCTAAAAAATACGAAACCTACGTTTTATATACAAGGTGTTTCTAAAGTAACTGTCCGTTTTAGCCTTTATTACCTGTTTTGTATTACAAAAGAAGGAATAAACAAAAATAACATATATTATTAGGATTTGACTTCACTCGCCTTAAATATCAACACACAAATCAAAACAATTAGAGGTAGTACGGAGAACAGTTTCCAAGATAGCAGGTGTATCTGAGTCACTGCATATATAACTAGTTCTTTAAATTGGTTAATTATATTAATGGATTTTTTTAATAGATTTAATGAAGAATTCTATTTATTTGATGAATGAAAATTCTACTTTAACAAATCTCACAAAATAACAAGAGGTGAGGTCAAAAGAGTCACTCTTGGACGTGATTTTCAAAACTTTTCAGAAAACAGTTATTTTATTGTTGTTAGAAGGTCTTAAACACGATATATCCTTTCCTAGTGGTTAGCATAGGTCATAACGCATAGAAAATAAAATTATAATTCGACTTTTTCACAAAAAATGGATTGTTATTTATAAATAACATTTATTTTAGGACTTTTAAGGACGCTGAGAGCCCCAAATGCTCAAGTTTATAACTATCAAGGACTATTTAAAAATTATTTTTATTTATCGTAATTAAACTATAACATAATACGGCGCGATATACAAATCGTTCTCGTAAACTGATTTACAGAAGTTCGTGTAACTTTTAGGATATTTAGATAAGCTACAAACTCTAGATTGAAAGGAAGACTTGGTCTTGGAAAAGGTTCATCATAGCTAAGGGAAGACAAAAGATTACGTTCTGACTGCGTATTGAAGACTATCTCCACCAGTTCGCCCGACTCCGAAGCAAATTAAATTACTAATTACTCTGGAGTTGAGTAATTTGTTGAATGTTAACTCTCGCCGTATTCGTTAAATTGGACCATCATGCGGATTAATCTTTACGTTTCACCCAAAAGGGGTGTCTCGAGTTATAGAGATATGGTAATTACTTTTTATACGTTCATATCACCACATTTTACTAATAATATAATACATCTTCACAGTCTCTCTCTCTCTCTCATTCAGTATACACTAGAATGGGCCGAAACAATTCAATTTCCTTTGTGATCCACCTTCTGTGTATTGTTTTCTATTCCTTGTACTTTTAAAGAGATACTATTTAATTTTTTTTCAAATAATTAAATTTTTTACAATTCATACTTTGATACTAGCAATTCATTAATAGATGAGCAATGGAGTACTACACTTAAAATGATTGTAACACATATTAAATGCACGAACATCTTGCATATTCTGTCAATTTCTTCTGACTAATACTTAAGAGTTATCCAAACTCTATACATTTTGTTGCAGTTCCGTCTATAATATTTATCCTCATAACCAACATAGGAATAACTTTGTTATCATATAAAAAATTCGCATATTTAAGACTTTTTTATTATAATGACATGTAACTGTATACTTCATGCAAGCAGGCTTAGCAGAAAATGAATTGAACGGAAGATGTTATCAAGAAATATGAAATTGAATTTTCGAGTCAAAAAATGAAATATGCATTTTAAATTGAAATATTGGAAAATCGAAGTAAATTTGTTATAATAATATAGAAAAGCTCTACGTACAAGGGTTGTATATTAGAGTTTACCAAGAAAAAATGTATTTCTCCAGAACAAATTCTAACATCGAAAAAACGTGATAGTCCGCCTCAATTGAATAAACTTGTTAGTTTTTTCGAAAAAAAAAATCACTAAAATTTTATTCACATAGTCGGCGTGAAAATGACTTAAAACAATCGTTTTCAACAGTAGAAACTCGCTAAAATGAAATTAAATGTGTGTCAAAATTATACGAAACAATCCAGTCTCTTAGAAACCTCAGTTTTTCATTGCCATGTACCATGTTTTTGCCTTAACAACACGTATAATGACTAAAACGCGGCCATAAAACTCTTACATGCTTGGATTTTTTCACATTCACCATTAAAGTGTAATATGTGATTCAGACTCATTCCGCGGCTTTTAGAAACAACTTAGGCCTTACTATCAAGAGCTGACTAGACGACAAGTCTCCCATTCCCCCTCACCCATTGGTGGATCAAGATTCTACGAACGAGATCTAATTTGGGGTCAGTTGTGTGTATGACTTCTCGTGAAACGAGAGTGTATCGCATTTACCCATTCCGTCTTAGTTCTTAATTCTGCGAATCTAATCTTTCCACATTTTAGTTGGGTAAATAAGTATCGAAGTGGGCTTTTTTAAAAAGTAGCCACTATCGTAGGTCATTCGCCTTTAAATATCATATGTAACACATGATGGAAAGTTTGGAGCAGTGAATGCAATTTTTATTCAATCAATTACTTCAATTGGGTAAGCATTACGAATTTATAATCTCTTCAGTTGGAATCTTATATGCTCGTGCTCAATTTCTGTCGTTTCAGCATTATTTGGTTCAATCCATTGCTGCTAATCCTGTAGATCGTAGTGGGTCCAATTCTACTTTCTATATTCCAATTTTCTCTTGAGTCATTATTGTGAATTCTAGAAAAAAGATTCGCACGCATCATAAAGTATACAACAGTTTTCAGGGAGACTGGTAAGAGGCTACTTAATTGATTACCAACTGTATTTGGAACTATTATTGCATGCCGCATGGGCATTGAAAATAAATAAAATCACAACTTAAATTCTAAGCATATGTTATATACACTCTATAACAAAAAAAATCGACGCACCAAAAAGGAGTTGTCCGATGGAGACAAAAATTGGTGGATAGGAAAATTATGTACAGAATAGAAAAGGATTAAAATTTCAGAACAATTGAATGATTTATTTCAGAGTTACAGTAACGAGCTCAATAAGGTGTTGACCCGCTTCTAGCCTGGATGCAAGCTGCCACAAGGCTTGGAGTAGACCGATAAAGCTCCCAGATGGTCTCCTGTGGCATTTCTTGCCAAATTTGCTGCAATTGTCGGACTACGTCATCAACATTCCCTACCGGATGCAGTCGCCTTCAAATCATATACCAGACATGCTCGATGGGAGAGAGATCTGGTGATCTGGCTGAAAAGGAAGTGTTTGACAAGCTTGAAGAGAGATCATAGCAACACGTGCCGTATGTGGTCTGGCATTGTCTTGCTGAAAAATAAGCCCAGGTAACTGCGAAAGGAACGGTAGCAAATCAGGTCTCATAATGTCGTCAATGTACAGCTGTGCAGTAAGTGTACCTCTAATGACGACCAAAGGGGTCCGGCTAACAAGGGAAATGTCACCCCAGACCATAACTCCTTGTTGAGGGCCCGTGTGGCGTGCAATAGTGAAAGCAGGATCGGCACGCTGCCCTGGACGTGAAGAGACATGTCTTCGATGATCGTCAGGACGCAGTTGGAAGCGAGATTCGTCGCTAAAGATTATTCGTACCCAGTCAGCATCACTCCAGCCTGATCGAGCCAAGCACCACTGTAATATCGCTCGACAGTGTGCACGCGTGAGTTGCAGATGGCGTAACTGTCGGTACGAGCGTAGATTTCGCTCTCTCAGCCGTCTGTGAATGGTAATGGTGGACACTGGTGTGTGGGTAGCACGACTAATGGTTGATAGCGATGAATCAAGCGCTGTGACAGCTAATCTGACAATCACTCTGTCCTCCCGATCTGTTGTGGCCCTACTCGACCGCTACCATCATGAAGCTGAAATCTGCCATTGTCCACCCACTCTTGCCATTATCTTCTAATCGCCGCATCGCTTCGACTCACATGATGAGCGATTCTACTATTTGCCCAACCTGCCTCTTTCAATCCAATGATACGACCTCTTTCAAACTCTGAAAGTTGCTCGTAATGAGCTCGAATCCTGCGGCGAGTCATATTTTCAATCGTTAAAAGGTATCCTAAATCGCAATGCAGCAGAATTTTTTAACAACAGTTCAAGAACAACTCTTTATATACATCTGCTGGATGTACAGTTCCGATGCACTGGAGATCGCACTATTCATTCATTGGACACCAAATTTTAATCATTTGCATGATTGGTCAAAACATTTTTGCATACGAAATTTCAAAGCAATCGGATAATTCCTTCTTGGTGCGTCGATTTTTTTGTTATAGAGTGTATTTTGCAACATCATTATTTCAATGGATGTGTTTAATGGTAACAAAAATATGATACACGTGATATTCATATGTACTCAAATCGGATGGAATTTCAAGATGGTTAACTTTTCTAGAAATCAGACTTTGTGTATCGCGTATTAATCTATCTATATCTTTACCTTAGGCAAATTAAAGAATGTGGTCATCTATACATAAAGTTGAATTGAGTTCAAATATTTGACACGAAATGAATTTCATAAAATGAGTTACGTGTTTCTTGAAATAATTTGAAAATAGCCCTTGTTAAAAACTCTCCATTGAAGTACTTTTTTTCATTTTAAATACAATTAAAATTATAATTATCTAAGGTGGAGTACCCAAACGTTTCACTAGTATAATTTGCTCCAAGCAAAATTGAAATTTGTCCATACATCCTATCATGTAGTCCGTGCACGCAAGGTTCGTATTATATCATAATACATAGTGTGTTCTGGTATTGTAGTTACCCATATGAAAATACATGCTTCAATTTTTAAATCATTAATTAAATTTTCATATTTTGGATATGAGCTACTTTTTAATTTATATCACACTAAAGCTGCTTGCATGAAGTATACCTACATGTAACTAAAATGAAGAGAGTATTAAGTATGCAGATTTTTCCCATATTTTAACGAATAATTATCATGGGGCTTATGAAAATAAGTATTAATACTAAAATGCATCAGGAAGCAAAGGATTATGTTAACGTCTGGGAATTATTCAAGAGATGTAGCGAGAATACGCAATATGTTCCTCACTGGAATATTTATTAAAAACATCAAAGCTGTGTACTTCAAAGCTTATCTACTAAAAAAATGTGATGCGTACATCAATGTAGAATTTGCACTTTTGTTACGAAAATCATGCATTTGAAAACAAATTGTATATCTTTAAAAGTACGCATAATTTAATTCATTGAATATGTTATCTAGGTTATTGTAATTTACACAATGAATGTTGAATAAATATTGCATTTGTTTTGCCATTAATAATATTTTACAATTAATTATTACATTACTAAAATTCATTTCAGGAATCTCATACGTTGCATTGGCAGGTTAAAGGAGAGAAGTGAATGGTATTCATGGTTGGAATGAATGTCTATGTTGTTCGTGAATTGAAATATAAATGTGGAAAAACATTAATCGCTGTAACCAACTGAAATTTTTCCTATAAAAATCATTCATATACTCTTCCTCAGTTTTCAAGTAACAAGATTTAAAAAATGCTTGGAGATTGAAAGTAATATTCGAAGTGGTAAAAGATCTCGTCGCCGTGTAACATATCATCAACTGGAAACTAGAACTAGGTAACTCAATGTCACCATGTCCATACAGTCACCATGGCGATATAGAGATAACAGGAAAAATGGAATGCCAATGCTAAGAATAATAATATAACCTGATTTCTGTCTGTAAGATGAATAAAATCTGTATTTATTAGCACCAGATTAATTGATGGAAAATAAATTATTGTCAACCCATTGTTGTCAGTAAATAAACTTACATTATTTTCGATTTGTTGTCATACAATGGTCATAAACTAAAAAAATGCTTTCTGACTAAACAACACGAGCATGAATGTAACCACACATGGATATACATTCCCGTTTAATAACGGGTTAATGTGGAATGATAGAATGATGATGGAATTGGAAGAGTTAGGAAACAGGTCAGCCGTGTATTGGTAGATGACACTTAGAGAACACATCGAATCCAGTATAAATTTTAATAATTCAATAATATAAATTAATTTCAAAGAAAATGTCAAAGGTGGAGTTTGATTTGTTATTTATTCTATAGTTTTTCTGTGAACAGGGAATATAGTCACCATTGCGCCAAGTGATCTAATAGAAATACAAGGTCACTGGGTATACAATAAATTGTGAGGGTTCAAATAACCACAATAATTGACAATGGCATGAGTGGGGCATGCTGCCTTTGGTCGCAACGTAAACTGTTCAGTGCATTTTACTCGAGGTCCTTCCTAGCCTTAAGTGGCAAATCTCTAGTGACCGTTATTCGGCTCTTCAATATGAATAAAAAAGTCAAACTGATAAATTGATATAGAGCATTAGACAGAACGTATCACACAAATCATGTGTAACCTCAACGACAGTAGCTTAATAACATTTCTCTGTAGATCACATACAAAGAAAGTAAATACTCAAAATACAAGAACACAATGAGAAAACATCTATTGATATTCATTACTATCCACGACTATCTTTAACAGGAAGCCGCAATGAACACTCATACTCTTAATTCTTTCTAAAAACTCCTGGTTTTCACACAAAGTCGTTTAGCAACTAGTTTCCAATGATCTACGCAATAAAACTTGATGTTTTGTTTCTTGTATCTTAATTTCAAAACAGTTGCGCCCCTTTCTAATCTCGGCTTTTAAGCGTCCGCATTCCATTTCTTCGAAGATCCGGCAATAATTCCGATTTCACACAAAAGGAGAAAGCAGAAAAAAACCTTTCCCGACTTCCACAAGTGTAATTGTAATTAAGGAAATGGCTTTTCTTTGATGTTTGCCGAACGAAGATTTTAATTCCGAATCGTTAAAGCAGAAAGTGTATCGTTTTCTTGAAAGGAAGTGGGAAGGCAATCTTCTGACTTTAGTGCTTAACATAAAGCTTTTAATGGATGGAGCTGAAGGAATAAAGTTAATAAGGGTATATTGTGTTTTCAGCTGAAGCATGTCGTCGTTTAATTGCAGATACTGACGACACTCACCAAATGCTCATGTAGTAGAGGATGGCAAGATTCTATGCGACAAATAAAGTTTGTTTTTAATATATGCTTAGAAAAAATATTTTAGCCTCTTAAGACTCGCATTTATATTTGCAAATAGATGAGACTGATTTTGAGCTCGAAAGTAACCTGTACTTTTATTTTCAACCCAGTAATCATATTTTATCCCTTGTAAAAATTTCCTTTATCTCTAACTTTGATACAAAAATGAATATTGTATAATTTATTTTACACCGAACAATGCAATAGCCGCTTCTTCAAAACACCATGTTTCTATTTTGTTTTTCACATGGTCCCGGTATCTACGTTGGTTGTGTGTGTGTGTTTGTATCCTGTGACCTTTAACATCTGTCTATTTCGTTTTTATGATGTTTCGGGGAGTATATGATCAATTTTTAACGACCTGCTGCTCATATGTAGAAAAAACACTGTCTGGGTCAGGCCCCTCCCTGATGACACCATGATAAAGCAACACATCTTCATTTTTTACTTTTTAGTTTTTGTAATTATTATAAATTTTCCTTGATCTTTAAATTATATTGCTTACCATGTTATGTCCACAGCTTCTGCTCGCTTGCATGTATATACGATTAGTGTATTCATTTTATTAGAGTTCGGCTCTTCTGAGAAAATAGATGGCATTTTTGCAGATGAATGTAGATGACACGAGCATTTAATTTTTCAAATTTGCAAGAGTTATCAAACATTTCCAAAGTATAGTGCATCGATCGCCACGTATGAGATTTTTTGTATCGCCAACTCGTAGCCTGTACTATACCAGAGTAGTTATCGACCGATAAGCCCCAATCCCGAATCGACATAATTATGCCAATTGTGGTAACGCAATATATTTACCACTCTGAGCGATTCGTGTGCATATATCCGATCTGATACCCGCATTCTTTTAATTTCTAACCGGTTTTGACATCCTTGACCAATCTAAATTTCTTGTGATTATATTATCCAATAGATGTAGTTATTGTGTGTGTGTGTGTGTGTGTGTGTGTGTGTGTGTGTGAATAACTATATGTATGTTATGGATAAAAAGCAATACTACATGACTCTGTAACGCACAGAGGGTTAACATGGGACTTTAACGAATAGATTTCAGTCAAAAACTACGCTACTTCCTTGCCAGAACCGTCGATACTAAAGCTTTGAAAAAATCACACTTCACCAAGTATTTATGATAGTAAAAGCATTAATTTTAATTCCGCACAATGAACAATACGTTTAAGCCTTTTCCCTAAGCACTATTAGTCATATTTTTTATCCAATCACTTTGCAGATTATTGTTATATAAACACTTGGAATAAAAAACCTCCAAAATTCTCCAAATAAAGCGTGCGAAAAATCACACGGGAAATGGTTCAGACACATATCAGTATGTTTAAGATAAAGTGCTCTTTTTTCCCAGTCAATAATCACCATCAGCGGGACTATTAAGGTAACGTCTTTCTTGTGTTGCGCCTAAGGCTCTTTTCTGATCTGTCATGATAACGATCGCAAGTTAGATTCAGCAAATAAACCTGAAGCGATCCGTTTTTTATAGTTTACGAACTGCAGTAAGGTATATTTTTTAGAAAAATTCTACCAGATAAAAGTTCCCAGGACAAGGCATAATATTTAAGCGTGGATGATTCCTATTGGTTAATGCGCAGTTTCATATTTTGTAATGCATCGGAAGAGATTAGCTGTGTGGGTATTTTACTGAATTAAATACATTTTAGTCGAAGCAAACAGCGTCAACTAGATAACTAAAGGTTCTCAAAATAATTAACTTACATTTTAATTGCAAATTATTAAATGAAGATCTGGTTAGCAGATGTTAGATTTAAGATACTCAGATTTTGTGCTACATTTACATTACTGCTGTGAGGTATATTTTTTAAGCTACAGTTAGGTATATTTTTTAGAAAAATTCTACCACATAAAAGTTTCCAGGCCATAATATGTTAGCCGGATTATTCCTGTCGGTTGATGCGCAGTTTCATCTGGTGTAATCCATCGGAGGAGATTAACGGTGGACATTTTAGTAAATTAAATACATTTTAGTCTAATAAAGCAGTGTCACCTGGATAACTAAAAGTTCTCAAAATAATTAACTTACCTTTAAATTGCAACTTATTAAATGATTCAAATGGAGATCTGGTTAGAAGATGTTAGATTTAAGACAGTTATATTTTGTGCTACATTTACATTTAAAAATATGGGAATTGTTCATCTGGTACTAAAACCTTTGTCTTGTAAAATTATGCTTCTTTAGAAAAGATACAGCTCGATAATTTGATCCTCATCTTGCCTTTGCGTTGTACGTACTGTATTTAATCGTCTGGGAGACATACAATGTATTAACCATCATACCAACCATGTCATGTTAAGTTTTTGTAAAGTTGATATTTTTTGTAATTGCTCCAGTGAGCAAAAATCGTTGTTTTTATGAATGGAATCATACATACGCCATCTTTTTTGTTCTTCATAATTTGTTTAATGAATTGGCTTGATGAATAAGTCCCGTTTGCATTTTTTCTGAACATTTATTGGCCGGAGCTGGCACTATTCTTAATTTATGGATATGAGTGTATTTAAAGAAAAAAAAGAATGCAACTTTCGATTCTTTAAATTACTAAAATCCCTTATATTAATTAATTTAATTATTTTTTAAACCGATGTTTTAAGTACGAGATCAATATTTTAGATAATAATTTTGCATTTGTGCACAGCATTTCCATTGCAAATTGTGTAAAATAGTACTGTTGATAGTGTAATCCCACGACTTATTCGAACATAACCATCCGACCTATATATCAATATTAAAAAATATGTAATTCTCTCATTTTTGTTCAATTTACAATAATTCTTCTTATAAAACCTCCTTAAAATAAGCGTATCAGAGCGATGTAAGTTATCATTTTATTAAATATGACGGTTAAGGGAGGATCTTCAATAAAACTATAAAAACATATAAAGCTTGGATATCTAAAAATAAATTAAATGAATAATAATAAATAACTACTTGTCTAGACATTTTGTTGGGATAAAAGACACATATAATTAACTTCAAAATTTAATTTATCAAAATCATATTTTGGAATATTTGCATAGTACATTTTTTAAAATAAATTCTATATAAGCACACCTTTTAGTCACAAAGCTAACATCACATTGTAAATTGAATTACAAATCGTTTTTATGTTTGAAAAAGGGCCAATTTAGTTTTTCATACACAATTATTTTATTCAAAATAAATTTTGCGTGATTGGAAAATATTTTCTTATAATAATGGAATGAGGTGAAATATACATAAATAGTATCCGAACTATACATATAATGCATTTTATAATATACCGTCTAAAATGATTTTAGAATTCGTAGTATGAGTATGTTTTTATAATTTGATGAATCTTCGAGAGAGAGATGAAAATTTCTTACAGTTTTGTTTTATGTTTCAAGAAATATGCACCTGAGTTACTAAATTAAACTTTAATAAATAATTTCATTTCACATATAAACTGTATTCTGGTAATATGTGCAACAAAAATATTTTTATAATAGAGAAAATAATGCAATAGCATTTCACTGTATTTCTAGCACCAAACACCAATCATTTTATAACGATGATTCCGCCTCTCATGTCTCTTACGCTTAAGTATTAAAAATTAGTTCTAGCAACTATTATGTAGTTGTAAATTATAAAGTGTCATATAAAATTTTAATACCATTCAATGTATATCTTAATGTTTTGAGGATACATGCTATGAGTTAGTCATAACTTTCACATCCGTGCTTCATAAAATAAAACATATCACACGTCTAGCATCTGATTAATATCCGTATTTTAAAACAGTGGTAGTTCGCTTTCACAATAATTCACTTTTATGAATCTAATTTTCACGAACAATAGTTTATAGTCCGGGAAGCAGCGACACTTTTGGGTCTGTCATTTTACACCGACTGATTTGTGTCACAATAGTTAGCTAATTTATAGGTAATATCAAAAAATCGAATTCAGATGGCACGACCGCGGTGGGTGTAGGCGGGGGGAAGGCGTTCGTAACATGAAAAAAAAGTTGTTTTTTCAATATATTTTACACCAACTGGAAATTTGACACGAGATAGTCAGTAGGGTATTAATAAAGAAAATAATATTCAGCTGCCTCGGTAATGGTGGAAAAACCGCGCACCCCTCCCCCCCTCTTCATATCAGGCTAATTCAAATTCCTCGCTCGCTTGCTGAAATTTTGCGACAACTGATCCTCTGATTTGATCATCTGCTCTTAGCGTCCCAGTAGGATGTTGCGGAAGCAAAATGATTGGACAGTCGAAAATTTCACCAGTCAAACCGTACTGTGCATTGTGTGTGGAAAAAAAACCAGAGCTTTTATTTTTTTTACAGAAGAAAGTTTGAGGGAGGGGGTCCAAAAATGTTTGGAAACATTGAAAATCCTCACGGATAACAATGTACGTTTTAAAGATGTGATACCACCAACACGAGTGAACGATTTTGAACTATATCACTCCAAGTGTAAACACCGATTTACAGCGTTATCGCCTAACTATCGAACATCATCTGCAGCTTCTTCTGCGTAAGTAAATTCATTATATATTAAACTAGAGAAAATTAAATACATTTTTTCCCGTTCGTTAAAATTGATCTCCTTTCGCGTGCACTATATTTGATTTCCTAGATTCTGAACGTTATTTTGACATCAATCCACGTCGAAAACTTAAGCCGTGTTTACACCGGAATTGCAAACACGCCCCCTCCCTCCAAACATCGAAGACATTCTGAGAAACGACTCTAATTTTATCGTCAAGATCTCGTGTTGGAGTGGCAATTTGACGTGTTTGCAACATCAATTTACTGGTCAAAAATGAACGAAATATTCTACATTTACTTATCAAATATATTTCTTTAATTTATGTAATTTATATAATTTTAATTAATATTTTTATAAATATCTATCTAACTATCTATCTATCTATCTATCTATCTATCTATCTATCTATCTATCTATATATATATATATATATATATATATATATATATATATATATATATATATATATATATATATATATAATTGTTTTTCTATAAGTCTTTGAACGAAATATTTAAAAAACATTTTCTTATTGTTTTAACCAAAAATCACGAAGACAATTTACTGTACATACTTTTAGAAGTTAATTAATGCTAAAATGAAGTGATTTGTTATAAAATATTTTAGATAGATCAATTTTGCCCAACGTCAAAATTGTGATATTTTTTAATTTCAATAAAAAAAATTTAAGTTTTAAAAATATAAAAGAGTATTATAATTGTAAAATACAATGTGTGTGTATACCCACAACAAAAAAAAAATTCAGAACAAAAACTTTAAAATTGAAGATTTTAGAATTTTTGAGTAACAGAACCCCTTAACATTTAAAAAACTAAACACATTCTTCATTTTATCAGATGGACTTGATGCAGACATTTCACAGGAAATTTATATTGATGAATATGCTGAAGAAAGTACACTAGAAGAAGATGATTCCGATGATTTTGATATTTCTATTTATGAGAATATTTGTTTCAAATTATTAATGTTATTACTATTCATATATGTCATACTAAACCATATTTTCAGCTTTTGAGATATAACAAAATAAAACAAAAAATATTACATTTGGAATTTTTTTCCGATGTTTGATTATGTTTTCCCAATTAAATCAATTTTACAAAACTCGAGTATGTTATAGCATGAAAGGTAATGTTTAAAAAAAACCATTCGGCTGGCTTGGTAGTGGTGGATAAAATCTCCAGGTTCAAATATAATTTAGCGCGCAACCACTTCATAGCCTCAGCTGAAGGTCTTTCCAACAGTACCGAGCCAGCTGAACATTATTTTTTTATTAATACCTAAATGACTATCTAGTGTAAAATTTTCATCCGGTGTAAAATATTTTGAAAAAACAACTTTATCTGCATGATCCGACCCCCCCCCCCCCCCCCACCCCCCCTTGGCATACACCCACCCGAACTGGACCAGCTGAATTACGTTTCCGAAATCATCTAACCGATACCAATTACTGGTAAGAAAATCAGCCGGTGTAAAATAATCACCCTCCAAATATCGCTTCCTCCCGGACTATTATACATGAATATAGGATAATGAAGGCTGTAATTTCCATAACATAACATTGTCTGTAACTGTGAGAATGTAAAGAAGTGCTTTAGAAAAAACTACAAATGAATTTTTGTTACTTTAATTTTTCAACCAAATATATTATCTTTACGTTAAATAAAAAATATTTCATTTGAATTTCTCTTTTTCTTAGGAAACGTTCTAGTAATAATGTATCCCTTTTGAAGGGAAACATGAAACACACCCGTTTTCTACTGAAACACTCTTTGAATAAGCGAAAACAGAAATAATATAATTTCTTGTAAGGGGGTCTCAAATGTGACACGATCTGTTGAGGCATAGAGCTTGATTGTAACCGTGTTCTCACTGGACTCGACTACTTGCAAAATTCATCCTTACCAAGTTGGCTTGTCAGACTCTACAATTTGACATCTGTATGGCGATTGGAATATGACAGAAGCCCACCTCAACAGTTGCTCTGATCCTATTCACATCCTGGTGAATAATACTGCTAACATAGCTTCATATCGTATTTCCATTTCAATACTATATTGAACTTCCAGACAGATGAATAAAGTAACTGAGATCCGGAGTATGATAAAAATAAATAAGTAATGGGAAAAGTTGTCAGTTAAAACAAGTAGTAACAATTGTTTAATGATTTTAATATCTCAATTAGCTGCAGCAAATCAAGTGTAGTGAGTGTACATAGGGAAAAGTGACCTAATAGGAGATATTAAAAAAAAATTTAAATAAAAAATTAGCAAACATCGCTACTAAAGCTGTTTCTAAATGTTAATGGATTTTTTTTGGCATAATATTTTGCAAATAAATACAAAAATCCATTTTGTAAATTTTTTCCGAATCAGTTGTTTTGGAAAAAGGTTGCCCAATATGAGATATAAAGCTTTCTTAATATGATATTGTGCATTCATAATGACCGAGAAATACCAGCGTGTTAAAAAAAATGTTTAATATAAAACTTATTTACGTAAAACTTGCTATTAACTTAACAACTTACCTTATACGTCTAAAGCCCAGTCAAAGAGAAGGCTTCAAAACTCTTAAAAGCGATATGCCACTGTAGGTAGTTACTGAAGTGTGGGTTGACTTGCAATGGGGAAAGTTGGGTTTACAATGACTCTACAGTATCCCTAGCTTATAGTTAATGACACTTCCAGTAGTTGACGACGCCGTGCGGTAAAGATGCAGGAGTATCTCACATTAAATCACTTTCCCCGAACACGATGGAATGACTCGTACAAAGGAAGTGTTTAAAACGCACAGTAATGACTCATACACAGGTGAAATGAAATATTACTTAATTTACATATATGTACTGTTACTTTAGTACTTACAATACACACTTAGCTTGATGGAGGCTGTGAGTGGCTCTTTGGTGGCTGCATTTGAAGTTCTGCAATGGTAGGACCCCGTGTTGTCAGCAGCGCTGACAATGAAGGTGAGATTGTTGGCAGTAGCGGCATCCTCCATGGTAAGGTAATACGTAGCGTCAATCTGAACATTACTTCTGTACCAAATAAGCTGAGGAGGAGGATTTCCACCTTCCGAAATACACATTAGTGTTAAGGCCTCTCCCGCTTTCACTATGTTGCCTTCTTCATAGCCTTCGATTCGAGGTGGCCCTGGAGGATCTGCAAAAAGATGAAAATATCAGCATATGATGTTACCTTTCAAAGAAGAAATTAACCCTGAACACACGAGTTAAGAGGAATTGGGAATGACACGGGAATCCTTTCAGTTAACTCAAAGTTTCTCCATAAGCAAGTGTACGAAAGCGTTTGAAAAGTAACTGATTGACGCTATAACATAAACAACATTTAACACCTTCCTGCTGGTTGTCCTCGACAAAGTATCTCAACTCCAGTAATACTTACCAGATCTTGATGGGCGAGATATATTGTCATTAAGATGACGAGACATTTAGTCGTGAGAAAAATCTGACCCGAACTTGATCTAGTCATCATCGAAAACCAGCAATATCTTGTTGACGAGGTATCGCGTCATTAACAAAATTAGTCAGGTATCGATGAACGAGGTATGTCGTCAAAACTACCCGGAGGCGATTTTCGAAACCCTCATAGATACTACAACTGGGGGCGGGGCTAACCGTAACGGCCAATGATCGCGAGCGCTGGATAGGAATCTCCTTAATTTTTCTGTTTTCTTCTTTTCTTTTCAGATCCATAGCTATGGGTGGGTAGAGGTGGGAGCCGAAAATTGTATCCTTTTATTGCATAAGTTAATAACTATATAAGTTAGTGTTTTATGTATGCTTTTTGTTACATCAGAATGGTCCTAAACCAGGGGTGGATACGACACCATCATCCTAAAGCAAAGGGGATGGCAGAGGGGCGGAAAAATATCAGCTGGCAGTGAGTTGAGGAGTGGTTCTTAGATTATTTATGTAAAATCAACGGAAGCTTGGAAAAATATAAAAAGGGTATTAAAAATTAGGAAAAGTAATTTAGAATCAAGAGGAAATAAATTGGAATTTTTTTTTAATAATTTGGAGGATATAAAAATTTTTCCGCCAGCTGGATTTATATTTGGTTGATTTCAGTTTCATTGGCCGTTATGGTTAACCCCGCCCCCAGTTGTAGTATATGTGAGGGTTTGGAAAATAGCTACTCGGAGGGTCGAAAATACAGTTGAATCGGTCGGGTTGGTTAGGTTGTACTTCGCAGGGTGTATCTTGGCCACGCTGCACGAAGTAAAAAAATGTCATGAAAGTAGAAAGAGGTATTAGGAAATAGAGAAGCATGAAAGCACGCTATCGCTTCGGTATCCCGGCAATCTAAACCTTTTTGTTGGTAAAGACAGTAAACGCCATGTAAAAAGAAATTATCACCAGAGTAACTCGGGACCATGAAGCAGGTATATACCAAAAAGAGATGTGCTGTTGAGGGCAAGAGCCTTTGTAAATTCAGTTGGGGGGTGAAGACACGTCATTACACAATACTCCGATTGATAAAAATAAAAGAAAATCACAAAAACGTGCGAAATGATGACAACAGCCTATAAGTTTATCAGGTGTATTTTTAGTGTTGTACTCTTTCTTTTAATTTTTCATAGTTATCAACATGTTTTGCAAGAATTTCATCACAGACTGAATATGTCAATCTGTCAAGAATTTCATCACACGCTGTCAGTGAAATCTTTAAGTCCTAGTTTGTTTGAATGATAGATATTATAAAACACATTGGCATTTGGATAATATGGAGTCCTAATTTTTTAAATATGAGCAACTTTTCCTTGCACAGTTATAAGGCTAAAATGTTTGGTCAAATGAGTCGACAGCACCCATGTCTTCATTATAATGATGAATGTGTTTAGATATGAGATAACAAATGAAATACAGTAAAATCAGTCAATACCAAAAAGGGGGTAAATCTGGGTTCACGGCGTGCGCGAAGGCATCTGGGAGCGAAGGGGTTATTTTATCTATCCATTATTTCGCTTTAATACAAAACAGAATTCATATCAAGTAGATAAATAGTAATGTAAATTACATACACTAATTCTATCAAGTAACGATAAGTAAATATTACAATTATTATCAAACTATAGTGGCACTAGTTCTGTTTTTGAGTCATATACAATATGTGTGCATTAAAATATAAATTAATAATAATAAGAATACTAATACTAAAATAATAATAAAATAATGACAATAATAACAATAACAATAATAGTAATAAAATAATGACAATAATAACAATAATAATAATAATAATAAAATGACAATAATAATAACAATACTAATAATTAAAATAATAATACAATAATTAATAATAATAATAATTTTAAAAAATAATAGTAAAATAATATAGGTGTGCATGCATATGTTTATCAAAAACTAAAAAATGTAACAAAATTAAAGAAAAAACAATTGAAAACGTTTGATAAATGTATTGTAAAGCAGAAACAATTCAAAAAAATTATCATGTTCTGTGTTTTCATTCTTTTTTATAAATATGAATAAAAAGCATTTTAAAATCCAGCCAAGTATATGATTGTTAAATTGTGAGGTGTTGAGCTTTTATTATAAAACAATTTATTTGGGAATTTAAAGTAAGATGATTTATTCACTTTTTTCCTTTTAAACCATTTTCAACGATGCAATTATGTTAAAAATTTATTTAGATTAGAAGAATAATTGATTTTTTAAACATTAAAAGGGGTAAAAAAAACTATAGAAGCACAAAATGAAAGATGATAAGATCGTACGTTTCTACATGAAAACATTAAATTATTTTTCATCATTCCATTATACGTTTCTATTCATATTTTTACTTATAGTTAAGGGGGGCCGATACCCAAAATTCTAAAATCTTTATTTTTTAAGGAATTGTCTTGAAAATTTTTTTGTTGATCAACATTATATTGTGTAATTGAATTAAACAATTTATATTAAAAGAAAATTTTAAATAAAATTTTAAAAGTGCAAAATTTTGACTTTGTTAAAAATTGCTATATCTTAAAATTGTGCGTATCAAATTACATATTTTTAGTTTTAAATTACTAATAAGAATACATACTAAAAATTGTCTTCGTGGAATTTTTTTTAATTGAATTCAATTTTTTTAAATTTAACCCTAAAAGTACAAAAAAATACAACATCAAACATTTGAAAAATTGTAGAAGTATAAACAATATACATATACATAATTGCCAAAGACAAATTAAAGATATATATTTGGTAAACATGTGTAGAAAATTATTTCATTCAATTATGACAAATAGTGTTTCATTTATATCAATTTAAAGTAAGAAATTTGCAAAAAAAAAGCATTACTGAGGTAAACGTCGTTAAAGTTTTAAATTGGTAAAAAACACTTTTACGTACTTAAATTTGATTTAAAATGCTCCTGGAAGGTACTGTGCCTTACATTCAATGCTTCATTTAATTTAATTTTGGCAAGTTGAACTTTTTTCTGTAGGTTTTGTAGGCAATAGTTGACTTCCTCGCAGATTTCCTGAATATTCTGCAGTCTTTTCGTTTGGACACCATTATAGAAGTTTTCGCAGTTACAAGACACGAGCACATTCCATCACATCTTTTATGCCAGGCATTAGTCCCTTGTTTAAGTCCATAATGGCTCTGGCTGTAGCAATCTGGACTCGAACTTTCAAAGCATTTAATTTTTTAGGACAACGGCTCCAAACCATGATAGGAATGAAACCATGATATGATATATTAGTTTCGATTTTGAGTTCCCCCTTTGCTACAGCTTTCCAACAAATAATCTGAAGCTAGTCTTTGAAATATTGGCATAATTTTCGCAATTATGACAGATGTTTAAGGGGTTTTAAAACCCATTTTGTGCGATTCTGACTGATACGTTTAAAATGGCGCGATTGTAAAAACACCACAAATCCCTTCTGTATGGGCTCGTCCGATGCGTAGATGTCAAATTACTAAATTCCAAATTTCGCAGGCTCTTTAAAAGACAGAAATTCGCCTTGAAGAAATTGGTGTCCTTTTATTCAGAAATATCTGCAGTATTTTTTAATGTAATAAAAAATTAAATTTTTTAAGTTTTCGGGTACTGGACCCCTTTAAGTATATGTTTACTATTATTAGTACCATTTTATATTAGGTTGATAATAATGTTTTCTCTGATGAATCGAGAAAGAACCAATTTAGTAATTATTGTTAAAAACTCGTGATACACTAATAACTATTTAAGATAAATTTTTGTTATTATATTTAGTTTAACATTTTATAATTCAATCAAAACATATAGACATTACTTTAAATAAATATACCATTCAGTCACGGAATGTCCGAAGCTGTATTATTCGTATCGTTCTTTTTGTTTGTCCTTCAAACAAGAAAAAACTATAGAATCAGTAAAATCCAAGATTGAAACAAATCAAAGCCATAGAAACGTCTGTTCAATTAAAATAATAACTGAGCGTAAAGTAATTTTAGAAATGTTTCATCGTTCTTTCTACATAATTTAAAATTTATAACATTCATAATCTAGTTTCCGTTCTATTTAATGTGCTTGAAAGCAACGTATATTTTTCATAAAATCCAAGTACAGCATACAAAACGTGTATATATTATTGATGCTCCTAATATTCAAATCAGAAGAGAAAAATTAACTGATATTTATAAAGCACGTGTAATATGTATATGTATATACATTCTTTTGTGTACGTTTTTCATTGATGATGGGAAATTTTCATTTTTGGCTTATAAATGAGAAATACTTACTAACATTAAATTTGAATAACAATTATACGAGTGAATAAAATAAGAAATATCTTTTTCTAATCACTTTTTCATTCAACAGGTTATGAGAGGGAATTTCAGTGTATATAAGCTAACCAGCTAAAAATAGATCACAAAATGCTGTCGCATGATCCATATCGGGGTTAACTTAAAACGCAGCATACCACAATGTAGGTAATGTTTGGATTTTAATCCATTTGATATTGACCAACTAACTATGAAATATCCATTTTTAATTAATTTCATTTTAATTTTTATTAGTACTATTTGGAATCGCATTTGATAAACAAGACAAAGGGAATCACGTTCAGAAGACCTACAGGAAATTATTGTCGCCACAAAAACGCAACCGCCACTTACATTTAGCTTGACAGAAAATACCTCTTACAAATTAAACATAAATATGGATGTATCATAATAATAATAATCAATATTTAGTTTTTTGAACAATTGTTTACCAAATTCATATGTATTTTGACATTCTACGAAGTACACGAATGCTTTCGAAATAAATGTAAAGAAAATAAATACAACTAATGTTGTATACAGTACATTTTAGAAGTGTTTAATGTACGTTTTTTAATAATTTGTAATTTACAACATAGTTAATGTAGTTTAAATTAAATTGAAGCGAACGTACATTTTTACTTTTAAAAATTCAAAGTAACACTAAAATTAGTATCTAATGTGAAACATAGGCGTTAGGTACTGCAAAACAGATATCTACGTACAAAACACACTGTGTAAACATAAACTAAATAACCACCAATGTATTGCTTTCGTTCTATTGTTTATAAAATCGTACTTATTTTGTCATTCTATCAAATACACGAATGCTTTGAATAAAAAACAGTAAAGGTATTGAAACATGCATGAAGCATACACAAAAGTACCACAAACAGATACGTACTTACACAAAGCTATTCGTATTCTCTTACAGTAACTATCAAAACTCCATTAACAAATAACATGAACTATACTTCTAAGGAGATTTACGTTAATACTTGGGCTTGCAGAACCGTAGTTCAATATTTAGTAATAATTGGATTAAAGTTTAGGTCACATGGGCATTTTAATAATGAGGAATTAGAAATTGTAATTCTGAGTCGTGGGATATCAGTTCCCCAACAGGAAACATTCTGCCAGAGATAAATTGATTAGACTTGCTTGTGAACTTTCGTATTCAACTGAATTCCTACTAGTTATTACACAATTTGTTATATTTCTAAAATGGATGTCAAGAATATTGATGCAAAATGGCGAGTATGAACTGTATAGGATTTGCTTATATATAAAACTATAGTTCCTTTGATTATACTAGGACAAGTAAACGCGTGGATTGAAATGCGGAAAACTTGGATACATGTTTATTCTCTCTCTCTCCATTAGGAAATGTAATTTATTCTCATTGAAGGACGGGTGTTTGGGTGTTTTTACTTATATCAAATCAGATATTTATCTGGAAATTTTTTGTATCACCATTTTTTTATTCTTCTAATGGCGATTTTTGTCCACACGAACTGAATTCGTTATAAAATGTCGTTTCCGATTCTTTTTAGGTTTCAAAAAGCGAATTTATAATTATACTGTTAGTTTTCTCTGTAGGTAGAGTCTACCTTCCTTTCTGTATTTGTTACTCCCGTAGTTTGTCATATAAAGATGGTGGACGTGTATCTAAATTTGAAACTTAAATAGTAAACATTCGTGATAAAGGGAAAGTACTGTTAAGGTTTTACAAGCGTGATTCCTAATCACCGAAATTCAATGAAAGAATTCAGAACGTTCAACAATGGTTAGTGATATCATAATTCATATTAACTAGTTACTAAATTAAGTGAAATGTATAGGTAAAAAGTATAATACAGAAAACATAAAAAACTCATTTCAGATATCTTTCTAAAAAGCTTATAATTTATTTCAATAATTCCTTTATTGTGACATTTGCTCTAATACCTGAACACATATCTAAGCAATTTCACACCTGTAACCCAATATACACTTTTATTCCACAGTTACATTGTTTAGATATGTCCGTTTCAGTTGTTTTTTATATACGAAGTAGAATTGGACCTATAAAATAAATGTTAGCCGAAAGTATTGTTATATTTTTCTGCGTGTTTAATATTATAATCACAATTTTCTATGTTTATTATGTATTTTCTTATAGATCGACTCTCCCACTGTGGGATTATTCTAATATCATTCATAATTCCTATTATCTTAATTTGTTTGGGAATTTTAATTTTATTATTCTTAAACATCGCATCGGATGGAAACGCTTCTCAGCACACTCAATATATATTCGCCATTAATTCCCAGGCACGGACACATTATCAATATTATAGTGCCGTTACATTCCCCTCTGAGGATCCTGTGATTCAATCTTTGAATATGTTGACTGTTTTTATTAACATACTCTGCTTGCATTGTACATACTTTTCACTAATATTCCACTAACCTCGAAACAACGATCTCTCCTGTGTGTTATCAGCCCGCTATTCGTATTTCATTTACCTAATGGTACATCACTTTTTTCGAATGCCCGACTACTGAGCTGTTTGGAATTTGGGACAGAAATTGGTCAACTGGTGACTATTTTCGATTGAGTTCCCAGTGGGTAAAACGCCATTACCTCTAACAAAGACAATCACAAACATCCATGCGTTCTCAAACCGGGATTGAAACCTAGGAAGTGCTGGACGGTAGATAAACGATATTACTGCAATAGTTGCTAGGAAAAGCATATCATGTTTTAATTTGGGAGCCTATAATGCTTTTTACTAGTTAATCCTATACCCTAGATAGCTTCACCTTAATACGACATATAACGATAGTAAAATGAGTAAAGTTAGGTTAAGATAATTTGTGTTTCTGAATGAAATAAACAGTCACAAAGCAATGCCATCGGTAATTAGCAGTTTTGCAACTACAAGAGTTACGTGATTCTAGAAGTATATAAAATATTATTCCAAGCGAGTAATTATAACTGCCCTTTTTGAATACTTTAAGTTGATTTTTGTGAGCCTATTCATTACAGAATATCATAATTGTATGATATGCAAATGCAAGGTTAATTTATGCGTTGTAAAGTAGAGGGATATGTCATTAAATCCTGATATTACGTTTTCAATGTCTAGTGTAATGTTATGAATATGAATAACGGTGTTTCTGAACTATTAATTAGACGTAATAAGTATGTGTTCTTAACGACAGTAACTTCTGCTTATCTTTGTTTTGTTATTTTTCTTAGTAACACGCTTCAGGAGAATGCGACGATTACCTTCAATTTAAAGAAACTATATTGAAAACTACTTTGATTGTGAGACATTTGACAAACACCTCTCTCATGTTGTAATAACGTAACATTTCCTTTTTAAAATGATAGTAAAAACTAATCATAATACCTATTTTCTCTATAATTAAAATTTGTGTTGCTATATTTTGTAATCCAATTATATCAGCTTTCCGTAATTTCAAAAAATGAATTTTTGTTAGATTATATGTTTTCTGTTGAAACGGAACAATATTCATTTGTAACACTTTCATGTGGTAAAAGGTAAAGTTCAATGTATAGCAGTTTTTCCCACGTTTCCAGCACACCTCTGAGTATTTACAATTACTAATCGTTATAATTTTACTCCTGCTAGTGCTTTTCCGTTGTGTATAAAATAAATACATATAAGGTGTCTTCATCGATAAAACTTTTTCCCTTTAATAAACGTGATTACATACTTATAGCGATTTTTTAACCATAATGCCCTTGAAATATTATTTCAGAGTTCAATATTACAGGAACAGTTTATGGAAATAAAATCTGATGTATCAGAACTGAACTTCAAGCTACCTTTAAGTAAAGAGATGAATAAGGCTATACAATCACTAAATAGGAAAACATACATAGTTAAAGTTATATATCTATATCAGTGTTAATAAGAGAGAAATATAGAAGGGATAATATTACTGAGTCTTATCGTTCGTGAATTTTTAACTTAATTATAGTTTTTGACGTTTGATTGAAAACAACCGTTGAACATTTAACTTTCTTTCACAACTGTTAAATGGACGTATGAATTGGAATTCCTAGTGAACCAAACTGTAAGTCATATGACGCACACTAGTATGCAAAAGAATGTTTAGTAATTCACCTCCATTCCCCAGCAAGAGAGCTTGTCCTTGCTCTTTGTTGAATGTTAATACCAAATTCCTCCCTCTAAATTTTTTTTTGTCTGGGATGTAAAAATAGAGGGAGCTCAAGTGTGACTGATGATACAACAAACATGAGATGGCATATTGATGGATGAATAGAGCTCACTTTTAAAACTTACAATTCGAAGAGAGTTGTTAGCCTGGAAGGGGCATTTAAAAAAGGTTTTAAACGGGTGAAAAATGGGACAATTTTTGCTCGAACAGTTCAGATGCAGTAGGCTGTGATACAACCCTATAAGAACCATGAAACTAAGGTAGTGAAAATTTATATAGATAAGATATTCGTTGCTATATGCATGTTTCTAAAGCTTAAAGTAAGAAGATGAATTTACGCGTTATAATTCAAATTGCTTAGAGTACTCCTGTCTACCAGACTTACATATTCATTTAATCTATGGTCTGTGTTTACTTTCTTTGTTTCAAAAAACAAGACAAAAACAAAAATCATGATAAATTATCATGAAAAATACGAAAAATAAAAATAAAACATGATTAATTGTTTGTACTTTGCCAGAAACAACCTTCAGATCTGAAAGGAACGATCTTTTATACTTCCATCAGCGTTCTTTGGATAAAGAACAGAAGCTTCGATTTCGGTTTTGAAATACATAAAATAGGTCAACATACACTTATTAAGGCCATAATGAATTATAATTCATTGAATATAATTTAGTAAAAATCGTCTATAAATTTAATGCATGATAATGATTTATCAAGAATACACGGTAAATTACGATGCACTAAAAATTAAAATCAAATTGCCTAAACAGACATGGATTGTTTATCTATGTCTTAAAACCATTATTTTGTTTTCTCGAAGAAGTAAAACACTTTAAAGTACACTATAATAATTTGTTTTCATCCTTACGTCGGTCTATGGTATAAGCATTTCTTTCACAAACACAATTGCGAAACGGAATCAAAATATGAAGATATGTCTATAATGGTAAATTATGATAATTTCTCAACTATACTTCGTAACTCAAAATATATACTTAAGGTATTTAAAATTGTTAAAGAAAAAACACTGATATAATATCAATTAATATGTTTTTAGGTAGCCTAAAACATGTTTTCTCCTTTCTCTGTTTGATGTATAAACATTTGTGTTACAAAAATAATCATGATATTTGGAGGAAAATAAGGTACTTCTATATTTAGTAATTAAAAATGTTCCTCAAATATTATACCCGGTTACTACAAAGTATGCTTAAGAATTCAGAAAACGAAATTACATTAATAAACATAGCTTGATTATCAATTTATTAAAACTATGCTTTTTCTCTAAAATATAATCTACTTAGCTGGGACACAAAAAAACCTTCAAAAAGTCCTATTTTGTTTTATAGTCTCAAAAAATTTGAAATTTTATTCTCTTTTGTTTGACACCAATTTTATGATGATATCTTGAGTAGAACCGAAGTTATAAACAAAAGAACATTTTGATAGCTGTCAAAGTTTTAAAACGAAAAATATGTCGACTTATCCGAAAAACTGATAACAAAAGTACAATTGCATACAAATTGTACCGTAGAAAGGTACTATTAGCCAAAAAAACTCTTAATCAAAGGTCTGAAGACATTAACGGATTTACTTACGTACTCGGAGTGAAAAATCCATCAGGTACTAAAATTTCACCTTTTGTAACTGATTTTCATTAATGTACCTTTAAGGTGATTTTTCTCCATGATGGAATTTTCTCACTTTTCCCAACTTTAAAATGATATAACTCAAAATCTATTCACGATAATTGCATGAAATTTGGTATGTATATTCTTCATACATATTTAAGTGATCTGTCTTCAGCAATTTAAAAAATTATTGATATGTTATAAAATATAAGTGTTTTTATAAATTATAAAATAAAAAAATGCTCATTTTTAATTTAAAATTTTTTAATATTTTTCTATATACATGTATTAAAAAACTGTGGAGACAAATTTTTAAATACAATATCTGCTTCTAGAAAATGTAAATATTGTGTCTTTTCCTAAATAGTTTCTAAAGTTATATCAAAAGTAAGAACAGTCACTTTTTGAAAATTTTTAAATTTTAAAATTTTTTGAACTGATATCAAGTTAATTTTTTATAATTTTCTATTTGTAAATTAGGTGCTATGTCTTCATTAAAAATTCCAAAGCAATATCTTTATTAGCAAAAAAAATAGAAAATTGTGTCCCGGCCCCCCTTAAAAGTATTTATACTAACATGTTAATCAAACTCCTCTATCGGACTGTGGTAGCATGGTTGAAAGATTAGCTAATTAGCAACAGGAGAGTGGAAGTTTGAAGGGAGATCAAATGTTCCACCCATTTTTTGACCGTGGTTCAAAATGACGAGGCGTTGTTTTCGTAACTTACCTTTCTATATCAATCCCAAACCATCACTAATAGCCTGTTGTGTTTCCCAGTTGGATTGTAACTCATCTACCTACCTACCCTTTCCACTATCTACCGCATAAGCGTTTCATTTACATGGACATGTCCAATACACGATAGTAAAAATAAGGTACATCTATATTCAATAATTTATAATGATTCCTCAAATACAGTCGATAACTTAAACGATGTAATAAATACGATAACCTAAACTAACATGGATTGAACACCAAGGTCTTAAAACCATTAGTTCCACTTCTCTAAAAACTAATCTACTTTAAAGTACCCTATAACAACATGTTTATCCTCCTCGTCTGTCAACCGAACAGACGCTTCTTTCACAAGGACAATTACGAAACACGGAGGGTAAAAATCGTCCGAAATCTTACCACGTTCCGCGTTTAGTCCTTCCCATACTGAGCAAGGCATCTGTTCATTCTTGGCACGACCACGACACCATCGGCCGATAACGAAGTACGCTCTGTATAAATAGAGGAACCGAGAGGTTATATGCCTCGCAATCCTTCGATTTCTCGATTTAATAATCCAACCATTCATGTTCTGGCCACGTAACCTACGCCAAATGCAATTTGCTACCTGATCCAGTATGTTATTCCCCGACCTAGACGTCCTTTCCTTTTTTTTTTTGCACGAAACAAAAAAAAAGTGTTGCTACATAGTTTTTAAATTTTGCGGGTCCATCTAGTGTCGAAAAGGTATGTTGCATTTATTATCCTATTCGTTTTTAAATTTAAGAAGCAAATGCGAAAGGAATATTGTTCATTTATTAAATTTAGTGTCGTCACGTCTACCACAAAAGTAAATACGGATGTAGATTAAGCTGTATAGGGTAGAACATATATACTCTTCCTTATGAAATCAATATTCACAAAATGACGCTTATATGTTTAATTTTTTAATATGAAATATATTAAATTTTAACAGACTGAAGAATTTTTTATCAGAAAGTATACTAGAGATTTGCAACCGGAAAAAAAAGCATTACAGAAAAAAAAGCAAGGAAAACACTTTAAATTTTGAGGTTCATCTGGGAAGACGTACCTACAGAAATATATGCTGCTATTGGTTTTTAAATTTGCGAAACAAAATTTTGATATTTTAATAACATTATGTGTTGGTACAAATTTGGTTACCCAATGTCTCTAACAAAAACGATTTTAGTATGTACTTATACAAGATAACATATACGAGATTGTAGAAATGTTCAAGCAGAACACTATATTAGTTAATTATAAGCGTTTATTAGTACATTGAAGATAGTTACACGGTTGAGACAAACATTTAAAGTTAAGGAAAACATTTAAATAACATCTGAGTTACTTCTTAGCTAGAAACATCTTAGCACATTTTATCAGCGTGACATCTTAGCAGCTATCTATGAGGAAGTAACTGCTATATAGAGGGCGCTTTAGGAGAGAACTCCTATTGGACGAGAGGGGTTTTGGCGGAAACCAATCCTACAACTTGGCCGTCCTGTAATGGTTGCGACCTCGTATCTCGTTGCTTTTGATCAGCACACATCTTGAGCTCTGCTAGGGGTTTAATTTAAGTAAACTATCTTAACTCATCAGAGGGGTAAAAAAGAACCAGGAGGCTGAGCCCCCATAACTGTAGAAATGTTCAAGCAGAGCACTATGGTATTTAATTATAAACGTTTATTGGTACAGTGAGGGTAGAGGAAGTAACTTCTATATAGAGGGCACTTTAGGAGGGAACTCCTATTCGACGGGAGGGGTTTTGGCGGAAACCAATCCTACAAGATAATATACGCTCTATAGAAAGTAGAAACTAAAAAACTGATTGTTTTAGTTTTCAATGATCAAGCAGTTCTATTAAACTGGAACAAATAATAAAAATCAAATGGTATAGTTTGTTTATAGTCTGAATTGTATATAAGAGCATCATTTTGTTTATAATAACTTTTTATAAAACATTTTTTTGTATATTTCCACATATTGTTTGTTCAATTGAAGACATTTTTTATGGAATGTGACATCAATTACTAATCACTTCTAGTTGAACTGCAGATACGGAATCTTTTGACCACTTGATTCGCTCAAAATCATGGCATTTTATTTCAACAACAACGGATCCGTAAGCAAACAGAACATGTATTACTGGGGATCAGAAACACCAAGGTTAATTCTATAGTGCATTATCAATTTAGAGTAGTTGCCTTTTTGGATAATTTATTCAAGGATGCTGTTAAAAAGGTGGTTACAGTCAATTGTGAAAGGTATTATACAATGCTCAAAACCGTCTGTTCGAAATTCATTGACAACGATTTACGTCATATCTGGTATCAACAAGATTAATTTACATTCATACAGCTCGCGGATTCATGCGAATACTAAAATATGCATTTCCTAGCCGAATAACATATATCCATATATACACGTTGCTCTGGTGACAATTTTCTATTGTGGTACTTAACGAAACAAGTCTAAGACAACAAGCCAACTATTCAACAACTTAAGCCAAGCATTCACAACTAAATTGAAGAAATATCTCATGTAATGTGCTCAAACGTAGTGGTAACTAGTCGAAATAACAGAGTTTTTTAGCGCGTTTACAGTGGACGATATATTATTCTATAAATAATATAATTATTTGAATTAATTGTATAACAATTAAGTTTAAAAATGGAGTTATTCAAACCAAGATGCATAAAAAAACAACTAGTATAACTGGATTTATTTTTAAGTAGATTGGACATTAAGAGCAGAATGAAAATCTCACACACTCTCTGCAAATTGATTTATCACAAACATTACATAGTTCCCCTCCATTGTACATTTCATATGGAGATCATAAGCATGTCCTGTGTATTTTAAGTGTGTAGCTATATTTTACAAATAAAGATCACGAAATCTCAAAAATATCTAATTTAAAACTAAGTTTCAACCAGTATACTATAAAACCCTCCAAGAATGCGGTGTTTCCTAAAAAGCTGCAGATACTTACAACCACAATAAAGAAACATGATTCTTTTCTGGGTCAAATCATTAGTGGACTCTCCATTGTTATTGAACAAAGAAATACCAAAAGAATTTCTCAAGATTGCGAAACTTAAGCAGCCAGAAACAGCTTTGGAGTATATTTCAGTTTTTAGTGGAAGTCTCAGGAATGCAACCTTTTTCAGTCAGTCTACCCACAATATCATAATTTTTAAAATTGAAAATATGATTTTCAGTAATTTTTTTTAAAAGCCTAAAATTAATGATAATTGGTTGGAAGATTAAACACTTTGGATTGGGAAATTCGTTGAAGTATCTTTATTTTAAGATTTTATCTTTCAGTAAATTTATACTTATATGTCTATTTTCATTTAATTGTTTCTGCTCCTACAAAAAAAAAACTTGATTCCAAAAAAAAAATTACTTCAGAGAAAAAAGAATGTATACAAAAAAAATTACTTCAGAGAAAAAAGAATGTATACAAAAAAAATACTCTCAGAAAATATAAAAAGGGCATACACAAATATAGTTAGAAAATAGTTAAAAACGAAATACATATTGATATTTGAATCATTAAAAATACTTCAGACTCCGAGAGATAATTATAACGTTTAAAAGTTATATGCAGCAATTTTTTATGTGTACTGTCTGATGATATTAGACCTTGGTGTTTCATGTGTTTTGGAATCAGTCGTTTACGAAAAGGTCAATCTCTTTGTGTAGAATATAATGAATATCGAAAGCACAGACTATATATGAACAATAAAACAATTTAATTGAAAGTAAGTTTTTATGATAATCCTGCATTTATCGTTATTTTAATCGTACGGTATGTAACACAGTTCTTATTCTTACAGTTAGAGGTTTTTCAATCAACTCATCTAAGCATTGCCAACTTATGAAATAATCAAAACATTTAAAGGCATATTTTGCTTTTATTCTGCTACATTCAAATAAAATCAAATATGTTACTAATTTTCCCAATGGATAGTGGCTGTTATTCTACTAAGGTACAGATATAAATCATCGACTTGGATCAGAAGAGACACAATGTATTTTACTGTACAGCTGTTCAAATCTTGAGAATTACGAAATTTCCGCTTATCACTACTGCAGTGACTAAATACGTCTTATGTATAGTTGGAAAGAATAATAGAAAGGATATTATAAAGGACTAGCCTGGCTGCGCCGGCTAGCGCTCGGAGGTGTGTAATAATGCTTTTTTTACACACCGTAATTAAACATGTTTTGATTTGTATATTTAATTTATTTTTATGAAACAATTATTCATATCATTGCGTATTCAATCAAATATTTAAGGAAAGTTGGTCGAAATATACATATACCGCTACAAAATTACCCATGTCTAGTGATATTTTGCAGGAAATAGATATATCCTTAAAATAAAACTCCTAAATAATATGTCTGCAATAGGTAATATACCAGAACACATTATGCAAACAAAAATAAAATTATAATCCTTGAAAAAATGCAAAATTCTAAAAAAGAAAACACGTATTTCGACTTCCTAAATATATTATTAAATAGAATAATGCGACTAAAGACTTTTAAACGATATTGATAAAGACAATATTGATTTATTTACAAAAAGAACACATATTGAAAAAAACTTGGGAATTCTCAAATATGTCCGCAACATCTCGCAGTCAACTCAAATACCCAAACACGGAATTCTAAATCAAATAAAAAAAGTAAACATTAATTCTGACGTGTCCAGATACCGGGTAGCAAAAGTACGTCTAAATTACTTTTACATCAAAGGAAGAAATAAAAAGTCAGTACAAACATAAATATTACAACTTAATTCCCTATTATGCATAGAAATTGACCTCGGCTATTTGAAAACAGCAATAATTCAAAATATCTGGGTTATTTTATTTACGTTGATTGTTGCCATTCGACGATACACAAATAACGTCGATTTCGGGTCCACGTACGTTAGTGTTTTATATATATATATATAGATTATATTGGTTAAGTGGACTAAGACTGATTAGAAGTCGTGCAGAGGAAACTACTGTTATGTTGTGAACTAATGCTTCATGACAAATTATTCATTTTTAGGTCAAAATCTAAACATTTTGACAGTGTTGTATACCTTTCCAATGGACGATTATGCACTTTTCATCATCATGAAGATTACCATTAACTGATTCGAGTAAACTGCCATTTTGTGAGTTTCTGCACTTAGTTAACGATATTTGTGGGTGTGTTTTGATATTTAATCTCGGCTTCCCACATACTTCTCCGAATGAAGCAAATTGGGACCTTTAATGGTACTTTTAATGATTTAGTTTAATACTATTTATCTCGGTTTAACAGACTCATTTATAGTTTATTTTTTACGCAAATTATTTTTATTTATAGCTATAGTTTCTTACACACTACATGGACACGAAGTAAAACATTGAAGTATAATTTATTAGAAAACTTCGCAAATTTCCAAAAATATTAGAACCTATACATTTTTATATGTAATAATTGTATCTTCCAACCCGATTGTAACCATAGTACACTTAATTACTGTTTGTGAAAATTGCAACACCATGAAGGAATCATATGTAATACATAAGTATATAACAGTTTAGGATATACAAATGATTAGAATTACAAAGCGATCACGCATGTGCAGGCCAAGAAACACCCTCTAAACTTCCAAGTGAGATGTGTGTAAAAATCACTGTAAAGGTACATTGAAATGTGTCCTTTCACTGTCAGTTGCATGTGCAGGCCAAGGAACACCCTCTAAACTTCCAAGTGAGACGTGTGTAAAAATCACTGTAAAGGTACATTGAAATGTGTACTTTGACTGCGTTAACTGATTGATTAGAAGGTCCATGTGCCCCTCGCGAAATACGCAGAGCCATACGAGCAACTAACGGAGTTTGAACGAGGCAGCATAATCGAGTGGATTTTCGTATCATGAAATCGCCAGTCACACTAAACGTAATGCCACAACAGTGATGCGTGTAGAAGGGATGGATAGTGAAGAACCGGTCAAGTCAATACCCCGGCTGTGGGACACGCAATCTGATGTCACCACGGGATGACAAACACCTCATCCACAAGGCGGTTGGGGCCATCGTTGACTGTGGGTATACGAGTGGTCCAGTGGGTATGCCCACTGTGTTAGCAACCTTCGAGTTGAATGCGGCGTTTCTATTTCAGGCAGGTGCATTCCTCCCTGGGTGATTTCTCTCAAAATGTGCCAGTAAAAATTTCACGGTGTACGTCTGTTTATTACAGCATATTTGTAGCTGGCGCGTCTTGGCCAAATATGGCTAGTGTGCAATGAAACCCTAAAACCCACCCACCCAACCACATGGTGGTGACAGGCAGCATGTTCTTGTGCGCTGTGCCATTATCTGCCCCAACGGTCCATTGACGTCTGATGCGCCATGGGTTGCGTACAAGGATTGCTATGCTCCAGATTCCCTTGACGTTGAACCACGGATGCCTCCCGCTACAATCGGATCAACAACACAGCCAATGGCGTGCCGATTGGAAACAAGTCGTCTTCTCAGATGAGTCTCGCTATAGTCTGGACTATAACGATGGACGCATACTCGACAGACGCTAGAGAGGTGAACGGCTTCTCCCGAAGTGCATTGTTCAGTGTCATACTGGACGACGTAGGCCTGACGTTATGGTATGGGGCACAATTGGATATGATGGGTGATCCCGTATATTCCAAATTGTAAGGACTCTGAACAGCGGGCGCTAAATCAGAGAATTTATGGAGCCCAAGGTCTAAACCCTCCTACAACGTATTCCTGGAGCTATATTACTGCAAGGAAATTTGATCTTTTATTTAAACCACTATTAGTAATAGGTGGAATAAATTTAATTTATTTCTATGGTGCAATTTTTACAAACAGTAGTGTCTATCCTCCAACTGTGATTAACATGCTTGTAAATGGTAGACATAATCAAATTTGCACTCAGTACCTAACAATCTCGGTAAATAACAGTTTATGGAAATATGTTACTTAAATTTTGCACGTTATTGTACATTTGCCCTACCATTGAAAAGTTTATTCAATAAACAATACTTACGTAAGACACTGAGGGTAACCTCATTTCTCATTCTATGCTCAAGAGCTTTATGAAAAGCTTCACAAGCAAATTTCGTACCGTCATCCTGCACCAAGGGGCGAATAGTTAAGTAACTAGTCGCTATATAACGGGATTTCCCTTCTTTCTCTTCATAATGGACGGATTCTGAAATAAAAAGGCTTGCGTTTAGTTTTATCAATGCTATAGATTATTATGAACAAGAAAAATAAGAGGGTAATATAGTTCAAACAAATAAACTATAATAACTAGCTATATTAGTTACTTAAATTGTGGTTTACTTATGTGCTATTAAGTGCTAAGTTCATTTTAACACACCTTCTCGGCTTATATGTGAAGCACACATAGTTATGATAAAACAAATGTTAAAAATTCTAATTTATACAAAAAATGTAAATTAACATTTTTATAATAATTTATTACATTTTGTATTTACTTATTTCATTAATTATTCAGAAAAGAGAACTTTTCTTATGATTATGTATTGATATAGCAGCTTATTAATAATATTGGAAGCACAATATATATTTATTCATTTGCTTATATACTTCCCAAGTATTTTTCTCGATGTGTTTCTCAAGAAGAAATAAAACCTTCATGCTTAGAAAACTATATATATGCCTACTTCATGCCAGCTCATAATTTTCAAACGAGTCTTTAGAAATAAAGCTCGAAAAACTCGTGTCTTGAAACTTTTTACATTCTGAATTTTATTTATAAGCCTATAAAACCTACCTTTCTTATAATATTAGCACCACTTAATGTGTATTAAATATAATTTACGCGTGATTGGTTTTACTGCATATGTTTTGATTACGATTAAGATGAGTGGTCAAATTAATTGAAAATGTTAATGTTAAGTATTAAAAGAAAAACGAATATAATTATAACTGATTTTAAATAACGAGTTGTAATTCTGAACAAATCGGGTGTAAACACTAAGTAACGAAATGACCTGTGTAAATGTATAGTTTTGTTTCGTTTATGTATAAAATTGTTTTGTTCAAAAGCTTCTAAAGAAATCAATGGGAATCTCAGCGAAATGTTGCATTAAGTTCATAACAGAAGCTCGAAAAATAATTTTAAAAACATGTTGACAAGAACCGAATTCCTTTCAGAGATGTAATGTTTTTAGGATTATATTTATATTTTTAGTTTAGAATATACAATCTTAGAAATAATACATTTTAGAAGATAAGGGATACATTAAAATATAAGTCAAAATTTCGAATGCAGGCATACTTTATTATTTAGGGATAAAGAGAAGCTTAAAACCTGCGATATGCCTTAGAGAAAGATTAGTTTATAATTATGTTTTTCTCTTGAAGGTATAGTCATATTAGGTTAATACACTTCACATAAGTTGTGAAAAACTTAAGCTGTTTGATATCGTGGACAAACTCCGAGGTTAAGGCTTATAAGACAACCTAAAACCGTTGCACTTCTAGAATGGATTTTAAGCGGATTACATTGTTTTCTTTCTCACATTTTGCAACGTAAAAAAAATGTAAGAATGCTTTACGCAACTAAGTCTTTTTAGTTCCCTTGTTACATCATTAATATAGCTTAACTCTTTCTTGGAGTGTCAGGTTGTTATATATCTAAGGCGTTAAGTCTTTAATAGAAACTTATCTGCCTGTATCACTATTTATAAGCAAAACAGCTATTATGTTCTTGTTAGTCAATCATCCTCATAATAGGACTTAAATTACTCAGCTATATTTAAAATTATTATGAATACTAATTTAATCACAAAAAATGAAAAGGTTAAGTGGTTTATGTAAGACCTATTTTACTTACTCAAATTTAATATTTCAACTTAATGAATTATGTTGAAAAACATTTCTATTTAATTTCAGTTCTCTCAAAACATTGCTCATAAATTTATGGTGTAAATTATATACATTCTATAAGAATATCGCTATTCTTGTCATACAGATGAAATGTAGAAAAACTTTGGGTTTGGTGGTTGTTTAATTAAATGAATTGTTCATTCTTATGCAATATCTGCAAAATAGTCATTTTTTATAAATTGTATTTATTTTAACAGTGGATATATTTTTATTGAAACCCTATTTAGTTTTATCAAAACAGGTTTATCTCTTGTAACGAAAATGTAATATAATGATGTACAGAGTCACGGAAAAAAAGCACCTCTTTTATTGCGAACACTATTCATACTAGAGAAAATGCATAGGTATCATTCAATAGGGAACAACATCCTCTAAAAATTGAAATCCAAAAGAGTTACATACGGACATCTTCATATCAAATCCTGCACAGACAACGAAATTTTTAATCAGATTCTGCATAGTTAAATTAGTCTAAATATGACATTTCATGACTTTACTACTTTTATTTCCCAAGATATTTCATCCTAAAATTACTGTCTATTTCAGGGATCATCTCGACATAGAAAGTCGTAGATTGAGATTAATTGAAGTCGTGGGTACCCGAATTTCAAATTTGAACACTTTTTCAAAAGTATTTTTCAGCGCTCCTAGAATTATTATATTTAATACGCAAGTGCAAATGATTCGAGAATTTGATTATTATATTTACTATGAAAGTACAAACGATCTAAGAATCATTATCTGAGGTTGCTCAGATCCTTTTTAAACTTTTGGTTGACCCCTAAAATGAAAATAATTAGGAAAATGTAATGTAGCTCAAAAAATAATTATCAAAATGAGCAGTTTTCAATGATCAAGCAGAGTTCAAAATGAGCAGCAAAAAAATTAGTTTTGATACACTATTTATCTTGCATATATACATAATTTAATACTAATACATATTGTGATGTTCTAAATCATAGAGCATTTATAGAAAAATTAAATTATTTATCAGACGTTATAAGAATAACTAAACAGTACAAAGATAACATCATACGTCGATTCAAATAGCTGATAAAAGCGTATAATAATTATCAAAATGAGCATGGCCAGTTATAGAAGGTCCTGAATTTATTCCCAAAAATTATAACACGTTATATCATCAATTTAGTAAATATTATTACATACTAAAAGCTATTTGAAATAAAATCTAAGATGGATTTTGTTTGGGTTGTTGAACAGTAACATGGTATAAAATATTGGAGCTATATAAATATTGCGAAGAAAAATATTCATAAAGGTCTAAGAAACTGATTTAATATTAAGAGCTCTAATTGTTTTCCCTCATAACTTCGAAACACTTAGACCTAATGACAGGAAATTTGGTATCTGAAGTTAAATTTTAATATTCATTTGAAATTGTGAGTTAAAATGGGTTTCTATTTGATATTTATGAAGTTGATTCACAATTTAATATGAAAACAGCTCTTCATTCAAATTTTATGAATTTGAATTTCTAAAAGACAATAGATCCTGTAAAACGACATCTTTGAATTGTTTTCTTTACCAAAATTGCTCGAATGAAAAGAAATGGTTCATTTTATTGTCCTTGACTGTACAACTAAATGCAATGTGATACCAATTAAAATTAAGAGCAGGAATTAAAGTACAAAAGTAAAATTCATACACAAATAAAATAATATTAAATCCTTCAGTACACACATTGTACTATAGTATTTTTTTAATGATATAAAATTGTTTCGTTACAACAAAATACATAATATATAGTATTGTACTTATTAAGAAATACAAATCATTCGCCGTGAAATTTGTGTTTTATTTCTGTTATGTTATTTATTACTGAAAATTTTGTAATTGTAAAAAATATATATATCTTTGGTGTGACCCCCCCCCCCTTTCCACACAGAATAAAACGCCAAGTAGAAAAACCATAATATATTATCATATATATCTTTTGGAGACTGAATAATTTAAAGACAGAATAAAGATGAACTCTCCTTTGTCACTTTTAATACATGCCGACCAACCGGTCTAGTAGTCAAGATGTTGGCCTCTGGATCGGAAGGTTCTTGGTTCGTATCCGGGGTTAGGGCATGGATGTAAATTGTGCTGGCCTTTGTTAGGGACAATGATGGTCCACCCACTGGGTGCCCCTTCACAAGTGCCCATCACTTCTGGCCTTGTATAAGGCTAAAATGACTTCGGTCAACTCTGTACTTTGTATTGTATTGTATTTGTATCTGTCTTCGCATTGGAAATAAAATTTAAAAAAACTTTTCATACATCAAAACTTTTGAAAGTTTCCTACATTAGCAATTTATTTGTACCTTTCTTAACAGCAATTCCCTAATTTACGTTTTCTTTGCTATTAATAAATAATAGTATACTTAGCATTTTTTTTGTATCGAAACTTTTACAAACTTTATAATATTAAGTACAATAGAAGAGTACTCTAAGAGGTTCTATGATTTGTAAAAATAGATTTTACTTCAGTAATAGTAATAGTAACTGAATATTTGTCGGTAGAAAGGAAATGGCAGCGTTTGAAGTTAAATCTTATTGGTGTTGTCCAATTAACTATGATATACCTATTTGGAATTCTTTATTTGTATTATTTCTCGGTGAAGTGCTGAAATCGTATTGAAACACAAGACATGTAATATATATATATATATATATAACCACTGAAACACTACAACCAAATACATTTAGTTTGACCGGTCATATTAGTATTATTATAGCAAGAAAAATATGTTTTAATCAGTTTTGATACACTATTTATTTTGCATATATACATAATTTAATACTAATACATATTGTGATGTTCTAAATCACAGAGCATTTATAGAAAAATTTAATTATTTATCAGACGTTACAAGAATAACTTAACAGTACAAAGATAACATCATACGTCGATTCAAATAGCTGATAAAAGCGTATAATAAGTAAGAAATAAACTTATCTTAAACTTCAGAAATGACATTTTAAATGCAAACTTGACAGTGATTCGAGCTGGCATAAAGCGTTATTAAACTTTCTGATGTGAAGATGAGCAAAGCTATTTTTTAAATTCTAATTTATTCAAAACTTGTGCTAAAGGGATTACAAATTATCTTTCTCTTCAGGAAATTTGATTTTCTGACGCGTCCAAAGTCTTCCTTTTATAAAGTATTATCTTGCTTCTTTTAAGACATTTTTCCTAGTACAGCGAGGTTGGAAGCGTTTCATGAATATCAATTTTTTCACACTGTGCGAAAAGACCTGGAATTTGCATAAATTAGTTTTTATCGAAATGAATTTTCCGTGGATTTATCAAAGGTGGCTTAATTTTATTGGGAAAAAAGAAATACCTTAGTCGTTTTTTAATGTTGGATTCTAAAGTTATATGAAAATAAATATGGAATGTTTCTCTTAATATTTCTTTATAGTCATGGCTTGAGAAAACGTTTAGATATTTGGTTTTTATTTTTTATAAAATGTATTAAATAATTTATAACAGAAACAAATGGAAACTTTTTTTACCATTACAATTAAATTAACAGTTGTGAAGGTATCAAAAAGGAAAAAATCAAAGAAGCTCAATCAATGTATTCCTATTCAATCTTATAAAATTAAAAATTTATAACTATATCATATTATTTATCAAAAGTCAGATTCATAAAAACACATGACAGGAAAAGAAGGTTTAATAGATATTTCATTTTTTTTAACTGCTTCTACTTTAAAGCTAGAAAGTTATTTGACTTCTTTAAATGCCTTTTCATTTGAAAATCCGTTTATATTTATACCTAAATAGTTCAACGTATTTTACATTAGGTATGTTTCAAACCTTTTGATGACGTGATGAGAATCATTTTAGTAAGCGTTCTCGAAAGGGTTTCATGAACTATTCTTCGTTGTACAATTGTTTAACGTTTAGTTACATTTTACAGAATTCCTGTCTGAAGTTTCTAGTATTTCAGATTTCACTATATTTGTAATTATTTTTAAACTAAATTTATTGTTGATTTATAGATTTATTTCGTAACAAAATGTTTTGGAAGAAAAATTTCAATTTCTTTTATTGACTACTAGCTATTGCGAGGCCAGCACGTGACAGTTCTTTTCGAGAGGTCAAGTAACCATCGCTAACGCCAGGAGATTGCTACGAATTCCCATTTGGTTTGCTTCGAAACCCAAATGGGAATTCGTAGCCTATTGGATAACAGCCATCGCGGTGTTTCTCGTGGTGTTGGTTTGCAAACGGGCAACGCTCATTGTCAATTGCGTCCAAATTCGAATTGCGAAGAGATCCAATCGGCGTGGCGTCACAATCTCTTGCAAAAATATAAATATTTAATTGAAAAATTATTTATAAAAATCAAATATATAAAGTATTTATCTGGTGTAAAAATTTTGGTTATCTGGTCAAAATGTTTTGTATTTGTTTTGCTTTCCTTGTATGGAAGCGTTTGAACGCAGGAAATGGAATCTGAATTCTTGATCGCAAAGTTCATATGTGAAAAAATGTAGAAGTTACAATTTAAAAATAATTTATTTAAATAAAATCATATTTTTAGGTATTGATTTTATGTGAAATTTTCCGCAGATTCCATATCCGTTGAAATTTTTACTCTATCTTTAACGTTTTAGGAGATAGAAAAAATAATTACATAACTCCAGTTAAAACGTTTTATTTGTTTTGTTCTTCGGCTGAATACTTTCAAACGGAAGCATTAAATTTAGAATCTGTGATCTTTTATGGTATTACCATTCTAAGGAAAACCATAATAATTAAATCTGTCATAAAATTAATTTTAAAATGTTCTAGATTGCATTTTAATATTCGGGCCTCGCGCAGAATTTGCAGAATTACATTCGGACTTCTAGTGTTCAAAATCACATTACTGTAAGTGCCATGGATTCTTTAGGACAGTACACGCATACAAACACATAAGAACTTCCTTTTATATTATTAGAGATGTATAACGTGTTTTAATATAGGTTAAGGAAATCGTGATGCATCACCGTTTCTTTAAACTATACGGTTCAATATTTATATGCCTTATTTCATAATTATATTCATAGTTAATAAATCACAATTCCATAAATTAAAAAAAAAATGTATACAATTCTTAAAAAGTTGAAAGTTTATTCATGAAAGTTTCATTCCAAAATTAATTGTTTGAGTTTACACTACATTTACAACGAAGCCAATGCCTTCTAATTACGAATAAACCTTCAGAGTTATACAAGATTTACAAGTAGTATATTTACTATAGTATATTTACTATTAACATATATAAGGACGAAATAGCATTGTATATATGCTGAAATAATTTTAAGAAAGATTACATTAATCAGGAAATCTAAAATTCACTAGAAGCTGTGCTGGGAAAACTGCAATTTGTATGGAAAAGGAATTCATGGCACTCCCATAATTTAAGCTATAGTATTTGTATTAAGACATAAATATATATTAGTAGTAAATGATAAACACAGGATTAGTATTCAGCCAGAGTAAATAGCGTCATTTAAAATACACTCACTGCCAAATGTTAAACACGGAGATGAAAATGTTAATTTCCAGAAGCCAATCTTAATTTGAGAGGCTGCAATTTGCTACAGAGGTATATGGAAATATGCAAATGATTTATGTAATAGCCAATCACGGTTACGTGTCGAGAAATATGCAAAAAAAAGCAGTCGTACAAGACGCCAGAATTGTGAAGGTTTAGAGCATTGGATTCGTTAACAAAATTATGTTTGAATCCAAAACAAATAAACAAAACTGACATTAATAAGTTATTTGACCACCCCTCATCCTCATACAAACTTTACAGCCTGTGACCATGCTTTCCATGAGGACATCAACCTCCCCAGTGTCAAGTAAAACGTGCTGACACAGAACAGCCGAATGCATCCCAAATATTTTCAATGGGATTAAGGTCGAGCGAGTACGCCGGACAAACCATACGCGCAATTAACATATTGTCTGATGTTTCATAAGTAGTTTAAATGCTATATGTTATACAAGTTAGCTATAACTCTGATGGCTGGTCGTGATTTTATCAACTAGAATATATTCTATATCTTTACACAAAAAGTCTGTAGGGTTCAATAGATTTTATAGCATTAAATAAATAAAAAAATAAACATATTCCTGTAACATAAATGTTGGTAATCTTTTGGATGATTTCTATTAGTTGGTATTTTAAAACGTCTCTCGACAGCTAAATGTACTGTTTCTCCTTACCCAAGCGAAGTTACCCCCCACACCCTTTTTTTTAAGCCGGAACCAAAAAATATTAACTGTTAAGTTCATCTTTTCATCTCTTCAAAATTTAAAATGACTCGTTGGAATCAATTACAGCTGATTAAAGAGATATTCTTGACTTTGATAACTTTTCGCGTTGCCTGGAGGGGAGAAAAATATTGCAAATAAATCCATATCTCAATCCGAAATAGGAAATCCTCTTATCAACAGCCCGGGGCAATTTCATCAACAACGGAATATTTCCTCAGCAAGAGTGTAAAAACTCATTATTGATCAAACTTTGAGATATGCATTTTATTTTTGTTCAACTAGAATGTTTTAATTATAACCCTTCAGGGAAATAAGTGATTTTGATGAATTCCATCCTTAAACTTTAAAACATATCTGCGTGTGGTGATGAAATTGTTTTAAGAAACTTTAAAATAATTATAAACTCAAACACGCTGAGCTAATATTTCCATAAGATGAAGTGAAAATGTTCTGTTTACAACTGGTATTTTATGTTATATAGATGGTGTGGTAAACCAGTTGGTATACAGAGTTGCGGATTAGCAACTTAATGTTTGTGATTTTGAAACTCGATTCAACCAATGACTATCCTATACGTGGGGACTTATGCACATCAAATTATCAATGGCCCTAAATGTCCTCACGTTGGTGCGGTGCGAAAAAAGTTGTTTTCAGTTCTTTCCCTTCAAGATTGATCCTGAAAGGTTCACCAAGAGCCCGTCGTGTTGTTTTAGGGTGACGTAATTTAAACTACATACCCCCTTCTATATTGAAATATTGAAACAAATAAACTTACGAACCTGTAGAAAATTTATACAAAAACCTGTAGAAAATGTATACAAAAACCTGTAGAGAATGTATAAAAAAATCTGTAGAAAATGTATAAAAAAAAACTGTAGAAAATGTAGTCAAAATATATTTTGCAGATATGTTGATCTTAATAATTTGTCTTAACTTGTTTTCAAACATATATATTAAATGTTAAAGCAGGATGCTTTTTTATAGCTTCAATAAAAAGATTATCAATATTCAAAATTTTTTTATACAGCTGAGTGGTTTTTCTCTTTTTTGCTAATAAACTTCGAGCAGTAGACGGTGCAATTTAAACTCCTTTCTAGGCATAGTTATCTCTTATGTATTAGTAAAACTTTGCTTGTGTAAATTTACATTTACGTAACGAATTTATACATAGTGTTTATCTTTATTCAATTGAAGGCTCATAATTTCGATATGTATTCCGAGTTGAGATTTAATAGATTCATTTTTAAATTTAATGACTTTGACAAAAAATGTATTCTGTAATAATTTGATGACTTTGCCAAAAATATATTCTGTATTAATTTGATGACTTTGACAAAAAATGTATTATGTATTAATATGAATGGAAACAAAGCTAAATCTCTCTTTAATGCTTTTACCTAACTAAAAAATTGAATAAAAACACTGTACAAAAGTTGAAAAATGTTTAAAACATCCGAAATTTAAAGAAAATGAAAATTGTTATTGCAGCAAAAAAATGTCGAAGTGCAATGAATGTAAATAAATAAAATAAGTTCTTGGATAAACATTCAACACTTACGTAACGAATAACAATAAAATTGTAAAAATGCATTGTAGGGGAAATTTTGTCATCAAAGAGGAAAATGTGTCGCCTATTCTAGAATTACCAATCCTAAAGCTATGAAAATAAATATGTGACGGGTTACCACCTTGGCTCAAAATTAAAAGTCTCCTATATTGCATTCTCATCTCTAATTCAAAGTTATTTTTTATCTTGCCTACTTTCAATACTTGTCCTTGTTTGCTTTTAAATTATTTGTGTTTTAAGATTGTTCACAAAGAGATTTGATGCAAACTGTAAAATTATCTTTCCTTTTTTTTCAAATTCAGTAAACTCTTAAAATTAGTAACAGATTATTACACGTTTAAAAAAAAAGTTAAAGCAAAATTAAATTCATAAGTATAACGCACTGATACAAAGAAAAGCATATTTAACACATGCACTGACCATTTTGAAAATATTTTAAGAGTAACAATTCAATTTTAAAAAATTAACCTTAATAAAAAAAGATATAAACATTGCAATTTCCAATTTTAAATTTTATAATAGTTGTCGTCTTTTATTGGAATAATTTACTATAATCAAGCAAAATGGTTGATTGTACTTCTAGATATGTTGAACATTTATTATACATTCGGAGTTATAGTAATTGCAATAATGCAAATACCTTAATTTGTAACAAAGTAATATCTATATATATAATTCTCTTACGTGGCACGCAAAAAAGACGTTATTTGTAATCGCGTTCTGGCAACACTGTACGATTGTTTGTTTATCGCGAAGTCTCGCGCATCGATTGAATTTATAGCGTTATCGGATGAAATTGTATTGAAAAAAAAAAGGAAATTTTAATGAGTTGTTACAGTTAGTTAATAATAGAAATCAAAGAAAGCGGAGGATCTTTTCAGGACCATTTAAAAAACGGTCCTTTTCAGGGCCAACAATTATAGTTCAACAAGACGCTTGCACTACAACTTTCGGCAACAAACTCAATGAAAAAGTGTGTTTCGTTTGAGTGCTGGGAAAATGTACACACAAACAACATGCTGGGTATTCAATTTCCAAAGCAACGCTCACATTTCGAATCAAAATTTGCACAAAGTTTTCATTTGAATTCTGATTTTAGAGATACTGTATATATTTTTTCTGTAATATAGCAAATTTAGATTTCAAAAACATTTTTTTGGTAACATATTTTGTAAACAATCCCTTCTGCTAGGACACATGTCTTCATTGAGGCGAGCGAAGCGAGCATAGGTTCGCGCAGCGAACCAATGAGGATTGCGAAGCAATCCTCCGGGGGTTGGCGAGCGTTAGCGAGCAGGGGGCAGGCCCCCTAGTTGCATATATTGTACACATCCAAACAAATAAAAGATTAAAATGAACGTTATTTTTGAATAATATACATTTGCATACTAACCGGAAAATGAATTCCAGTCCACCATAACCTTTATAATCTGTTATTAAATATATACCATTTGCTATTTCTATTGAATAAATTACTGAGTTAAGGTTACCTTCAAATTGTTTAAAACTTTTCCTGCGGAAATGAATTCACATTTCGAAATGATAACAACGAATGCTACACTCAAACCTAACTGAGGTGTATTCCATATCATTAGTCATAATTAGTTTCCGACGTACAGCTTGGAATCACGTCTCTAAATGTCTTTGAATCCAGACAGTCTCATGTTATTGATGGTTTCTTGTGAACACACAGAAAGTCATTGTGTTCCGGGTAGACTTTCTAACATGTATGTACCTTCGTGAGGAATTTAATTTAACATTCCCGTTTTAGGTTATAGCATGCTATGAGTCATTCGCATGAAGCTTTATTTGAAAGTAAATTGCCAAGGGGAGACTAACGTAAGTATGAAACATAATATTTGCATTTATATTGGATCATTGTGTACTATTGTAATGACTGTTTGATATGTTTGACATAGGAAAAATTCATTAAAAAACATTCGTAATCTTATCATTAGTACTATAGTAATACATGCCATAATACGTCTATATTGTCCTAGAAAAAAGGAGATTATTAAGTGTCTTAAAACCTTTGAACAACGAAAACTTCGAATAGAAATAGCAAATTCATATTCATTCATCAGAGCGAGATTCAAAATGTTTATTTCATGTTAACATTAACAAATAAATCCGACTAATTGGTTGGGTTCTATGATTCACGGGACAAATTTGACGAAGATGTGTTAACCACAAGACAAAAAAGTTACAATATGGACGTGCACTCTAAAGGAAAGTTGAACTGACACAGAAATGAGATATAACAGAGATAAAGGTAACCTACGCCGTCTACAATTCCTGACCTAGTGACAAAGACCACTGAGCCTCGAATACTTCTATCACCATAATGGCTATTTGGTTGGTTGAGTTTATGGCACAAAGTCCGAAACAGGACATACTGAGTTAAATGCAAGACCAAATGAAAACAGTAAAAAATACTAATTTAAGTCAGCTAATATGCATGGATCAAACTTCACGGCCGTAAAGCGGGATGGAGGACAGACAACTTGGATAACATGGGCTCGCGATGACTGTATTTATGTAAAGAAAACATACATACTGAGGAATAAATGGATATTTGAATAAAACAATACACGTTTATGCTTAGAAATTTCATTTTATGATTCAAAATGAACAAAGTACCTAACACTTCCTGTAGTTACGGTTGTTCACAAGGAATTAAAGCTAATGGTGTTGAGGTGACATGTCCATTGGTTTCGACATGTTTTCGTGACACAAGTCTATCTAGTTTTCTCATCGCGTACCATCGATATACATATAACTTGGCACATAGTGAATGTAGGTGTTATATAAATTTCAACTAAGTATTTGTATAGACATGCCAGTGCACACATTAACATATTATATTCTCAATTTATTTAACTTCTCGTCATCAGTAACATTGGTTAGTTCTTTCTGGAGTATTTACTGCTCTTAAAGAGCTTATAATCAGTGCTCAGCTCTCAGTGCTATGTGCTATGATTACACATACTGACTAAATAACCCCTTTGAGTGATTCAAACAGAGACTATGTAAGGTATTGAAATAAGAAAGGTCAAATTTAGTTAGAAGTTTAGACTTGAAGACTAGGTTTAGTATCGGTTATATACTTATAATCAATTCAAAGGAATTAGCTCTAATTCAATTTTACTTTTCATCTGTAGGATTTCTATATACACAGTCCAGTCACATTAATGTGACCACCACCTACTTTCGACGTCAACGTGAAACAACCAATCACAAAAGGCAGGTGGCAGCACATTGCAGTGGAGTGCATATACAATATGTCCTAGGGCATCGGAAAGCATTTCAATCGTTGGCGTAATTCAGAAAAGTAGCGATTTATCCGACGTCCAAAAGGGCATGATTATTGGCTTTCGGGCCAAGGGTGGAAGCATTTTGGAAACGGCTAATTTTGTGAACTGTTCGCGTGCCGCCGTGGTAAAAGTATACCGTGCATGGCAAAATAGCACTATCCAAAATCAGCGGCACATGTGCTGTACCACGGGCTATAGATGACAAAGGCAAACGAAAGCTACGGAGATGCGTTCGGGCGAATAGGCGTGCAACTGTTGAGCAACTGACTGCCCAGATGAACCAAGGGGCTACTAAGAGTGTATCCTCAACAACGGTTCAGCGAACGTTGCTGCGCATGGGCCTCCGCAGCAGACGCCTGGTTAATGCACCTATGCTGACTGCTGTTCATCGGCGACGAAGGCTGGAATTTGCACGCCAATACCGCAACTGGAAGTTCACAGAGTGCGACAGGTGGCTTTTCCCGATGAATCAAGTTTTATGCTCCATCGGAAAGATGGACGTTGGCATATACGGCGTGAAACGTCTGAAAGTAAACACCCTGCAACAATTGCCGGAAGGATACAGGCTGGAGGAGGGAGCATTATAGTTTGGGGAATGTTTTCCTGGTATTCACTGGGTGCACTCATCATTGTGGAAGGCACGATGGATCAGCACAAGTACGCATCTATCCTTGCGGACGATGTCCACCCCTACATGCGAATTATTTTCCTCAGAATAATGGCATCTACCAGCAGGACAATGCGAGGTGTCATACAGCTCGCAGTGTATGTGCGTGGTTCGAAGAGCACCAGGATGAGTTTACCGTACTCCTCTGGCCAGCAAACTCACCGGATTTAAACCCAATCGATAATCTGTGGGACCACCTCGATCGGGTTGTTCACGCCATTGATCCTCAACGCGTAATCTAGCGCAGCTGGCCACTGCACTGGAGTAGGTATGGCTCCACATCCTTTCAGAAACCTAATTGACTATCTTCCTGCACGTCTCGCAGCGGTCTGACAAAGGTGGTTATTCTGGATTTTGACAGGTGGTCACATTAATGTGACTGGACTGTGTATATAAAAGATTTACATAGTCAAAAGGACAAAGAAGTTTGGAACACAGAGGCTTGGATAACTTCAATTTTATTTGTCTCTTTACATACAGCTTTCTATTATGGTGACTGTAATTTATTACAAACATACCTATTTTGCCTTTCTCGTTTTGTTGAAGATTGATAATAGGTTGTAATAGCTTCCATTATTAAGAATAGTAATTAGTTCAATAAGAAAATAGTACGATTATAGTATCGTCTACACAAAATTTTTTCTTTAGCCAGACACATTTCAATCGATTTATATTTTGTTTCGAACTTCACTTTTCTTACTTTTTTTAGAGTCAAACATAATTCAGCATTTCTATATAAAAACTAGGTACTCACTACTACTTAAAAATATTATGCTGTTATAAATATCACTCAAAACTAGGATAAACGCCATTGAAATAAATCGGTATTTAAAAGGATATATGCCTCATTTTAAAAACTACAATGCATTCTATCAGTTACATAAAGTTACAAAATATCATCAGTTACAAAATGTCAATGTATATAATGGAATTTATTTATAAGTATTTATCCACTAAAATTATATCAATCATTGTTTTGCTTGGATGAAACACGTTACGTATTGTAATATTAGAGAACTGTGTGTAGGTTTTGGTATTGAAAATGTACAGCATACTTTAATATTCTTTTTATTTTCAGCGTTTAATATTTTTATTGAATTATGATCAAACATCAAATTTCTAAACCGCATTCTATTTTATTTTAGTAAGTTAATTTTCTTAAATTTAAATATTTTATTTTAAAATATAGCCCTATTTAATTAACCATGTTTTGCTGTGCACTTATTTAAATAATACTCGACAGCTAGTGTTTGAATTAATCATACGCGTGTATATTATACAGGGTGTTTCAGTGAACCGTTTCAGAACTTCTAAGAGGGGTAGGGTACATCCTGACAACTCGAAATCATATAGCAATGTGGGGTCGGAAATGCTTTTCTGAAGGGGTGTTGTACACAGAAACACCGTAAAGAAAAGAGACCGTAAGTGAGAAATCGTTTTAATAATACATGAAAAGAAGCAAAAGGTACATGGATTAAAGTAAGTGTTCGAAGTTTCTTCCACGGGCTACAATGCACGCCTCATATCTCCGACGCATGGACATCCGAACATTCTGGAATACTCCAGGCATATCTCGAATTTCTCCGGCAGCTACTGCAATTCTTGCAACCAGCTCCTCAACATTGTCAACAGGGGTGTCATAAACTAGCGATTTCCGATGACCCCAGAAATAAAAATCAAGACATGATAGGTCGGGTGACCGAGCAGGCCAACGCACGAGACCACCACGTCTGATCCACTGCTGACCAAATGTGACATCCAGGTAGTTACGAACATCTCCGCTATAATGGGCAGGGGCTCCATCGTGTTGGAACCACATTGTCTGTTGCGTCGATGCAGAAATCTGTTCATCTCTCAAAAGTTATGGCAATACTTGCTGCAGAAAGATCAAGTAGTTAGGTCCGGTTAGACGAGACGGTAAGAGGTAAGGTCCGATGAGGTGATCTCCCATAATACCGGCCCATACATTGACCGAAAATCGAATTTGTGCTGGACGACGTCGTATTGCATGCGGGTTCTCGACCGCCCAGATATGGTCGTTATGCGTGTTGAAAATTCCTTCCCTTGTGAAGGATGCCTCATCGGAAAACAACACTTCAGCAGGAAAAAAGGGATTTGTAGCACATTTTCCAAGGTACCACTGTGCAAAAGCAATACGAGGTGCATAATCCTCCGGTTGCTGTGTCTGGACACGCTGCACGTGAAACGGATGCATGTCTTATTCTCGGAGAATCCTCCAGACACTGCAATGGGAAACCCCGACTGCGTTTGCTACACTTAGTGTACTCGTTCTTGGATTCCCCTGTACATGCTGCAGCACATTCTGTTCGACGTCTGCAGTCCATGCTGTTCTTACCCTGTCCCTGTCAGCTCTTTCTAATAAACCTGTCTCGGCTAACCTCTGGTGCAGTCTTGCAAAGAAATTATGACTGGAGATACGCCTCGTCGGATATCGTTCCGCGTACAAACGCTGTGTGGCTGGCCCACTACAATTTGCAGCCCTGTACGCCAAATGCATACCGGCTAACTCTGCGATCGTGTAATCATCCATCCTACTAACTTGGCGTTCTTGTGCGAAATGAAGATTCCCTACACGAAAGCTCGGGATTTTCGCACAACGCCATCTACCGCGTCAGGAAAGCATTTCTGACTGCCCATTGGTATATGATTTTGGTTCGTCAATTTCACCACCCTATTCAATACACAAATAAGAACTAATAGTTTATGTTTTCCCGAGACAATATAAGCTATTAGTAATTTTTGGAACAAATTATTTTTACGATTAGAAAAATACTGCCCTGTATCTTTATTAATACAATTATAGTAGAAAATGTACATTAAGTTCAATAAGTCTTGTGTAAGAACAAAATATGTTTGTATGAAGCTGCAAAGACTCGCGGACACTGAATTCAGGCGTCATGAAATGTGCACAGCTTATTTTATCTGGAATTCCTAAGTCAACGGAAGCTTAGATAGCTCAGTCGGTAAACTCGCAGATTAGAAACCAGAGTGTTGCAACCCCGGGAGGATTTTTCAAATTAAACGGCAAAGTAATTTTCTATGTCTTTATACTTTTATTAAATCTCTATTATCATATTTTGAGCACTACGCTTATTTAGCTTTTTTTTCAAAAATGGCGACTTCAATTCCTACGCATTTTATTCCCCCTTAAAACAAGTTTGATATTTTTACATTTATAGGAATTTCTAGCTTTTCTTAATCTACTAATATGAGATTAGATAGTATTTTCTGTCTGCACGATCAGAGGTATAATATTATATTCTTCCCTTTCTAAACTAACAACCACTCGTTCTAAGAATAATAAAAATCTCCAGGCTGCGTATAGCTGCTAAATGTTCTTTTATTGAATAATTGTGCTCTTAAAAAGAACTTATTTTCAATTTCCTGAATACAATCCCTTTAGGGTACATGTAATCCAAAGTTTATTGCGAAGTATAGTTAAATGCATACTAACATAGATCTTGTTCATTAGATAAATACAAAGGGCATACCATAAAAACTGAGAGTGCATTTTTTACGTAGTGTACAATTATAAATATTCTAAACGAAGCAGACGATTTTATTTTTCTTGTGTCGTGCTTGTTTAAAGAACTGGTTTTATCTACCCAACAGAAATGGATGTGAGTGATTCAAAGTTAAAAAACTAAATGCGTTCTGCTATAAAATTTTGTTATCGTTTGGGCAAAACAGCTCCAGAAAACTGTTTCTGGAGCTGTTTTGCCCAATAATAAAAGAAGCTACAAAGACAAAAGTTTTGGTGAGTCTACAATTTTTAGATGGCATGGAAATTTCAAAAAAAGACGTTTGTCTACAGAACTGGCTCGTAAGCTTGGCCGACCAAAAAATGTTGTGAATGATCGAAATGCTAACACTGTGTAGGCAATCTTGCAAGAAAATCGTGGATGACATACGAGACGAATTGGCATCAACATTTTGAAAACGTCGATATTTCGCTTTCTACGTAATAATTTACAGCTTCGCCATATTTGTTCCAGATGGGTCCCTCATCACCTTACTAAAGAACAAATGCAAACTAGAATTCAAAAATGTTGTGAGTGGAAACATGCTTCAAAATGATCCAAATTTCCTAAAGACTGTAATAGCAGGTGACGAAACTTAGGTGCATCATTTTGATCCCCTTACCAAATTCGCAACAAGTGTATAGAAACACACTGATTCTCCACCTCCGAAAAAAATCCGACAAACTAAATCTGCTGGAAGGGTCATGATGATTATTTTCTTTGATCCTAAAGGTGTAATCTAACAGCATGCTGTTCCTCCAAAAACTACTGTAAATGGTGAATATTATATTTCAGTTTTGAAAATTTTGCAACAACACATATCGATAAAGCGACATGAACTAGTAGGCAATTAAACCTTGCATAACGATAATGCTCGCCCGCTTGTTGCTTCTTCTGTTCAGCAATATCTTAGTAAATGCAATATTAAAATCCTGCCACATCCCCCTTACAGTCCAGATCTCGCACCATGCGATTTCTGACTGTTTCCGACGTTGAAGGAGAAGCTCCGTGGTAGAAAATTTAATACATATTCTGAAGTTATTTCATCAGTGCAGGGTTCTTTGAAGCAGCTTCCAGAAAGGCTTCTCTACTTCTTTTGAAAAGAGGGTTGAACAATGGGACCGTTGCATATCATCTTAGGGAAGGTATTTTGAAAAAGAATGGTGTATTTTTTTCTGTAAACATATTTCTTGATTTTTTATGATTTTACTCTCAGTTTTTATGGAACGCCCTTTGTTCATTTATTTTTTTCTGTTGTCTTTCGAACTAATTGGCTTGTACATAAGTACACTATAAAACTATTACTAATAATAGCATGTACATAATTGCACTATATAACTACCCCAACAAGAAATCTAATGACTAATATCTCATTGTTTGTTATTATCATAAATCAAAAGTACCTTCAATTTTCGAATTAAAATTAATGCTTGAAACTGTTTGAAAAATCCTACCTTTCGGTACATCAGCATTATCTCTGTACCATTTCAGCTGTGAAGCTGGTTTGCTTCCTACCGCTTGGCACGTCAATCGAACTGTTGTATTTTCTTTGACTTCAACTGTCGATGCTTGCCCCAAGCCATTCACCGTAATGTAATCTGGAGGTACTGTAGGACAAAGAGAATGTCGCATTAATATGAATCATACTTTCATTCATTAGTTAATACTTATTACAGTGCAAAAATGTGATTGAATTTCTAGTACTAATTTTCTAATACTTGTACTAGTAATTTCTAGTACTTGAATTTCTAATACTGAATCTATTTTTACAACAAGAAGGAGTGATTTGGTGTCATCACTGAAAATGTTTTGACCCCCCAATGACTTTAAATTAGGTTCAGTATAGTTGATCTATACGAAAACTAGCAATGGCCAGATTTGTTGTGCTTATACCTGCTAACTATAAAACTATAATCTAAGTATTTAAATTTTGTTGGACAGTCAGCACATTTCGGTGTCTAAAGTGGTGTGTAGTTCGGAGTTGTTTGAATGAGCGAAAGAGGCAGTACTATCGCATGAACACTGAAAATGGTGAAGACACTCGGCGTTTGTGCAGTGTAACTTTATAATGCAGATGCATAGGACGTTAAAATATATGTCGGTTTGGAGAGAACACACAACATGATATGTAATATTATAAATTAAGAAAACCTATTAAATAAAAAAAAATGTTAAGTTATAAATCGACAAGCGCCCTGCGTTGAAGAGAATATTCATACTGCCGAAAAAATACAAAAGGAATAAATACAAAAATGTAAGAAAATATATCACTGTAAACACAAATTCAACAGGAATAAGAATAGCAGAAATCGACCAATAACAAAAGATGTAGATTGCACATTAATCGCGAGTACTTCGAGTGTGTCCTCACCGGGTCCAAAGGATATTTACTTCAAATGTGATAAAATTGTAAAAGATATTTTAACAGATTTTAAAGATTTCATCAGGAAAAGTGTACCGTATGTTGTTTGATGTTGGGTGCAATAACCAGTTATGCTTACCGGAGATTACAATCTCGATGTTACTCATAACAAATCACTTATAGAGTTTATGCAACGTGATTTTAAGTAGAAGTACCATTGCTACATACAAGTACCTCAGTAAGAAACATCTATATAAATATTCTACCTAAACGTATGTACTATCATTTTCATTTAGTAAATGAAATTTTACTTCAGTTAAACTACCAAGATTTATTCATACACCTCTTACCCTTCCTCTATTAACACGAAAAATTCGCACACTAAGCGACTGCGGTTGTGTCCCTGTACAGAATCTACTTCATGTTCCAATGTAGGATAGCACTGTACTAGGAAAATTATAGCACTCAAACGCAACCCTCAGTTGCTTCAAGCAAGGAATATAGATTTTAAAAATACGCTTCCTTATACACCATATACAAACATATTTGGGTACACCAAAAATTTGGAGGAGGATACATCTTAAAGTGTGGCTGTTTTTCGTTGAAAATGACTCGACCCATTGCTTTATGTACCTTGTACCATGAACGCTAACGTGTACCTTTACGTTCTGGATAATTCGACCTTTCGAACAGGTATGGCAATACTACGGTGGTGATGGTTGTTTCTTCCAACATTATCGAACTCCATGTCACACTTCAAAACGTCTGCTGGATTGGTTTCCTGAAAATGAGGTGAATTTGCTTGACTGGCCTGTTCAGAGCCCCGATCTCAACCCTATAGAGTAATTGTGGGCCTCACTGGAGCGACGGATACGACATCGCCACGCACATCTTTAAAACAATCTTTTCTCACAGCCTTGCAACAGGCATGTCGAGCTAATCTTTCCCAGACTTATAGAGTACTTGTAGAAAGTATGCCTCAACATGTTACAGATGTAATAGAAACAAAAGAAGGGTCTATGGTTATAAATAGAATAATGAATAATTTTTTTAAAACATGCAGCGTCCAAATACTTTTGTCCATATAGTGTATTGTCATTGTTTAGAGAAACTCCAAGTAGGTGGCGTAGTTCCACGGATACTATTGCCCAATCTGTACACGTCGGGTCAATTTTCAGTTACCTACCGAGGGATGCGCTATCCTAATTGGAAGAGCAACGGAGTATGAACCGAATGGTTGCGAGTTTGAATCTTGATGTTGCCAAAGACAGTCGTGTTAAAAGGATTGGTGGAGATTAAATCTTTCTCGGCCTCTTAGGTTCTCACGTTGGAGTGGTGTGTAAGTTTTGGTAAGTGGGGTGACTAGCCATCAGATAATGGTTCCAAATTACGAGACGTTGTCCTTGAATATTTCCCTTCTGGATTGATCTAGGACTATCGCCGATAGCCCGTTGTGTTGATCCAGTGTGACCTTAATTAAGTACCTACCTACCACTTGCATTCAGTTTCTCAGAATCATTTTAGTTGGTGTAGTTTCACTGTTATTGTTTACTTTAGGAAGTATTTGTTCATTTTCTCAACATTTCACTCAAAATTAAAAGAAAATAAAGATAATCGATTAAAAAAACCCTTCTTTCTTGAGTACGTAATGAAATAAATAATACCTTACACGTAAATTCGGTAGAGAGAATGTAAAATGTGATGAAACTGGACTACGGATTTCCCGGAAAAAGATATCGAGGAAAACTGCATTAAAGAAAGTGGAAATCAATCCAACGACATCCGCGTAGCGTTTGGATATTATGAATATAGTAATATGAGCAATCTATCATCAATATTATTTCTAAAATCTATATTTTTAAAAATGGCCATGCATTACGTCCCCTCATGGCACTTTTGTTCTTGTGGAGGAGTACTATTTAAAAAAAATTGATTTGTGGATCTCCAGATCGCACCCCTCTTTCTTATATTTGTAATTCGCCACTCACATTATTTGCATGGTCTATTTGATTATAAATTTTAGTTAAGTCAATTGACGGTGAATGATCAAATCATACAAGTCCACAAGTCCAGAGCTGGTTAGAATAGCAGCCGATTAGTAACCGGAGGGTTTCGAGTTGCAATTCAACAAACAGCGTCCTGTACAAAGGAGCTTGTGCACGTTAAATATGTCGCGGCTACAATGTCCTCACGATATCGTGGTGTGGGAGTTTGAAGAGGCGTTGCCTCGTCGTCCTAGGGTCTTTCACTTGGAGGATAGATCCCGGACCGTCGTCAATAGCCCACTGCATTGCTCCAGTATGACGTTCATTAAAATACGTGCCTATCGATTTAAGTCCCAGTGTAAAAAATGCATTTATTCCGAGTTTAGGATAAAAATGGATGCCACCTATTCCTCAGGTTGTGAAAACAATAGCGCTGTCAACTAAATATATAAAATCTGTTGACAAGTGTTTCATAAGAATAAGGTAGGTAGGTAGTTATATTCACGTCGTATTGAATCTATACAATAGGCTATGAGCAACGGTCCGGGACCTATACCGAAGGTAAAGATCCAAGGATAAATGATAATATTTGAACCACTGTAAAATGATGAGATCGATACCTGAACAGGCACCCCAATATCCCGACTTCCACACCATGCCAATTTGAGGACATCTGAGAATACGACCGATTTTATGTGCACCCCCCCCTCCTCTATACACGTCGGTCTTTGATTGGATGCAGTCTCGAACTCGCAATCGTCTAGTTTAACATGAGTCCTCTGAACTCTAAACCAACTGGTATACCACGGCCATATCATGATAATAATATAATTCAATATGACTGAACTTCTTAAAATAATAAAGTTGGAAATGTAGAAGTGTCCATTTATAAGGCTCGCTCTAATGATATGATCACCCATCGTATGTTGATTTACTAGTTAATGTTGCTTAACTCGGTCGTGAACTGATCATAATAACTTGAATGTTCTCAACAAAATCAATATTTTCTCTTCTGCTCTCAATATTTACTTAGAAATGTTTTACAAATCAAGAACATTGCATATTTTAGACAACATATCATATGTTAGAATTCCTTCGTAACAATCATTATCAAAACGTGTGTTTCAATGGAAGGAAAATTTTAAATTCAATGTTGCGTTATTTCAACAAAATATTCTGTTTCATTGACCTTTAGTAAAATATTTAGAGTATGCGTTCGCAGCTTCACGTTTACTCTGCCTGAAGATCTACCACGAGGTTGTAAGAAAAATCTTGACTCTTCGTAAGACAAATAATTTATCTCTAAGTTATTCAGCGGGATCTCAAACACTACTCTTGCATTGAGAGTCAATCTACCCAAGTCATTTCGCTAGCCCACATGACTTACTTTCTGAGATCTTAATATAGAATATCGGTCCACTTGTATTTCATTAGAAGTCCGATGCTTTTTCTCATAAATGCAGTGAAAGTTATTTCATAGTATTGAAATTTAAGAATAATACATCAAGCTACAGGTAAATTTATGCTGACTTTAATACAAATCATATGGTACCATTGCATACTTATAATTTAACTTACTTAATATTCTCAGTTGAGCAACTGCCCAGATTGGGGTATGGTTCAAAGCCGGTCCAACCTTTAATAAAAAAAATAGTGTTATAAAACATGTATGTTATACCAAGCAAGATAAATGTTAACAATATTATGCTATATAGAATACAATAGGATTGAGTCTAGTTTGTTTTGGACCTTTTTTTTTTTAAACTGTGGTGTAAAATAAAAGTGCTTACAAAATAAAAACTAAGGAAAAATCGTACCACTCTTTTATATTCACGCGTATTCATGGTAGAGAAGTTGTGTTGCGCCAATATGACAGTAATTAAAAATACCATAACATAGAAAAAATGTTAAACTACAATTCATTAGAAAATATCAATTAATTTATGTGCAGAAATTTTTCATGAGACACTTAATTTAGAATTGGGCGTTGACTTTATACGTACAAAAGAAAAAACCTAATTTCCAATATAAATTGGAAATCCATATCAAAGGGTAATATCAAGTATCTAGTATTAGATGTCCAAGGCCAGTCACCGTTGTGTTGTTCCAGTGTGACGTTAACTAAAAGCATCAAAATACCTTAGTAGAGGAAATGTTAAGCTACAATTCAGTAGGGAATATCGTTAAATTTGTGTGCATGATATTTGCATATGAGACATCATTTTGAACTGGAAATTGACTTTATACGTACAAATGAAAACACCCAATTTCGAATATAAATAGAAAATCCATATCAAATGGTAATCTCAAGTATTTAGTATTATATGTACAAAGTCATGTACCGTTGTGTTACTCCAGTGTGACGTTAATTAAAATATCCACCGGCAATCCAGGCAATACTTGCATGTTGGACAATCATACCTATATATAATTGGTGAAAAAATCCTAATAGAAAACAAATCCTGTTGGGGGAAAAAGAAGCTCATGCCTAGGTCCAACATTCCAAAGATCGGTACTGAGAAAGTGCAACATCTGTCCCATCGGAGGACACTGCTGTTTTGCAAAATCTTTGTTAATATTGAACTGGATGGACATCAAAAGGAAGGTTTATGCTATGTGTATGCGTCTGAACAGCTCAACCACGAAGGGATTGCAAATCACAAGCAGTAGCAAGTTTTAGAGCTTAGTGGTACTAAATAAATTTATTAAGAGATTATTTCGAGGTAAAGGACCCCTGACTTCGTGGTATGAAGTGATGATAGGAAGAGGTACGTCCTTATCTCAATTAACTCTTTGATATCTTAATTGTTTAGCGATATATATCGTCCATCAAGGCCCACCAGTTTTGAAAATGACGAGATATCTCTTCATCACGATATCGCCAACTTTTTGACGACGGTGAGATGAGGTTTCGTTTAATTTTCTTCTAATAACAAGGTATCTAGTCAAAATCTTGTCAGTTAAACTAATGACATCCGTCAGGTCCATCACCAGGAAGTTTGAACAAGGTGGCTATAAAGAAAAATACTCTTTAAAATAATGATCAACAGATCATGACAGAATTCCTCATCAAACGAATAGAATTTATAAAGAAAAATACTCTTTAAAATAATGATCAACAGATCATGACAGAATTCCTCATCAAACGAATAGAATTTATAAAGAAAAATACTCTTTAAAATAATGATCAACAGATCATGACAGAATTCCTCATCAAACGAATAGAATTTATAAAGAAAAATACTCTTTAAAATAATGATCAACAGATCATGACAGAATTCCTCATCAAACGAATAGAATTTATAAAGAAAAATACTCTTTAAAATAATGATCAACAGATCATGACAGAATTCTTCATCAAACGAATAACTTCTTCTCTATGCCATTACAGATGCACCTCACTAAAGAAAGGAAAGCCTATATAGTCCCCTTCTTATTACTATGCTGACCAAAAGCAGACACAGTTATTCCCGCAGTTTATTGCATGGAACTGAGGTTTTAAGGTAATTTGTAAATAATATGAAGTAAGTTTACTGACATTTGATCTTTGTCCATGAAGGAGTTCCTTTCAAACGATGTAGTCACAATTTTCTTTGACTTAAAAAGTAATTTTAAAAGTAATTAAATACTAGCTTATTTAGATAACACCGATTCCGCTTAGGATCGTCTTCCAAGAAGGAGGAGTGAGTTAAAAAAAAACAGTAATTATTACTTTTCCTATGAAACGTAAAATAAAATATGCTTGACATAGCATTATTGTATATTGAACGGTAACATGGCAATATAATGATGTCTTAAATCGACCTTGTGTTATAATCAAAGAACGGATTTTCAGTGTGCTTGTTACAATTTATAAAAATATATGCATTCGCAAATTTTCTGTGGACCGTTTCGCTTCAAATTCTTAAGTGATATTTTTCGTTAATGCCATGTTACCTGAAGCTCATATAGTGTTATACTGATGGAATACATTTTTCTTATTAATAAGACTTTTTTCAATAAAAATTACTTTTGAATTCGGTCAAACCATCGTTTGAAAACCGAATATTAATCATCATAGCAATCATCTTTCAGATCATCATTCAAATAGGTTATAAGATTATATGAGGTAAGAACTGTAGCTTAGATATTTCTGGGTATCCTATATACTTAAGGTTAGTAATTTGACCCCCCCCCACCCAGTTTGCATTCATATACACAGTCTAGTCACATTAATGTGATCACCTGTCAAAAGCCAGAATAACCACCTTTGTCAGAGCGGACCGCTGTTAGACGTGCAGGAGGAGAGTCAATTAGGTTTACGAAGGTGTTCACTGGGATGTTGAACCACGCCGACTCGAGTGCTGTGGCCAGCTGCGCTAGATTACGCGGTTGAGAATCCATGGCGCGAACAACCCGATCGAGGTGGTCAGACATATTCTCAATTGGGCTTAAATCCGGTGAGTTTGCTGGCCAGGGGAGTACAGTAAACTCATCATGGTGCTCTTCGAACCACGCACATACACTGCGAACTGTATTATACCTCGCATTGCCTTGCTGGTAAATGCCATCATTCTAAGGAAAAATAATTCAAATGTAGGGATGTACATGGTCCGCAAGGACAGATGTGTACTTGTGCTGATCCATCGTGCCTTCCACAATGATGAGTGCACCCAGTGAATGCCAGGAAAACATTTCCCAAACCATAATTCTCCTTCCTCCAGCCTGTATCCTTCCGGCAATCGTTGCAGGGTGTTTGCTTTCAGACGTTTCACGCCGTATACGCCAACGTCCATCTGTCCTTGGAGCATAAAACGTGATTCATCGGAAAAAGTCACCAGTCGCCACTCTGTGGACGTCCAGTTGCTGTAAATTGCTGGCGAAGGCTGGCGTGCAAATTCCAGCCTTCGTCGCCGATGAACAGCAGTCAGCATAGGTGCATTAACCAGACGTCTGCTGCGGAGGCCCATGCGCAGCAACGTTCGCTGAACCGTTGTTGAGGATACACTCTTGGTTCATCTGGGCGGTCAGTTGCTCAACAGTTGCACGCCTATTCGCCCGAACGCATCTCCGTAGCTTTCGTTTGCCTTTGTCATCTATAGCCCGTGGTACACCACATGTGCCGCTGATTTTGGATAGTGCCATTTTGCCATGCACGGTATACTTTTACCACGGCGGCACGCGAACATTTCACAAAATTAGCCGTTTCCGAAATGCTTCCATCCTTGTCCCGAAAGCCAATAATCATGCCCCTTTTGGACGTCGGATAAATCGCTATGTTTCTGCATTGCGCCAACGATTGAAAGGTTTTCCGATGCCCTATGACATTCTTTATATACACTTCACTGCAATGTACTGTCACCTACCTTTTGTGATTGGTTATTTTACGTTGACTTTGAAAGTAGGTGGTGGTCACATTATTGTGACTGGACTGTGTATAAAACTTGTATCTTAAAATATCCCTATGCGTACTGCATTCAGAATGCATGAACCAAGCAGGAATTCAGATAGATAAATTCCTAAAATATACTAAACGTAGTACCAGAGTATTTAGGCGAAATTACTACGGACTAAACAAATTAACCAAAGGATGGGAATGATTTAAATATTTTTCAAATGAGAAATTGATTATACGCGTATTGATTATATGAATAATTAATATAATAATTTAAGATCTATTAAAGCTTAAATTTAAAATGATCTAGATACTAATTTATTTAAATATTCTCATGGTTAGAGCAATACTAGCAATCCATGTTAGAGCAAACAATAACTAGATTCTCAGTTAGAAATAATTGGTTCGAAGGTTTATAACATCAGATTTGATGTTTTAATGCTTCTTTTCCAAGATAATCTTGTTAAAGTCTGGATTGCATATAATGAATTAAATTTAATTTCCAATACTTTTATCGTTAAAATTTAGAACAAGTGACAATACATGAAATGAAATAAAATAATTACTTGTGATATGTTAGTTCATCTGAATAAAAAATTTTCGTTTGATCTCTTTTCAATTAAGAAAATGACAATGGGGAAACCCAAAATCGTAAAAGGTATCTGACTTCTATAAAATGTAACCCATCAATTCAAATACAAACCCCGAAAGAAATAAAAGCATTTATTTCTTTCGCTAATCGCATAAGACGTGATTTATAAGATCAAAGCCGTAGCAATCAAATTGGAAAATAAACTGCCAAAGGCATTTGTTCTTCAAAAGGGAAACAAAGCAGGTCTATCACTTTTGACTGATGGTTCAAGTTTAACTGATATTCTGGAAATTTAAGACAATTCCAGAATCATTTGTGGAGTGCACAATTTTGTTCTTGATCTGAAGCATCAATTTTACAATCGAATGATTTTTGTCAGTAATTTATGGACCCACTGAGTTATATGAACGCGGTTATCTCGTAAATCTCAACCTAAAGAAAAATTGTAAAATCTTAGCCTCCTATTATATGTTAGACTGTCAGGTATGGTTTCTAGAAGTTTCTATACTTCTTTGTTTTCCTTTCCGAAAAAAGACATTATTATAAATTTATGTTCAATATGTGGTCAATTATAATTTAACATTCAACAATCTCTATAGCTACATATAATAAGACACATGAGGTTCCATAACACACATGAGGTTCCATAACACACATGAGGTTTCATAACACACATGAGGTTCCATAACACACATGAGGTCAATGAGAGCCATATGCCAGTTTTTTACAAATTCAAATTTAACTTTATGCAATTAGTTTGGTTACATATTCTACACGAATCTTAAGTGCTATGTAAAGTACACATATAATAAAATATAATTAAGAGAAAAGAAAATACAAAATAATATTTCAAAATTTTAATGAGAAAAAATAAAATATAGTAGAAATGTATTCATAAAAAGTATAACATTTAACGAAGACCTTTGGTCAAATCTTTGAAATTTGTTAATGCCGTTTACAACAATTCTGTGAGATGATGGTATGTCAAATGGGAACGATATTTGGATTTCATTGTCGAGAACAAAGATTCACAACAATATGTTGTTCCAAAAATTGAAATTAAACGTAAGCAGCTTTCTTTAAGTGTGGATATTTTGATTCTGGCATTAGTTACCAAAATTGAATTTTATAAGTAGATTTGTGCTGTATTTTCAATGCCTGTTCGTCTTTCATCTCTAATAACTCAATTTCTGTATGTCCTTATCCCCGCCATCATTTTTTCAATTTCAAAAATAACTTGATATTTTCTTAACACTTTTCAAAACATTTCTTTTTGTGGTTTTATATTTAATATATTTTTTCTTTTGATCTTGAAATTATATCGCTTGTTGTTGTAGAGCATGCATAGATAGTTTGAACTTTAGTTTCTTTGTTAAACACACCCCGGATCCCGGATGTTTGGGACTTCGTTTTTTTTGGCTTGGATCTTTTTGCATTTTCTTCTCCTTGAACTTCAAAAGACGATTATATTGTATGGGAAGGATTTTATTATGCAACGATCGTGTTTATACATTTAATTTTTTTACACTACAGAAAGACACTCAATATTATCTCTATAATGGTTATTCAATAAATACCGTTATTATAGATTTTTGCATTATTTAATAATAGCAGTATATAATATACACAGTTTTGGGTGTTTTTTAAAAAAGTTTAGGATATTTAAACTGATTTACGTTATAAAGTTGATACATAATAGTAAATGTATCAAGAATCTTAAAATACTTTTACTAGGAATACAAATATAATGAGTTAATCACAAGTATTAATAAAAGTTAATAAATCGCATCCGTATTCAACTTCCTAAAAACTTCCAACCGCATACTTAATCCTGGGTAAAAATGTCAAAACTAAATTTTCCTTATTCACTACTATTTTAATTTTTTAATATCCAAATACATTTTCGACATGATAAAGCAAATCAAAAGAAAGCTTATAACCTAATCTTTATACAAAATGCATATGAAATGCACTTTTAGAATCACGTAACATAAATTTTAAAACAATATATTATATATTAATATAATATAATAACTCAATGATGCAATAACAATCATTAATGGTTTTATAAACATAATTTTCAAATTCCGTAATTTTTAACAAGAATATTAATAAAAACGTTCAGAATTAGCAACATTCTAAAAATAAAACTCTAACTTTTTTGTTACCTCAAATAACTTAATTTTACTGTTGCGTACTCAAAATAATTAAATAAAAATTCTTGGAGCAAGTAGGATTCTCTCAAAATAGTACGGATTTACATCTCTTGCCCAAAATAAGACCCGCGGCAATAAAGAGAACCGGGTACCACACATACATCCGGGAATCCAACCATAAGTTACATTTCAAGCTTTGTCTATAAGCTGAAGGGTCGCTAGGGGAAAAATGCCCGATTTAGTTCCTCAATGTCTGGTTTGTAATTTAGAATACAATTTTGCTCCAAGCCAACTTTTTTCTAACTCCATGTTTGTAAAAATAAAAAACTCAAAATTGTGCTCTAGAAAAATATAAAATACAAATAGAAAAGTCTAACGGGTTTTAAAAATCTACTGCAATGAAAAATGAAACAAACAATATTTCTAGAAACAACGTCTTTGGGAATAAAAATGAATATAAAAAAGAAATAACTAATACCAAACTTGTTTAACTTTTACGTTAAGTATTAAAAAGAAAGATAGCAAACTTTTTTTGATGCTTTCAGATTCTTTCAGATTGATCTTACAGAATGTAAAAAAAAATCTGCGCATGGACGAAATAAAAAATGCACGTTCTGCTGATGTATAAAAAAGTTACCAGGAAGCGGAAATCTCTTCCAGATGTCTCAGGTATGGGTCCCTTGGGTTCTGGCCCTTGTTTCTCAGAAGTAAAACTTAAAATGTGGATGGTAGCTGCCCAGTGAAACTAAAAAAACTTAGTTCGTTTCTAATGGGAATAAGTCTAATGCCGAGTGAAAACACAGAACTCCGCTTAGCTGATTAGTAGTTTATGGTGAAAGAAGTTTTTTTTTTTTTTACTTAAAGCTGCTTTCAATGAGTTTGGTATAAAAAGAAACCAATAATCAATATTGAAGATGCATTATTGGAAAACACAAGTTTAAATTCGTAATAATTATGTTTCAAAAATAAATGTACTTATTACATTAACTAACAAACACGTCATAATATCTGTGATAAGCATTTTCAATGCAATACTATATTTAATGCAATGCTGAAAAGAACTGAGCTTTTATGATTAGTAGAGTTTATGCTGAAACTTTTTTTTCTTAACGCTGTTTCAATAAGTTTGGTATCGAAAGAAACCAATAATCAATATTGAAGATGTATTATTTGAAAACGCAAGTTTAAATTCGTTGTAATTATGGTTTCAAAAATAAATTTACATTTTATATTACTATCAAACCCGTCATACCATCTGCGCTAAACCTTTTCAATGTAGTATTATGTTTAATGTAATGCTGCACAGTACTCAGCTTTTCTGATGAGTAGAGTTTATGTTGAAATAAATTTTTCTTACATAACTCTGCTTTCAATGAGTTTGGTGTCAAAATAAATCAATAATAAATATTGTGAATGTATAATTTAAAAACAATTCGTAAAATTCGTAGTAAGTATATCTTAAAGATAAATGTACTTTACATTATAACCAGCAGACCCGTGCATGGCATCTGATCAAAACTTTTCCAATGCAATATTGAGCAAATGCACAGAAAGCTTAGCAGATTAGTAGAGTATATGCTGAAATGAGTTTATTCAATTAAGCGCTGTTTTCATTGAGTTGGATATAAAATAAAACCAATAATCAGTATTGCAAATGTTTAACTTAAAATTACAAGTCAGATTCGTAATGATTATATCTAAAAGATCAGCATACTGTTATATTAAAAAGCACAAACACGCATATCACCTGTGCAAGACTGATTTTAATACGTATATGTACACTAATACTTATGAAAATTGATACACTGAAAGAATCATCAGAAATGAATGAAACTTACTCCAATTTTTACTGGTAGTGGTTTAAATAAACGATCAAATTTACGGAGGAATAAAACAAAAGTAATGCCAAAAATCATATATTGAGCAGTCTCCACGCGTAACGACCAGAGCCTGTACATGTTGTGGTATCGAATCATACAGATTCTGAATGTCATCCTCAGGAATGTCTTTCCAGATGGTCTCTATCTGATGCCAAAGATCAGCCGTGCTCACTACCTGACGAGAGGTACGAGCCAGTTGTTGTCTGATGTAATTACAGACATGCTCAATAGGTGACATATCCGAGTAACGTGCAGGCAATGGAAGAAGCGGAACCTGTGGTGAACTGAAGAAGGCTTGTACCGAGCAACATGTTGACGGTAGATCTTGCTGAAATACAACTCCGGGTATCCGTTGCATTAAGGGTAGGACATTGGGCTCCACAACTTCCCTGATTTAGAACAAGCTGTTCAGTGTCCCCATAGTTTGGAGTAAGTGGGATCACCCATGATATCCAAAAGCGCCCCAGACCATAACGCCAGACGTTCCTTTAATATAACGCTGAATAAAACATTCCGGAAGAAGGCATGTACCTCTGTAGCCTCTGACGAGTACGCATCCATCGTTACGGTCCAGATTGTTACGGGAATCAACTGATAAGACGACTTATTGCCATCAGCACGTCGTTGGGATTGAGTATTTATTTCTTCTTAAGCCTATTTTCTCTATCGCGTACTGATTCTGTACTGTTTTCCACCTTTCAGAATTTCCACTGCTTCCTTTAAGAATAATGCTTAGAATAATGCTTTCCTTTTTGAAAGATTTTATTAAAGCGGCAAGGTCTTTCGTTGTATTTTAACAACATAATATAATTCCATTGTTCAAAACAAGCATATTTGAATTAAGAAGAAGAGATGATGAATGGAACCTATAGCGGTTATTTTCATACATTTGAAATCAATTCTTACCATTCAAAAAAAAAAACTAATAATTTTGATTCCTACGCAGTAGGTTAATGAAATATATTGATAAGTTTTAATATAAAATAAATTATTATATTAATTATTATTCAAATATTTTCTTTTTATGGTAAAAAACAAATAAATACTTGAATCATGATTTGTAGATTTTTGGTAACCCAATGATATGAAAGGAGTAATCTTGTCCAGATAAAGACAATCCTTACCTTTTTAAGTGGTATATATTAAAAGCAAATCTAGTCACTTTGAGAATTTTATTTACTTTCAGCTATATCCGAATTCATTAACATCTACACCATCCTGGATATCATCAATAATCTAACATGAAATTAATGAACGACGTATTAATTTATTCTTTCATTATCTAAATGTGTAGTCATCTCTGAATAAATAATGTTTCCAGTAAAAGGCGAAATTTGGATTTGTGCTTTTACGCATCTCAATTTTCTTCATTAAGCAAAATTAAGCTTTCTTACCTGGCACTGAAACTCTCCTTCATCTTGAAAATTGACTTTCTTAATGTGCAGGTTATATACACCATCTTCTTCATTTACATCCATAAAATATCTCGGGAATCCAGGGATTTTCGGATCGAAACCTATGTTTATAAACAAAAAATATATTTTAAAACACAGCTACTAAACAGAATAAATACATATTCAATATACAGTTGACAGATAATCTCTTCAGTCTTACAGAAATTGATAAAAAAAAGTTCAGCTGTGATTAATTCTTAGAATGAACCTTCCTTTAGTGTTTTAAACATAAATCAACAGAATTAGATAAGCTCACATTTGAAACCCTCTTTCAGATCCATCTTGAAACCTACATTACTTATAGCAATAGCAATTAAAAGCACTGGCTTTCCAAAATTCAAGGTTTAATAAATTATACCCATCAGAGGTGCATTCTTCTACATGAAAAATTACCACTCTGAAACGGAAAAGATCGTTTTGTTTCTTACAACTCTTTTATGTGTATGGACGAGCGGAGAACATTAGCATGGTAAATAGTCATTTGAATTATGCATTTTGTTTTCCAGAGAGGGTGTGGAACATCATGTCGTCACACCCTATTTTTCATCAAGCAGATAAAATATGCTGCAAGCAAACCAGAAAACTCGAAATTTCTTTACTTTTAGTTTTATAGTTTACTTGTTAACTAAGATTATATGTGAGATTATAATTATCATGATATGATGTCCTTAAATCACAGATGTTGCGTATTCGATTAAATTTTAATTAATCGTACAAAAAAGGCTCTCTGAACTCTTGGATGCTGAGCTTTGATGCCATGGAATTTGAACAGTTTAGTTTATTTCGAACATTTCTAGGTCAACTGAATTAGTTTCTACTTGCGTTTAAAATCGAAGTAACATTTAATGAATAGCATTTTGTAAGGAGAGGCCAATTCTTTTATAAAATTTGAATCAACGCAAAACACCAGAATTTGTCACTGTAATCAAAAGCAAACAAAAACTATTTAATTCTGAAATCTCACTACAACGATTTAACAACGGTTATTTATTTTGAAATTTAGTATAACTTAACTATTTTAGCATATTCCGTAGTTTCCACAAAGGCATAGAAGAAAATTTCCAATAAGACGATACGCAAGAAGATCAAACTTTTAAGACAAACTATATTTGACAGTCGTCAAAAGCTGTCACGGACTAAGCAATAAAAGGTCAACGTATAAATATACTTGAAGCTAAGAAAACTGAAAAACCTATTCAACAACACAACAAAACTACTGATAATAAAGAAGCACGACTTGGTTTAACTGTAGTAGCAAAAAATATGTGCGAAACTCTTTAGTAAAGTTAATGAAATATGCAAATAAAAGAAAAACCGTTCATGAAGTAACCCTTGTTTCAAATCAGTCAAATGTTTGAAGGTAACAAGTGTGATATCATTCACCATACATTTTTTTAAACACAGAAAAATTTACTGAGTAGTAAAAGTAATGTAGAAATGAATTAATTTGACATTAAGATCTTTGATCTAAATTTTACAAAAACCAATTTGATTCGTCAAACTATATGATGGTTGTGTTTCGTCTGATAACAACTCTCTTTTTCTCGAGGGTATGAAACAAGAACTGAATCCAACAGAGAAATGAAGCATTCAATAAATATCGAAAAACATCACGTATTTCAGTCACTCAACCATCTCAGTTATTACCTAGCTCATCCATTTCCAGTTCACTAAGCATTCGTTGTGTTCCTGTTATTTTTTCGACCTGTACAATTCTGTGCTTTAGTTATGTAAGAGTAGGATGCATTGAATTGGTTAGACAGTACGAAAGATCCTCTAGGAAGTTGTTTACAGTTCAACAGACATTTGTTACCGTCGTGTCAATTTCCAGTTCACTACGCATTTGTCACGTTTCCGGTTTTTTTTTTACCTACACGATACAATGTTTTAGTTATGTAAAAATAAAAGAGTTATCGTGAAGTCGGTTAGGTAGAAGGAAAAGTTAATTTTTAGCTATTTTAGTTCAGCAGACTGTTACTACCAATCTCGTCTATTTTCACTTCACTTGCAATTTGTTGCATTCTTGTTATTTTCCTTATACAATAAGATGTTTTAGGTACTTAAGATTGTTATAAATGAAACTGTTTAGATAGGATAATTTCAATTATTACAGTTCATCACAGTTGCTACGCATCTCGCTTACTCCCAGTTAACTAGGCATTGGTAACGATCTTTTATTTTCTACTTATGCGACAGGATGTTTTAGTTATGCAAGATTAAAAAAGGGAAAAATATGATAAATATCCTTTTTACAGTTATTTACAACTCAACAGAGAGTTATTACTCATATTTTCCATTCCCAACTCACTTGCCCCTTGTTACTTTGCTGTTAGTTTCTTTCTTAGAGGTCTTAGTTATTTAGGAATAAAATGGAATTAGTTAATTTGGACTGAATGTTGGAAAAAGTTCCTTTCGTAGAAGCTATTGCTTTAGGAAAAAAAAACCACGATGAAATAATCATGTAAGAAGTGAACGAATATTATAACTACATAACCAATAAGCGTGTGGTTTAGATATCGTCCAAAGTCGTCGTTATAAGATATGAGTTAAACTTTATTTTTGAAAATTTTTATTTTCAAATCAAACATACAATAACTTTTTAAATTATTATTGTAAAATTTGTTTTTCAAATTTCTACTATAATCACTACTTTATGGCACTATAGCACTAAAATAAAGTACCATGCGAAAGTTATTGGATTGCAAGTTCTTTTTAAGCAGAAAAATGTGCTTGATCCGTATTCGTTTTATTAATGGTAAGTACATGTAATAAATCTATAATTAACATCTTATCCAAATATTTACAAGAAAAATACCATTTCTGGTAGTTTCAATGCAGTTAGATACTCATAATTAAGGATTTTTATTTCTGAACCTACGTGAATCAATATTAGTCAGAGGTGTTTGCTTAAAAGAGGATCATAGACTTCTTGCATAATCAATACTAGTAATAAATCATTGTTAAACACAACGAATTCTCTCTATAAACATTTTTATTCAATTACCATTTTTTAGACGACGGTGAAATTCGTATTTGCGATCGGCAAACTTTCTTACATGCGGAACTTCATCGAAAAGACATGTACAGCCATTTGTTTCAGAAATAAAATTGATGGAACTAACTATGAACATGCAATCACAAACTAGCAGCGATTGATGGCGGAACTATCAGCAAATAAATATTTAACAAATTAATGAGAGCGGAAGGAGAAAACGCAATATGTGCATTAAACGCATATCATACTCCAAATTTAATTAGGAAGGAAATATTTTTAATGTAAATGTAAAAGTTGAACATACATCCTTATTTTTCCTTTTAGTGACAAATTGATACCTAAAAAAATAACTTTCAGAAATGACTTAGTAGCTTAAGCCATGTGAAAAGAGTCTCTCAAAGAACCCTGCAGATAAATATTTTTTGTAAACAGTAAACTAATATTGAATAATGTTTACAAACATAAATATTTACGAAATAAAATTGACTAAATATGTAATTAGCTTCAATCCAACGGAACCGGAATATATTTAAATTAATTTGAAAGTAAATTACAGAGAATTACACTGCTGGTCCAAATACACAAAATGAAGATGTAGATATAGTGATCCATTCAGCATCGTACCATTAGTCGTATATAGCAAGCAGTCCCTGTAGTGCAAATTGATTAAAGGATAAAAAGAAATGTACACACTCTCTTGGAATACACTGGTTTTTCTAATTCAAAGAATTTTGATGTGCTGATACATCTCAATTTAGTCAATTTTGTTTTATACCTGTAAGCACACATATATGATCAATATGCATAAAATTCTTTTGATGGAGCATATTGCTTATGATGCACAAACAGCCCTATTTTGTATTAAATTAATTTTAAATTCAATAGAGAACGTTATTTTTTTTAAATCAATATTCGGCTAAAGAGAAGACAGTAAAATAAAATAAATCAATTTCATTGAACACACGAGTACAATTTAAATATATTTTTGATTACCTAAGAAAACCAACTTTTTAACTTTTTATGCAATATCAACACAAATATGTGTTAGCGTTTGCTTCATCACTTTCTCAATTTGGACGTGTCTGATCGTTGTGAAGTAATCGGTTCCATCATTGTATTTACTCTTATTTCTAAATATTTTAATTTTCAAGACTATAAATTCTTTTACTAAATCATATTTATTGGTTGAAGGTATCCAAGTAAATATTATATTGGTTAGAAAGGTCAAAACCGATTAGAAGTAATGAAGGAAGACTTCAGTTTCAGATATATGTCTTCCAAACCCTCAGAGGGTTAAAACATATTTAATAACACATTAAAGCATAAGAAATTAAAAGTTTACACATTTATTATAATGCTATAGGATTCAATTCAGTACAAACTAATTTAAAACACTATAAATCACAAATCCTTACACCACATTATAAATCCCAGCACTAGATAATATAGGACAAGACTACATAATCAGGAATTTTTCTCACATAATTTCGAATTAACATCCATCAAACAGAGGTAGAACTAAAATCCAAATCTTCTCCAACAAATAGAACGTAGAGCTACGTTACAGAAAATAGAACCCAGTTTAAGTCATTTACCCTGAAGCTAAAAATCCTTGCCGGCATTTCTCGATCCCAAATCTGATGTTCACCCCGAATTTTTTCTATTAGTCTATCCTACCAGCATTGTCGCGATAAAGTCTTTAAATCGATTATATAAATAGCCTCTCCTTCGAAAATCGAACGTGTGAATTTTCTTCTTTAAGTGGATCTACAGGAACTTCAAAGGATGGACAATGTTCTTTATCAGTTTTCAAAGTAATTAACATGAGGTCCCGAGTCAATCTAAATTGCTAATGCCTGAATACTATCCGAGCTCATTGTTGAGCGCGTGAGAGAGTAACAAAGGAAATGGTTCTGAAAAACGGAAAGCAAGAAAAAAGGCCCCATTTTCTGCTTAAATGAATTCCTCCTTAAGTTTTGTTAGGAATGTTTATGCTTATTTGCATACAAGGGGGAGCGTTCAATAAAAGGGCTTTTTTCGGTGGAATAACAGGAATCACATTCGATTAACGGCAGATAAGTTAAATAGTTGGTTCTCTTGCAGTCTTCATTAGGACATTTATCGGGAGGAAAAAAGTTGAATTAGGGACATAACTTAGCACGTTCTTTTTAAAGTCGGCCATTGTTGGATGGATAAGGAAGTGGATCAGTGCGATAGAAACTGCTTTTCTCATTTGAGTATTTGATTTCATATGAAATTTATTTCATTCTGTTGTGTTCTTTTACATACACTATGTAACTAACATAAATTTATCATTCAGTTTTCATAGAAATGTACGCAAAGAGGAATTTTTAGTGAAATCTCTGACTAAATATCAATTAACCTTTGCATTAAATTGTATGTCATAATAAATTAGTTAATTTATTTTGTCGTATTGAAACAAAGCAATCAGGGTCCTTGTGAAAAAGACTTACCCACCTGTGGGTCACACGCATACAGCCTTTCCACAATATGGATGTTTTCTAACTAGTTTAGTCCATTAAGAGCACGATAACGTTTTCTTACAGTTCTTTTAATCTATATATGTGGTGATACAGTAAAAATATGTTAAATGGAGATAAAATAAACATACACCATTCGGAAATATTCACTTGGATTTTTTAGGACGTTATATTTCAACAATATTAACATGAATAAATGACAGGGGTGATGCATACCTAATGTTACCTCACGTCCTGTTTTGAACGGTACCGTCCCGTTTTTAGGTAGTCTGTTTCTTTGTTCCCAAGCACAGCTTCGGGACGCCGAAATGTCCCGTTTTCAGAAAGTGATCAACCCACGGTAACAAGTTTAAAAAGAGGTGCGAAAAATTTAAAAACATCCGATGGTTCATTTATTTAAATGCTATTGACTGAATATTTTAATTTAATACTCGTAATCACTTCAGGCGTCAAGAATTTTGCAATTCACATTTTAAAAGAACATGTTGTTATTTTTATCCCGATCCCTAGTCAGAAACCTGCTAGCTCGCTTCGTGATTGTGAGAACGAATATACAGCTCGTGCATCTTTCTTGATCGATTGATTATTGTTTCTTTTATCGACATGTGTTATTATAGTTAATTTAAATTTCTTGTACGTGAAACCTTCATTTCAACAAATCCTAAACGTAAGTGCTATTTTTATGTGTTAACTTATAAACTCAGTACCCGTTTATAAAACACAACAGAAAATTTTAAAAAATCCTGCCAATAATTTAATTCTTATTTAAAATAAATACCAAATATACTTAAGCAAATTTGTTCTTCAAAAAATAAAAGACCACGTAAATTATTTATTTTTCACGTGTTCACACTCCACATATTCCTGTTAATTTCATTAATAAATAAAAGCTACAAAGAAATATGTGTTTTCTTGAATGCTCATACTATTACCTAAAAATTAGTAGACGTACCATTTTGAGGAAAAACATAAATAGTCACATTATGCATACTAAAACTGTGTGGATATTAGAGGCAAGAACGAAAAAATTATACATGAACTAACACGTAGGATGTGTGTGAAAGGAAGTGTGCAATCAACGAATTTAGGTATATATCAGGCTACTTATTATGCACCTTGGGACTCTATCATGGAGTGAGCAGTAAAATATATCGAGTATTTTAATAAGGAGTTCGAAGAGTCACGCACTTCGAGCAATTCCTTCACGTATGTATAAATTATTACGTGGTAGTTTAATTTTTATAATAACCTGTAATTATTTGCATTAAGTACTTCTTAAAATTATTTTAATCGATCATGGATATTAAAAAAGTACAGTTAAATAACATTCTAGCAAATTTCATTAAGTTTCGTTGTATTTTATCTTCATCAAGGAATTAAGGATATATAATTAATTGTTTTTACACTTTTATTAAGTTATTGGGACGCGTTCGAGACACTTTTTTTAAGTGTGAGACAGAAACATTTAAATAATACTTTTATGTTTTGTGTTATCAAACAACAGCATTGGGCTATTAATATTTCAAATATGTATTAATAATTTTGTAAAAATGATAATTATGTATGAACAAAGACATTTGTCGAAAACTTAGAATGTACTACATAAAAATCTGTTCAACCAGTAGGACAAATGATGTTACCAAAATAAGCTATATACATTTTTTTAGGGAATGAACTAGAATTAAAAGGATACTTAACTAAACAAAAATTTGACAAGCTATCGAAAAATTAATACAAGATTTTTCATAGTTTTACGTTCCTATTTCATAAATATGGCCGTAATTAAAAACTTCTCAACTGAGCATAATTATTCTAATTCATTCTCTCGACAATATTGTGAAGAACAAGTTCTCAAAGTTGTACGAGAATCCATCAATAACTCTGTGTGTTATAACATTTGAAGTGAGGAAATAAAGCATAAAAATTCATTTAGAGTAAAAAATAATTTGAGGTCTATCGTCTGTACTCTCTTGCTTTTACTGTTTGCGTAAACAATTTTGTTCTTCACTTCTCTTTAGAAATGTTGACGATATTTCTAAACGAGAAACCACTTAAACATTTTAGAAATATTTCTACAATTATTCTTACAAAAAAACGCAAGTTTTAAATTTAAATTTCAACAGTTTTTTAAAGGGCTATTTTTGGTGTATTCCATACCTACTTCCTGTTTTCCCACCTGGATTAAAATCTTAATATATCTGCATCTAATTAACTAAGAGAAAAAACATCAAATATATTTTGGAAAATCAAATAACTACTCTGTCAAATAAGATCAAAAACCTTTTTTGGAAATTGTTGGTCAAAAACGTCATTTTTCAACGTTTTCGGATACTTTAATATGTATTTGTTATACTTCGAACATTATGAGTAATCGAATATCGTAGTAAATTGCTTTTACCACGAAGTATGATTCAGTAATCGTTTCCATATGTTGGAAGAATTACAAAAAAGATTATATCTTGCAAAAAGGTCAAAACTGATAAGTCATGAATACGACTACAAGATGCAGAATAAATATGGACATCTAATTCTCTCTAATGGTTAAATCATGCTTTATAATATGTAAGCATAAACTTAAGATTGGGCTGAACAAAGTTTTTTTTTTTTTTTTGCTATTACATTCTTATAGTGTAGTTAGAAAAGTTGGCTAATGCAGTAAAACTAACGTGTAAAAAATGTCATCCTGATTTATTGATATCTTTTTCGTCCCCAATGGGTTTAAACTCTCCAAAAAGATCGAAATTCGTGCACTTTTTGTAAACAAAAAAAAATTGTTTACAATTATGTTCAAATAGTGCGCAATAGTAAGCTAATACAATCAATATTAACGGCAAAAAAAATTGTTTAGATCAGTACACATCTTCTGCCTCCCCAACTGGCCAAATAGCTGAAAAATGACATTTTTGCAAAATATCGACTTTTGCAATAACGGTAACAACTGGTGATCAGTTTTTTCTGCTATTTGGCCCCCGTTGGGAAGGTAGAAGATATGTACTGATCTAAGCAATTTTTTTACCGTTGCTATTGAATGAATTAGCTTCTTTTGCGCACTATTAGAACGTAATTGTAAACATTATTATTTTTTATAAAAAATGCCCGAATTTTGATCTTTTTGGAGGGTTGGTTTTCCCCTTGGGAAGGCAAAAGATATCAATAAATCGGGATGAAATTTTTTAGACATTAGTTTTACTGCAGGAGCCAATTTTTCCTCACTATTAGAATATGATAGCCATGAAAACCTTGTTTCGGCCCACCTTAATAAACATGTCTATGAGAAATATATTATAATTACTACTGCGATCTTAACTATATGTTTGAACAACAACATGCCTTTTTTTTTCGATAGTTGCTAGTTGGTTACTCTTTAGAACAGTTATTTGACAATAACATTGGATGGGTTGCACAAAAATGGTATGTCTTACTGAATATCCCATTTGTCTTGAAATCCAGGAAACACATTTTACTAAGCTCTTACTATTAAAGTACTGCACTATGTAATCACAGCAGGCGGTTATCATAGATATAACACACTTAGAATTATCGTTGCATGTACAATTTAAGTGGCTTCAGGCTCTACCCAGGTATCAGATTTATAGGTCAGCCACCCCACACAGGAGTCTCGTATACGTTACTATAACTACAGGTCTATTAGAGCCATAACTCACTGGCATGGTGTGACCGTAGCTGTGCAGCGATCTGCAGTCCTGTACATCACTTACCTGGTCTTAGCTCGCAAATATTATCTATGGGCTTTAATGATTAACTATGGAAACACTGAATACCCTACAACGAAGGGCATGTTGTTATGCATTGGAGCTGAAATTTGCATATTCTACGTAATAAACCACATGCGTTCGGTTGCTATTTGCGTTGATAGAGCTGTGAATGCTCTGGTATGTTAATTATGGGCAAACCTTATGAGCGTGACTCGATGTATCTTGGTAACAATTCAAATGTAATATGACGCTGTTTACACGTTAACAAAGTCCGTAATCGAAACATCCTCAGATTATTAATAAGTTCCTCTAAGCTGATCTCTGCGATTGAGTTAAAATATTAGAGCTTAGTTAATGGTTTTCCTATATTTTCCACCGATTCGGGAATAAGTACTATTAAGCTGCTGCAAGCTCAGAATTTTTATAGCAATCACGGTTTCAGAGAGATTTTAGTTGTGAACAAACAAACAAGATCGAAAGCAAAAATTCTACTTACGCTGCCTAAGTTAAAGTCTGTTTAATTGATAAATAATGTATGATGCGAAAGTAGCAGAGTAACTTTTTATTTCGTGGTGTAAAGGAACCATTTTACAGAGGCTGTTCGCACGCATTTTTTAGACGATTTTGGTTAGCGGTAATAAGAAATCGTTTGCTGCAAAATATATAATTGCAGTTGTACTATGTTTTCAAAAGTCAAAATTATCGTCTGCGGCTTGAGAGGTTTGTTTTTATTCAAAATGGCGTTTTTAACGAAGCAGTGGTTCGAAGGCTATATTTATAATCTTTCCGAAGAGAAATATTCATATTCCTTTTTCCAAAAACGATGTGAGAGTCATGGTTTTGTGATATCTAAAGCGTCGATACGTAATATCGTCAACAAGAAAGGAAAAAAAAAAGTCAAATTGGAGCCTTAAGTGGGACAAAAATTCTAAACAAGTATACAAGGAAGAAACGGACATCTTCGATTATTGCAAAGGTACGTTGTTTAATGTTGAAAGAAATTCCCCCTAGTCAAAGGACAGTTGCAAAATCATTAAAATGCTCGGTGTCCACTGTAAACAAAATGATAAACGTTGATTTAAATCTTAAGAAAGCAAAAAAACGCATTGTGCATCGTCTTTCTCCAAAGCATATTGCTGAACGCAGGACACTCTGCCGAATTCTACAGGGTGGTCCCGAATTCATGGTACAAACTTTAATGGTAGGTACAGGACATTGTAACAATGATTTATTGTATAGGAATGTATAGTCGCAAGTGACGCGGTGAGGCGAAAACAGGGGAAATAACGGCCGAAAGGAAAAACAAAGATTTTATTGAAAGCGTTGTTGACAAGTGTCATGTTTACAGTAATTGTTCAAAATTGCGTCCACCAGTATCGATACATGCTTGACAGCGTCGGTGGAGCGATTGGCGTACACGTTCAAAGATGCCTGGTATTTCACTCACACCTGCAGCAGCTACAGATAAGCGAGCGACGAGATCCTCATCTGAGTCAACTGGAGTCTCATAAACAAGATGCTTTAGATGTCCCCATAAAAAGTAATCGAGGCTCGATAAATCGGGAGATCGGGGTGGCCAAGGGACTGGTCCACCACGCCCAATCCATCGAGTACCAAACGTGGCATTCAGGTAATTCCGTACATCAATGCTGAAGTGTGCTGGCGCCCCATCGTGCTGAAACCACATGCGGTTACGAATGGCGATCGGAACATCATGCAGCAGTTGTGGTAACACTTCTTTCAGAAAAATAAGATAGCTTCCGCCAGTGAGCCGCGTGGGTAGTAAGTATGGGCCAATCAAAAAGTCGTTCACAATACCAGCCCACACATTAATACTGAAACGTTGTTGAAATGCATGTCGACGCGTTGCATGTGGATTATCGGTTGCCCACACATGGGAATTGTGCGCATTAAAGACACCCTCGCGTGAAAATGTCGCTTCATCTGTAAATAGCACATAATCTACGAAATCCGGCTGCAACGCACATTGCTGCATCACCCACAGGCAGAAGTTCACGCGGCGAGGATAATCTGCCGGATTCAATGCTTGTACTTTCTGAAAATGGAAGGGGTGTAAGCGATTTTCGTTTAACACTCTGCATACAGTCTGATGACTCACACCTACGTCACGCGCAACAGTTCTTGTGCTTGACTCGGGTCTATCAGCCACAATGTTCAAGATGCTTTCTTCCAGCCTTGGAGTGCGTACAGCTCTTACTCGACCAGCGCCATGTCTGTTGACGTCGAACGCACCTGTTTCACAAAGTTGACGATGTAACCGTTGAAAAATTCTATGATCCGGCATTCGTCGATCAGGATACTCCGCGCGATACATTCGTAACGCAGCTCTGCCGTTACCATTTGCACGGCCGTACATGTAATGCATGTCTGCTTTTTCTGCATACGTAAAGTCACCCATCGTCTACGGCAGCACAATTGTGAATGGCGCTTTTCCCTACTGCGATGCATCATGTTCAACAGCGGCTAGACATCTACTGCCCTCTACCGGCAATGATACCAACCGATCACTCCATTTCTCTTTCCTTTTATTTCCCCTGTTTACGCCTCACCGCGTCACTTGCGACTATACATTCCTATACAATAAATCATTGTTACAATGTCCTGTACCTACCATTAAAGTTTGTACCATGAATTCGGGACCACCCTGTATATGAGAAACACTTATCCAAAGAAAAATGGAAAAAAAATTGTCACAATAGATGAATTATGGGTGTATTTAAATGATTGCATAAAAAAAAGTGCCATTTATTATAAAAGGGGTGAAAAAAATTAAGTACATGGTTTACAGAATAGAAAGAAAATTTTTCTAAGGGATTTATGATGGTTGCTGGTTTTTCATATAATGGCAAGTTAAAAATAAAGAGAGTGGGTAAAATGTCAAGATCAACTCCAAATACTATCAGGAACATATTTTATCGCCAATTTTTCTGAATGAAATACCATCGCTTTACCCATAGTGCCATCAATCTGTGGAACTCCATCAAGACAAAGCTAGCAGTCACACATCAAAATCCACTGTAAATTTCCTAAAAGAAATGGAACAAAAAACTAGTATCAAGGCTATACCCTTCACTGATATACCTACTAAATCGCCCTATGTATCACCTATGAATTTTTGTGCTTTCGGACTTTTAAAATCTGCATTATCCAAAAAAGGCATTATCCAAACGTCGTCCCACAACCCTTACAGGACTCTGGAAAGCTCTTCAGGAGGAATGGGATATGATACCTCTTCTGACACTTCAAAAGGCATTATTATCCTGGAAATTACGGTGTCGAAAGATAGTTCAGAATAAGTTGTTTGATCAACGTCAATTGGGTTGAACTCTAAATGTCACCAAAACTTCGATGATCTACATTTTAAGGTAAACCTGATAGGTATAATAGGAGAAATAAATTAAAATCTCTAGTTGAATAGATAAACAAATATTATATGCTTTCTTTAGCACTGAATATATCTCTCATGCAGAGTAATAATAGATCAAAATCCAGAGTAGAACCTTATTAATAGAAAGGCGAGAGGTAAATAGTTCAAAGCGTAAAATAGGAATGGAACTACAAATGTTATTGCTACTGACGAAAAAAAACATTTTTGTCGCTTTCACCTTTTTCTACTATTATTTCTCAACTACAGAAGCGCTTTAAACATTATAGAGGATTTTATACAAATCCATAAAAAAAAAATCTTATGTAAACTCATAGGATTCAGTGTACCATGTTATTTATGGAACGTACAAGCCTATTTCTATAGTTTAAGTCCATTTGCTCTATTTTTACAGAGTGAAAGTAATCAGATAATTTATCTTATATATGATAAATTGTTTTCATTTTTCGGTGACTTAGCTACTTTACCCTTTTGAATAATTCCTTGGAATCCCGTGAATGTATAAAATGGAATTAACAAAGCAAACCAGCTTATATAAAGGAAGCTTTCCTGCAGAACTCTCAAAAGACGTGAGAAAGCAGAAGCACTAAGCACCCAACTAACAGGAAAATTTTAACTGTGTTAATAAATCCAGAAGCAGGCACTTCTAAAATGAGAGGTATAAATACATCAAAAATGAATAATACATTATAAATGCTAATGAAAATTATATCGCAGTTATCATTCAAAGTTTAGAGAGTTTCATTATTCATTCAGTTCACTTAAAGGTGTAATTTAATTTCCCTAAAGTATCATTCTCCAAAAGTGCATGTCCAAGTAGCATGAAAATGAAGTGGAAACCTTTTTTGAAGATCGAGACTATTCACGTGCAGATAATTCCCAAAATTCAAAGCGTTATTTGAAACTTTTAAAATTACTCCTTCAAATCGAGATATTGTAATCGGCAGTGAGACTCTTGAAATTAATTAAGTGGGATTATGTAAATGTATCATTAATTTGCAGATAGATTTCAGAAATACAGATGTAAAAGGGCCTTCTGTAGGCGAAACATTGTGTAGATTTTATGGGATTCAATTCTCATGGGTGTTAATTAATTTCAGCTTTTCGGAATAATTCGCTGTTATGGATTAATTTTTCATCTTCTAAGAATTACGTTTAAAGTTGAATTTTCCACGATATTGAAGTAAAATCTTTAACTCTAAAATCTTTGTTCGGGTATTTCAATAAGTTTAAATCTAGTATGGTCCGTGATGTCATTTCGACACCGGATCGTTTTCGACAATTTTTTGTTGCAATCTAGTAATTTCCTTTTGATTCATTTCTATTGCAACTGACAAATGTATATAGCTGCTCACACTCAAGTTGCATACCATTTCTATACATATTAATTTCTTATAAAATTCTGTTTAATCTATTACATTCATTTCACACCTATCACAAAGTGCAAAATGAATCAAAGTATTAAATTCTTCATCACTCAAATTTATCAGAGCGTATTAAATAAAATCTTCTGATGAAATTGTACAACAAAACAGTATTTGGAGGAACTATTCATTCTGTAATCACGAGTTTAAATTAGATAATATTTGGCTTGGTTTTCATTTGAAGTTTGACTTGCATTGATACATATATGCTCTCAGCTGTAGTATCTATTTATTACAAGTCATTCGTTAACTCATCATATTTTCAAACTAAGAATAAGAGTAGTTCCTCCATCTGAATTGAATTTCTACAGTACAGATTTCATAAATTATATGGTAGACAGCATGGAAACTGTGTGTTTGTTCCAAGAAAGAGTACATTTTCTGAATATTATTATTCAATTAAGTTTAGTAATCTGAATAAAATATCAATTGATATTAAATACACGAGGTTATCTTTTTGACAATAAGCATGCCGATATTTTTTTAACATACATATCGTGTGTATAATCGCTAAATCTATAAAATTAGAATACGTATGTGTACGCAACAACATGGTTATTCAATTCCAAAAGATGTATTAGGCTTTTATGACTGAGCTATTTTATGGATCATGCAAACATTATACTAATTCCTGAATCTGAATATTTTAGCATGTGATGAGATTTATTAAGCATGTTTATACTAGGCATATAAATCAATGTGCTCTGGTACAAATTGTCTTACAAGAATTTTCGAACAATTGTAAATCAGAACAAATGTAAGAAAACGAATACTATAATGAACACCAAGAACTTACATAAATGACCGGACTTGGAAAAACAATATCACAATTACTATAAAAACCTAGTTCTATAATATTTTAGAAAATTGAGAAATCAACTCAAATATTTTTGAAAACATAGTTTTACATTCTAAGAGGAGTCTCGAAATTAAGAGAGGACAAGTGTTACATAATTTTGAATCATGCCATAATATTTTAAACAATTCTAAATTTTAGTTCTCGTCATTTCTATGTCTACTGGCTTTTACTCATTTGAAATTGTGCCCATATACACAGTCCAGTCACATTAATATGACCACCTGTCAAAAGCCAGAATAACCACCTTTGGCAGAGCGGACCGCTGCGAGACGTGCAGGAAGAGAGTCAATTAGGTTTCTGAAGGTGTTCACTGGGATGTTGAGCCATGCCGATTCCAGTGCCGTGGCCAGTTACGCTACATTACGCGGTTGAGGATCCATGGTGCGAACAACCCGATCGAGGTGGCTCCACAGATTCTCGATTGGGTTTAAATCCGGTGAGTTTGCTGGTCAGGGAAGTACGGTAAACTCATACTGAAGCTCTTCGAACCACGCACATACACGGCGAGCTGTATGACACCTCGCATTGTCCTGCTGGTAGATGCCATCATTCTGAGGAAAAATAATTCGCATGTAGGGATGGATATGGTCCGCAAGGACAGATGCGTACTTGAGCTGATCCATCGTGCCTTCCACAATGATGAGTGTACCCAGTGAATGCCAGGAAAACATTCCTCAAACCATAATGTTCCCTCCTCCAGCCTGTATCCTTCCGGCAATTGTCGCAGGGTGTTTGCTTTCAGACGTTTCACGCCGTATACGCCAAAGTCCATCTGTCCGATGGAGCATAAAATGGGATTCATCGGAAAAAGCCACTTGTCGCCACTGTGTGTACGTCCAGTTGCGGTACTGTCGTGCAAATTACAGCCTTCGTCACCGATGAGCAGCAGTCAGCATAGGTGCATTAACCAGGTGTCTGCTGCGGAGGCCCATGCACAGCAACGTTCGTTCAACTGTTGTTGAGGATACACTCTTGGTAACCCCTTGGTTCATTTGGGCGGTGAGTTGCTCAACAGTTGGACGTCTATTCGCCTGAACGCATCTCCGTAGCCTTTTTTCGCCTCTGTCATCTATAGCCCGTGGTGCACCACATGTGCCGCTGATTTTGGATAATGCCATTTTGCCATGCACGGTATACTTTTACCACGGCGGCACACGAACAGTTCACAAAATTAGCCGTTTCCGAAATGCTTTCACCCTTGGCCCGAAAGCCAATAATCATGCCCTTTTGGACGTCGGATAAATCACTTCGTTTCTACATTACCGCAACGATTGAAATGCTTTCCGATGCCCTAGGACATCCTTTATATACACTCCACTGCAATGTGCTGTCACCTGCCTTTTGTGATTGCTTATTTGACGTTGACGTCGAAAGTAGGTGGTGGTCACTGGACTGTGTATTTTGAGGTTTGGTTTGTCACTCTAAGGTCATTCTTTATACTCGAGACTAATTACGTAATTACACGCTGATCTACAACTTAAAGTGTCTACATACCCTAAAAACCCCGAAAATCGTCCAAAAATTCGAATTTCAGTGCCTTTTGTTTTGGAAATGCGTACCCTATTATGTTTACAAAACTTCAAACTCAATTTCCGAAATAACTGTCTTTAGTAATATGATGCTTTATTTTTTACGGTGATAGCTCAACTATATATATATATATATATATATATATATATATATATATATATATATATATATATATATATATATATATATATATATATATATATATATATATATATATATATATATATAAATTAGATAACTAATGACTCTCTTTATAAGATGTTTTCACACTGGAATGAATTTAAGAATAAACCTATACCCTATTGTTATACAACTTGATTTTTCAAGTTATTTTTTTTACTCTTCTAGTGTACTTGTACACCTCGAAATGGATTTAAAACCACCAAAAATATCAAAGACTAAATGGTAATTAAATTTCGCATTATAATATTGTCTGTTATATTGAAAAGTAAACTTTATAAAACCTAGAATTAATCCACCAAAATCCAAGTAATGTTTTCTATAGAATGTTTAGCTGAATTTATTTTATAAATGCCTTCTCTCTAATGATTAGCAGTTAACTTCTTATAACGGTACATTTTTCAAAAACAGTTCGAGAGAGGGTATTTTATGCAATCTGTTTAACTACACACATAACATATATCATTGTAGTTGTATGTATGTGTAGTCTACGTATCCTCATTGTAGTTAATTATACATATCGAAGCACATCTCTATTGACGGAAAATAACAAGGTATCGCACGGGTTGGGTAATGATTTTTTATTTCTGGGTGTTGTTTTCATGTAGTTTAATGTAGTCACATGGTGTAATGGTATCATTCTCCATGTATAACGTCACATATTTTATGAAAACTAAATATTTTCGAAACCGATAGTCTATTAAGTGAGTAATATAGGTAGAGACCCCACTGGATAGATGGATATAATTAACTAAGCCTTCAGAACAAAGTTTGTCTCACAGGATTTCCAAGGTATTCCCTAGTTTCTTACATTGTTAAAGGGCTGCAACAATGACTCAGGGGTCATTACCGGTTATTACCGTCTTTAGAAAGTTACGATCATCAGCAATCATTCCCTTCAGTTCATTACACACACCGATTCAAGCTCAACAACTGGTCACTCATTTTCTGATGAATCAGCAATCGAACTAGTTTCAGAAGCAATTTCTATTCCAACAACACAAAATGCAGCAATGTGTGCACTTACAGAGTCAAATTTTTTTATCATGTCTCCACAAAATTTATTTCTGAAATATTTGCAGATTGACCCGGATTGATTTGTAGATTGATTCTTTATTACGTTCCCCCCCCGAGTATTTTGGACTAGATAGTTTCCTTATTCGTCAAGATCTGACGAACTTTGCTAATGACGAATTATCTAGTCAACAAGAAATTACAGACTTTTTGATGATGACGAGCCCACGATTTGGTGGCTTTTCTTTAAACGACGAGATATCCGGTCCATCAACATGTGGTCAATTTTCTTAAGGACCAGATGCATCGTTTAGACGAAACCATCAGAAAGTTTAATTAAAATTAACCATGTTTGACCTCCTTTCATTGAAAACCCCATCTCGCATTGCAAAAATAAATGTACCTATTTCTCATCAAATATTACGTTAGTTTCTGGAATTCGTTTGACCAACTATGGACAAAAGTATTTCATCACTTAACGCATTTCTTTTCTAAAGGCCTCCGAAACGGTTAAGATTTTACAGGAACTCAAAGAACTATGGTAACTCGGTTGAGGCGCAGATTAGCAACCTAGGGATTGAGAGGTCGAAATTTGATCCGCCTTGTACGTGGGGGCTGGTTCAAGTTAAATATACCATTGTCTCAAATTTCTTAAAGCTGTCATGCTGTAGAAGTTTTGAGAGCGGGGTGTCAACTCGGGTTTTGATCTCACCATATGACCTTGATGCCGTCCTCGGATATTAAATTTTTAATAAATCCCGGACCTTCACCAATATATCCGGTTGTTAAACTTCCGTGTGACCAACTATCATGAGCTGAATATCACTTTAAATTCAAGTATATGTAAGTTATGTTAAAAGATTAATTTGAAAATATTAACATTTTGAATAATTTATATAGTATATGTGCATATTTTCTTAAAAGGTTGAGCAAAAGAGAATAGTGAAATTCGAATGACTTTGTTATTATCAGAATAATGAAATTGCGACTGTGAATAAAATATTTAAAACTGAAAATATGTCGACACTTTTCTGTAAACTATAAAGCGGTATATTTTTAATCTGTAACCACGCATTGAAAGCATATTTTATTTAAGACCATTACGGGTAAAGCATTTCTAAAGTGTTGGATTCTCATCCTTCATCGAGTTTGACGCAACATAAACATCGTACTCTGACCAACTTTAAAATTTCTCATTTTATCCATTATAGCCCACATTTTTTAAACCTGACACTTTTGCAATCCTTATACAGCACTAGATGAATAATGTCGTCTATTGGTGATGTAAAAAATGACCATTCTCCTCTCTCTGATGATATTTCCTAACATTATTCTTTGCGAAGATATTATTTTTTATTTAGTTTTAGGTCGCCTTAAAAGCATATATAGTTAGAAAGGTTGTAAATAAAAATAATTCATAATATAGAGTATCTTTCATTGCTTTTCATAAGCATTCTAGACTTTCAAAGCGTTGTTGGAATGCAAACAGTAACATTTAAGTTTACGACCTAAGACAACTATTATCATAGGCTGTGAAGCAAACTGTGGAACCCGATGTAAAAATGCACAATTATTTTTTAAGCGACACTTACCTATGCACTTGAACAAGACCCTTTTTATATTCTAGTTGTAAACACGCAATTTCGTATCTTCGAACATTTTCATTTACATGTTTTATGTATAATTTATTTTGCATTTGAAATGAAAACTATCAGAAAAATGTTTACAAGACTTAAATATTTAAAATAGATACTTTTCATCAATTGTTTTTACCAGTCTCAAACAATGGATTCTTTCGTAGACTAAGGGACGGCAGCTTTATTGATTGGATCCACAGCTTTGAAATTCGATGGAAATGTATTCACTGAGAGTAATCTATCCTTTCCTTGTGATCAGAACTGTGTAATGCTTTCTTTTTTAGAATTTGTATTTTGTGTACTCTTCTCGATACCACAGAAATGTCCAATTGAATTTTTGTTCCCGAACGAAACATAGGTTGAAACAAGAATAAGGACTAGATATTTGATTTGATATTAAATAAGCAGAGAGAAGGTTCTTTTGCATTCCTAAAAATGGATGAAAAGGTATCCCCAAACATGAATCCTTCTACATGTAGAACAATGTTGGTTTTGAAACAACGGATTTTGAAGTAAACCCGAATTTCACTTTTGAATTCGAGATTGGATTTCTCAGAGAATATCCTGAAACAGAGATAAGGAAATGCTTAAGCTGCACATTTCGTTTTAAAGTACATTCTCAAAGATAGGTTTCCTTCAAAATTAAATTTCTGAATGTTCTGCAACTGGGCAAGGTTTACTAATACAGAATAATTCAATAAGTTACTAGTTGTACTTGAAGTTGTATAATTTATTAATGAGAATTTATTGTAGTGCATATATGATATCAAAATACTTATTGCTTTATCCTTCAGATTTATTGTCACGGTTTTAAAGCACAGAAGAAATTAACAAACTATTTGTATGTATATGGTAAAATGTCCTCAAACATCCGGAGATCCAAACTGAAAATCAAAATTCAAAAGTATTGGGTAATTCAAGAAACGTATTATAGAATGGCAAATTAAATGAAATTGTATTACATTCTATGCTTCAGAAGATCCTTTAAATAGAAGATAAGTATAAGTAGTATTTACATGTTTGTATGCTTAGTAAATATAAAAATTTAGTGAAATTTAAAATAAAGCTTTTATTTCAAAAAAAGGATGAAATATTCATCATTAAACACATTATAAAATCTAATTTTATTGTTGTTTCTTAGGAATACTGAAGTACTCAAAATTAAAAGAATAAAGGTATATAAAGTCCAAATTCAAGGTAAATTCAACTCAAACATTCATACCAAAACAGTTTTAATTTCATGACATAATGATAATAACAAGGACTTATAACGAGGTATAAAAACAGTTGCTTTAAATTCAAAATAATGTCGTCATCGTTCTGTAGAATGTAGTCTTCTACAATCTCCATCATGAGGATCTGAAGTTAATAGATCAGACATTTATAATAATATGCAACTGCCATCAGCTCATGATATAATAGTGTAGTACATTAAATTTTAAAAGAGTTTTTTTTTATTCGAAGATTAATTTTTCACCTTTATCTACCCTCGTTTTAATTTTTTCTCCTTTGCAATTCAGTGTTGAAATTTAAATCATTCTTCTAAGTACAAAAGAGTAAGAAAAACTGCATTTTTACTAACATTAGTCATAATTTATTAATGTTTCTGACAAAATGCAAGCCTTAAGACATAAAAATTACGTTTCAACTTCTCTTCCGTCTTTTTAGTTCGATTTAAAAATACACCAGAATAAGCATTAGTATAATTTATAAATACCACAAAACTTCGTTTGATATCCACTAAATTTTTTGACAGAGAAGTATCATTTTTTAGCATAATTTAAAAAGTAACAATCCAAGACTAGGGAAATTTTAAAGCCCCTCTGCATCTGAATTAATTTTTGTGTAATTAATCTAAGCATATATGTAAACATTTAATGTTGAAATTCGAAATAAAAATACATATAAACATACGATATTCCCTTCGTAACGCTGTCTTCATAAAATAAAAACGCTGTTTTCATTGAAAACAGCTTTTCTGAGATTATTGGCCCTTGTCCAGCAATACGTAGATCGTCGTCCATTGAACAGAAATAATTAGTTGGCATCCAACAAAGGGCGATGCCCCAAGAGTTTTTGCCTCATAATGATATAAAAATAGTATTTTTACGAAACATACTCCTTAATGGTTCTTCTGTGCAGATATAAATCTATTTCTAACGGATTCAACGTAAAATAAATACATGATTGATCAAGTTTTTATTTGAGAAAAATCAATTTTAATGGATAAATAGGTAAAAATAACCGCCATTACAGGTATTTACTTACTTCAAAATATCAGTGTGCTTGAATTGTAATAGTAGATTTTAATTCATCTTATTAAAAGGGAGGTACACACTCTACTGTATACAATCTAAAATGACAGTTTTTTCAGGTTTTCGGTAAAACTATTTAAAAGTTGTTAATAACATAAATTTGTAGATAAGGAGACATTTTTCATTTTTATAACATTATATCTGGTAATGAGGTGGTTATCCTAATACTAACTTAGAGACTAGGAAGCATTAAAGGGAAAATATTATACTAACTTCAGAACAAGGGATTCGAGTTTATATCAAATGGTCTCATACGTAACAATGCTATTGATAGGGCTTCAGCCTCAATTTTGTAAAATACAAAATGCTACACTGTATTTTGTTATGCACCATGTCCCAAATTCCACTTTTTTACGTCAAAAAATATCTCTATGTTGTTCTAGAACATTTTCAACACATCTGCTCCAATTCTTCTTTCTTTGTAAAGGTTTGAAAAATGCAATAACGCTGAAAGATATACAGCTGGCAGAGTGAAGTAGCATCTAAGACAAATCATTGTTCGCTATGCATAACTGTTCATCTTGAACAAAGCATGCACTCTTGCCCTGCTGTAAAGTCTAATATGAGAAGCATTTTCAAATCACCCAAGTCTGAACCAAGTCCCACTGAAAACTCAACTGACGGGATTTTTCTTTCCTACCGAAGAATATTTTGCGAAGAACTTTGAAAAAATTCAGACAATTTGAAACTTCTTCAAATTGAAGTTACCAACAGAAGGAAAAAAAAACAAGCATAGCCTGATGAAATTGCAAGAGAGTTCAGAGTCTTAATCTTCTTCAAATAGAAGTTACCAACCGAAGAAGAAAACATGCATTGCCTGTTAAAATTGCAAGAGCTTACTGTGGCACTCTAACTAAATAGACATTAATAGAGACTACGAGTCAAGATACATGTGTTCGTACCACTACGATTCCTATTCCATTCTATCAGTTTAGTAGCAAGGCAAAGTCACATCAAAAGCATTGATCTACAGAAATGGTACTGGTATTGTATACATTATTTTACATAGTTTGAATGAGTTTAAAATAATTTGCATATTAGTGTCGTATAGAAAAGTGATAGATTAATTTGTTTAGTCTTAAGTTTTCAAAATGGTATAGTTTGAGTGTGAGCTCCATTCTTCAAGATAGGTTAAAAGTTGAATTAACGTCATACTGGTGCAACGTAAAGTACTACTCACGACGGTCCGGATCAATAAACCAATCTTCAAACTGAACCAATTATTACTCTGTCCCAGTAATGTTGGAACATTTAATTTTTTACCCTTCCTCCCAGACCTCTAGAACCTTTACCTAATATCTTTACAACTTTATTTGTTTAAACATACCCTTGCTATAATTTAACAATGCTCATATAATTCAATTCATGTTCTTTGTTTGTCACTGCAGCCTGCCCAACCGAAATTGGAGCCACTCATGTAGTAATGCTAATCTATACAAGTATCTAAAGTACTTCATACAGATAGCAGCTTCATTTTTAATAACAGATACGTTTTAAATTCACAGAACATATTTATGTCGTGAATGCACTTGCCCACTTCCACACATAATCCTATGTTAGACTTTAATACTCCATACAAGAGAAAATTCGTGAGTTCTTTCAGAACGTTTTCAAAAGAGCAGTTATTTTAATGATATGTCAACCTCTTTGTCTCATTAAAAATCATGATTTTTAAAAGTGTAACTGGAAAAGTGCAGTTGCAGCAAAGACAAATCTCTTCACAAGATGCAAATCTATTGCTCCTGAACAAAACATGCTTTTTCGACCTGCTATAACCCGAAGTTAAACAGAATTCATATGTCACATGATCCAGCTTGTCATTGAAAATTGAATTGACTAAATGTTTCTTCGCACACAAACACAAACAGAATCAAGAAGGTTAAGAGAAACTTTCCTAGATCCCCAGACATGATCTGAAAATGCTTCAAATATAAACTACCTTCCGAAGAAAACAATAGACTTCGCCCTCCAGAATTCCTAGAGACAATTGCTCACGATGGCCCATTCATGGAAAACACAATGAAAGAAGAATAACAATGATGCATCTGATTGTGGCACTACGATTTTTATTTTATTGCATAACTGAAGCAGCAAGGTATAACGAATCTAACATGAGGTTGGGAATCAAATTATTAATTTCTGTAGCGTTGTTAATATAATTCACATCCAGATAGGATCCTAATACCTTACAAATATATGAATCAGTAAAAAAAAGAAATAACCTATTGATGTTTTATAAACAATTGATCTGTTTAGTTTATTACATATTTTTCAATAGTGTGTTAAATAAATATTTCATGCTAAAAAAATTCGTTCGTTTGAAAACACCTTAAATAGATCTGGAGTCTGAATTGACTGTCTCCAATGTTTCATTGAAGAGTTTAAAAAATACAATGACTGAAGAAATGCAGCTGAAGCGTGCAGTAACAGAAATCCTATATTTGGACAAATACAAATCATACATTCGTATCAGTACTTCATCGTATTGTATCAGTCGATTACAATACTTCGTATCATTATTGTAATCGACATCAGTACTTCAGGTGAAAAGAAAATGTACGTGTTTCAAAACTTCTCTTAAATATAGCAGTTGTTTCAATGCAATATTTAAGAGAAGTCCCCGTCTTTGTCTCATTTATAAAATGCTGTTAGGGCTAGTGCAATAGAATTAATAATGTTATCAAAATGGTATAGTTTAAAAATCAATACTTCTATGAAAACAATTTCGCGTGTTTTATCAAAACCCACCTTCTATACAGCAGTTGTTTCAACTCGATTACTCACTCGCTGTCTCATTTAAAAATACACAATGACTGGTAAAATGCAACTGGCAAAGTGCAGAAGCAGCAATGGCAAATCGCTGCCCACTATTCGAAGCTGTTTCTTTCAAACAAAGCATGCTCGCTCGGCCTGCTATAAAACCCAACTTAAGCAGCATTCACACATCGCCTGAGCCAACCTGTCACTGGAAATTCGCTTGAAGAGATTTTTCTTTCACTTCCAAAAAGGTTGCGAGAAACTTTGAAAGATCCCGGACAATCTGAAGCTGCTTTAAATAGAGAGAAGACCTTACCTACCAGAATCGCAAGAGACAACGGCTCACGGTGGCCCCTGCACTGAAAGTCCAAAAAAAGGAGGCAGAGCGAGTTACGATGCATGTGTTTGACACTGAATAGTAGAAGGAAAGTCGCACGCCTTGAAATCGAATTACCTTTCTTTTCTTATCCTGGAAAAGCGGATTTAGATGTCTTTGGGAATCACCCCTGAAACGCCGGAGTGTGTTTCAAGTGAAGGAAAAAAGTGTTACGAACTGGGTCTTTGTGAGCGAAGAGTTTTGTCTAAAGATGCTTATTTGCTTGTATATTCTTTTTCAAAAGAGGAAAAACTTCGAAGTATTTCTAACTAGAGTTTTAATGTTGGAGTAAGTGCATGGAAGGAGCTGTTGGTGGGCAGTTTTTTCGCTTCTGCTTTTGGAATTCCTGGGAACTGGATAAGGATGTTAAAAGGGAACTTTGTTGTGAAAACAATGCATTAAGGCGCGGGGATGGAAAAAAGACAGGAACTCCTTCTTCCACGAGCACCTAACAATTGCTAGCATTTTTAGATTTCACTACAGAGTTAGATGTACGCTTTTGTTTAAAGGCCTGTATTTTCTAAGAATTCTGGTAAACTGTTTTTATTCCATAGATCTACGCACGAAGAAGTGTAAACTATTTCTATTTTGCACATCATCGGCGAATAAGCTACTATACAGAATATTGTTGCATTTAACTTGTTTTAGAAAGACTATTGAAGGTGCTCACTAATTTGCTTTTTAAACCACATTTTTGTTCAATATAAATTGTTTATTTGTTTTTTATATGATTATTGCATTGTGGAATATGAAGAAACTGGTGATAATATTGTGAAAATAGTCGTTTGTTTCCTCAATAAACATCACGTTTAAAGAGTATTTAGTGTAGATTTTATTTTGTGGTTTGACGCTATACATACAATTTTATTTGGATTTATGTTTAAAGTTGCTAACTTTACATTTGTATAATCTCATTTTAGTTATGTTAATAATTCGCCATATCTAATAATAAAATCTCCTTTCAAGCGGTTTAATTGAGTTACAAACCTAATGTCACAAAATATAGGTATTACTACACAAAACATTTCCATTGCTGAAAAGTAAATTTATCCTGGTTATAAAGAAATATGCAAGTATGTAGTTGATAAATTCATGTAACCTTCAGATTTAACATTAAACAAGGTTTGTCCTGTAATTCTGTAACATATGTATTAATTAAATGAACATTTATTTTATGTTCTCAATATGTGTAAAAGTTAAATAAACACATTTATGTTATGTTTTCAATGTATGTGTGTTTGATTTAAATTTAAATTTTTGTCAATGTTCATTGATTATGTAAACATTTATGTTTACTTTTTTCTAGATTCTTGTATTAATTAAATAAACATTATTGCTAGGCTCCAAATTAAGTGAAATTGACATTTGTGTTCTGTTCTAAATGTATGTATTAATAAAATAAAATTTATGCTACGTTCAAGTATGTGTATTAATTAAATTATTATTCATGATGTTCTAAAAGTATATCTGACTTCTATAAAATTCATAAAGATTTTCCTATTCAAATTCATCTTTTCATTTTAGGAAGTAGCTCTTAGAAATTCAAGATCTAATGCTTCACGAAATGCTCAACATGCTGTCCATTTGATGTGAGCAGTATGATGAAATAAAATAAGTTCTCAAATCGTAAACAGACCATACAATCAGTGCCACGGCAAATCTTCATCACAACCATTACATCATCCCCTCCTGTCCGTTGGGCAAAATCCCTTTTTATCTATTCAGTCATCATTTGGCATAAAGTTGCAACGTAGGAAATCTCATTCCACACACACAGATGCATAAAAAAAATGCGAGTCTGCATACGGGAAGAGGCATATCGGATTTATGGGTGGTGGCAGAAACACGAGGATTTTCATCCAAATGCAAGCCATCGTTCATTTCTATGCATACATCCCAGTAAAAAACGTCGTATATTTTAGGAGGCAGTGCCACCAGCGTTGGACAAAGAAGCGGGGGCCCATATCGCTAACGTCCAATTCCACCAAAACGTGGCTTACGATTACAGGACCCTTTTATTGCCGGATACACACGAAAGTTTCGTGTTATTTTTTCTATTTGCTAACCGTTATGAGAGGCAGGGGTCTCCGGTGCCCCATTAAAATAAAAGAGCATAAGAGCCAGATAGCCTCAAGGGAACGCCGGCTGACATTAGTCTCCCGTTGCTCGTAAAAACTTATCATCCATCCTCTTGTCTTCACCCAGCGCTGGCTCGTGAGGGAAAACAATTTAGTTGAGGGTTTGACTTTTTTCACCGTTTTGTGTTGTTGTTTGTTCCCCTTAATATCGCTCGTGCCTCGTGATATAAACTTCTGCTTAGTGTGTGCATCGTTTTTATTTTCTGTCTTGTTCCATTCATTTTGAGCGCGCGTGTGTGCGAATATACATAAACACAGGATCGGTTTTGTAGACAAACGCTGAGTGTTAAATCATTCATCGGCCATTTTCTTTATGGGTACTTAGTAAAGTGATCGTGGCACGTACGGTATATGCAGCAACAGTTAGGATGGGTCGGTTGGTGTATAATGCTTGGAACTTTCTGTAATGCTACACATTTGTTGTTTTGAGCAATCCGTTCGATGCACCTTAGGGTCGTTGGGTATCCGTTTATACAGCATTTTCCAAGTAACAAAATGATGTGATTTTTACTGATCGATGATTTTATTTTAATTACTGGTCATCCTTCCTCTCTTCTAAAACTAGCAATTGATCGCAAAGAAAAACAATGCTATTGTTGGTTTGATTTTAAAATTAATTTTGCTTTTACTCATAACTGCTGTGTCACAAACCATCTCGTAACTAGTGTGGAGAGGTCTCACAGACCTCGTTCACTAAAGTGCGTATAAAGTTGATTAATATAAAATTTTAATGAAATATTCTTTAGATAGCTAATATTTATACATTTTAAATTTAGGTAATTCCATTTTTAAAATGAAATATATTTTATATTACTATATAAGTTAAGTACATTCCGTGTTTTCTCAGGCTCAGCTTTCGGACCTAATTTTGTAGGACGTTTCAACCCTGGAAACTGTAAAACCATGTTGTGTTTTGGACTTTGGTGTTCTAACGGCAAGATTAAGTTCCCCCCTTCCGGACATTCTATTCTAAGTTAATTTTTCCTACTTAGAAATATACTTCTTGTGAAGACGCAATTGAAATGTCTTCTGTCCTCTGATGAAGAGACCACGCGGAAAATGCAAATAGTGTAAAATACGAAATAGTTTGGGAAGCCAAACCAGTCTTGGAATGTGTCTTCTGTTGGACGTAGTAGAAAGGTACTGAATAGGACAGGGACCAATATTCACTTTAAGGAGTGGAAACGACGTGTCAAAAATAACTCGTGGTCTGTGAGACCCATGACAACAGTTAAAGTTTAATATGGGTCGAATCTCGTGATATAAGCTTCTGCTTAGAAAGTGTATCAGTTGTTTTGTGCGTATCTCTGTTTGCTTATCTTGTGCGCGAATGTGTGCCAATATAGGTAATCCTAGGATCGATTTTGTAGACAAACATCGGAAGATAAATCAGTCGTCTGCCTTATTTTATGGGTATTTAGTAAAATTATTGTTTTATGTGAGTATACAGCAACAGTTAGGATGACTAGGTTGGAAGACAATGCTTGAAAAATTTCTGTAATGCTGCGTGTGTCGTTTGGAACAAAATCTTAAATGCACCTAAGGATTTCGGACTATAACTTAATATTAAACTTAAACAACTAACAAACATATGTGATTTCAATTTCTGTAATTGTATAGTTAATGTACCCTTATCCTCTTGTCCAATTCCAGCACGTGTTCGCAAAGGAACGTAATTCATTTGATGGTGTGATTTCTTAAAATTGTATTTTAATATTGCTGGTTTCTCGTAATAGAAACTTCTGTTTAGTGGAAGTATCGGGTTTTTTTTTTATCTTGGCACTTTGAGCTCGAGTTAGTGAGAATATACACAAACACAGGATCGGTTTTGTTGGCAAACGCCCAGTGTTAAATCATCCATCGGTCGTTTTCTTTATTGGTGCTTAGTGAAGTGATCGTGGGATGTATGGCTTATGTGAGTGTCAGAAGCAACTGTTAGGATTGGAAATTTATGTAATGTATGTCGTTTTGAACAGTCGGTTCGATGCACCTTAGCTCATGAGTATCCCTTAATACTGAATTTTCAAAAGAGCAAATTTTCAAGTTTATATATTTACGTTGTTTTTCATTAGTGATCAACCATCCTTTCTGTTTTAACCCAACTTTTATACATGAAGGAAAACTATATATTTAACTGTTTCATTTTTGTCGTTATTTTGTTTTGTTGTTTATTTCATTTTACATCCATTGTGCCTCGTGAAACAAACTTTTATTTCATTCTTTGAAACATTTCAAAAATTTTATTGGTTGAAATAATAGTAGAAAAAATTCTATTAGTTGAAATAATCGTGAAAAACTTGTTATTGCTTGAAATAATCGTAGAAACAATTTTATTGTTTGAAATACTCATAGAACATATTATATTTGTTGAAAGAATAGTAGAAAAATTCCATTGGTTGAAATAACAGTAGAAAAATTCCATTGGTTGAAATAATAGTGGAAAACATGCTATTGGTTGAAATAATCGTAGAAACATTATGTTTCTGAAAAAGGTAAAAACTGGTTAGAAATCATGTATGGAAAACTACAGTTTGTAGAACAAATATTCGGCTGAACTAAGTTAATGAATGTTATATGTTAATGTTATATGTTAATGTTATATGTTAATGTTATATGTTAATGTTATGCTATAAGTTAATGTTATATGTTAATGTTATATGTTAATGTTATATGTTAATGTTATATGTTAATGTTATATGTTAATGTTATATGTTAATGTTATGCTATAAGTTAATGTTATATGTTAATGTTATATGTTAATGTTATATGTTAATGTTATATGTTAATGTTATATGTTAATGTTATATGTTAATGTTATATGTTAATGTTATATGTTATTGTTATATGTTAATGTTATATGTTAATGTTATAAGTTAATGTTATATGTTAATGTTATGTTATATGTTCATTTTATATGTTCATGTTATATGTTAATATTGTTGATGTTATATGTTCATTTTATATGTTCCTGTTATACGTTCATGTTATATGTTCATATTATATGTTCATGTTATAAGTCCATGTCATATGTTCATGTTACATGTTCATGTTATATGTTCATGTTATACGTTCATGTTATACGTTCATGTTATACGTTCATGTTATACGTTCATATTATACGTTCAGGTTATATGTTGATGTTAGATGCTGATGTTATACGTCAATGTTATATGTTAATGTTATATGCTAATGTTATATGCTAATGTTATATGCTAATGTTATATGTTAATGATATATGTTAATGTTATATGTTAATCAAGAAACCATCTGAATCGAAATTGTATTTTATTGTAATATGAACGTTTCAGAAAATATGAATGTTCTTAGTGAAGATCATGTATACCTTCCATCACCACGTGTATGTATGGACATGCATGTATACATTGTATGCACTTGACAGTTCCTGGTGACTGTCTTGACGATGAATTTCGTCATTAGCTGAACTGAATCAGATCTTGATGAACGAGATATCTCATCATTAGTAGAAAACTGACCAGATCTTGATGAACGAGATATATCGCCATTAGAAAAAAAACTGACCAGATATTGCTCTTGTTATCTTCAAAAATTGGCAATGTATTAAAGATATTTCTTCGTTAGCAAAATTAGCCAGATCATGTTACATGTGATATTGAAAACCACTAGTGGGCTAACATTTTTTTTCTTATGTCTATCACTATCTTATTTGGAGTTTGAAAAAACAAGAGGCAACCTGAAGTCTACTTGTGAAGAAGCACTTAGTACGTGAGAAGCCAACTATACTTCTAACAAGTACAAAATCAACCTTTCAAACTGCTGCTATTTTAACTTAGAACTTACAGAGTTGATGATTGAGTTTTCAGGATACATTGGCCATTCATGGCTATGATGACAAAAGGCATACAATATCAAGCAATGAACATACAATCAAATTGAAAGTTTTACTGACACATATGAGAGAAACACACCCAGGGTGGAATCAAACCTGTGCTGCCTACAGAGTGGCAAATGAATGCTGTGATCAAAATACCAATTAGGAGCCATGCACGAAATGTAATTTGTTGGTTAATTATTGTGTTTATGCACCCGCATTCAAATAAATGAAATGTGCAAGACATAAAACTGCCTACTATGTGAGATTTAATCTATATCCTTATAAGGAAATCAATAATTTTAACTTACTGAATGAATTTTTTACAACTTATGAAAAGATATGCAGAGTTGAGTCACATTATTTTGACCATCCCCTGACTCAGACTTCAACAAGGAATAGTCTGTGAAATGCGCGGCGCATTGGGCTATCTGGCGTTGTGGGTATAAAAGTTGGAAACATAGGCCATCTTGGATCGTATCCTACGATGCTTGTGATGGGTAAAACACGCGACGTATCTGATTTGCAAAAGGGAATGATTATGCCAAGGGCGGCAGTATTTCGGAAAATGCACAGTTTATAAACTGTTCGCGTGCTGCTGTTGTGAAAGTGTACCGTGACTGGAACAAAGGCACCATTTAAAATAAACGTTAATTGCAGTGGTGCAACACGTGCCATTGATGTGCGGGATGAACGTCGGTTACGACGGTGAGTGAGGACTAACATACATGCAACGTTGGAGAAACTAACGTGTCAAAGGAAGCAGGGGGACTTCTATACGTGTGTCTAAATAAGACGACAGTACAGAGAACCCTAGTACGTATGGGGCGCCAAAGCAGACAGATGGTCACTGCACCCATGCTGATGAAGTTGCATCGGAAAAAACAGCTTCAATTTGCGAAGCAATAGCAGTACTGAACTGCTACTGATTGGCAAAGGGTTGTCTTCGTGGACGAGTCACGTTTTATGCTCTATCGAACGGCGGTACGTTCACGTGTCCGACAATAAACGCCCGAGAACAAACACTCTGCAACCATTGCTCGAAGAACACAATATGGTGGTGGAAGTGTTATGGTGCGGGTAATATTTTCATGGCATTGTATGGGTTTTTTCGTACTTGTGGAAGGTACACTCAATTAGATTGGGTTATGTATTATATATATATATATATATATATATATATATATATATATATATATTGGTTCTTTATAAAACCGTCTACAATTTATATACTTGTTACATTACTTGTAATCAGCTCTTGATATTTCTAACAAATAAATCTAACAAAATATGTCTTTAATGTTTTAACTTTATGAGGTCTACTTTCCTAATGCCTCGGAATCTGCTTTGCATTTCATTCTTATCTTCATTTTTCTACTTTAGCTTCTCATTGGGAAAATATCACGTTTCCGACAATAAACGCAGCTAGTTATTTGTTCTTCCACTTAAACACAATTCTCTTTGCTGCATTATTTCTATCTGCGTAGTTTTTCCCTATCTAAAAGAGTCTGTATATTTGCATAGCCCTAAATCGATTCGTGTAATCGAAATAAATATATTATTCAAACGCGGAACATAAAAATCCGATTTTTAGCCTTACGTTTTCCATTCTAGATGTGCATGCTTTACTTCTTTTGCTCCATACATCATGTTTTAGTTTTAGCTTTATTAGCTATCTTCTCTTCTTTCAGTAGGGCTCCCGAGCGGTTTTTAGGATACTTAAGTATATAGACTTAGTGCATGAATTGAATATTTCCTAAGTATATCGCCTGGGTTCGCAAATGTTATTTTTATGCGCATAGAAAGAAGAGGTTTATTGAAATTTTTGACATTTTTCAGCAGGCTATTATGGCGCGTGTAAAAGAGATGGTCCTTTCCAAGTTTGTTCTTAACAGGTGATTTAAGATAATCCCCACGTTTTCTAAACATCGGATTTAAAAGAAGGCTGCAATAAAGAGTGAGGCTTTTAAGGTTTTATAGGATTCTGCCATGATACTGCAATCTAAGAGAAATGTCGGAAATATTCAAATAGGAATAAAGAATATTCAAAATGATCCAGAGCATACATCAGTAACTGTTCCGACGAGCCATGATGTGTAACTTAGGGAAAAAACTGTTACAGTTAAAATTAGATCCAGAGGTGATTTTATAAAACGTTATCTGAAGCAAGGTCGATTCAAGAAAATCCTATCTGGGTTAATATTTAATCACCTGTGAGTGCTAAAGTTTTGCGTTTATATTTGACTATCTATTCCTGTATGTTACAGTGGCGTCACGTGGTTTAATACAATATATAAGGACTATTAGATTTAAAACAAAATGTAACGACAAACTTCATTGCGTCTATTAGAAATTGGGAAAAGTGAAACAAGCACTATAAATGGCTATGGAATGTGTGGACTTGCTTGTATTGGTTAGAGAATTTATTATGCAGCTATTCCTTACAAAAGCGGATCCAGCAAGAACAGCGATAGACGATGTGAACGCCAGAAGTGCAAGAACTTGTGATGCACGTTCTCATAAATGAACGCAACAGTGCAGGTACCACCTCTCGTGACCAGTAGCACCGTCTCTTGAGTAGCCTTGATTAACACTTATACCAGGACCAAATTCCTGAGATCGAAGCTGTTGAGTACCACTCTCCTAAACATTTACCATCTATTCACTTTTAACTACTTACAACACATATACATACTGTCACACTGCTACTGTGAAATTAATCACGCGTTCTGTTGGACTGTTGTTTAATTGTTCTGTTGGACTGTTGTTTAAGTGTTCTGTTGGACTGTTGTTTAAGTGTTCTGTTGGACTGTTGTTTAAGTGGTTGGACTGTTGTTTAAGTGGTTGGACTGTTGTTTAAGTGTTCTGTTGGACTTGTTTAAGTGTTCTGTTGGACTGTTGTTTAAGTTTTCTGTTGAACTGTTGTTTAAGTGTTCTGTTGGAATGTTGTTTAAGTGGTTGGACTGTTGGACTTGTTTAAGTGTTCTGTTGGACTGTTGTTTAAGTTTGTTTTCTGTTGAACTGTTGTTTAATTGTTATGTTGGACTGTTGTTTAAGTGTTCTGTTGGACTTGATTAAGTGTTCTGTTGGACTGTTGTTGAAGTATTCTGTTTGACTGTTTTTTAATTGTTCTGTTGTACTGTTGTTTAAGTGTTCTGTTGGACTGTTGTTTAAGTGTTCTGTTGGACTTGATTAAGTGTTCTGTTGGACTGTTGTTGAAGTATTCTGTTGGACTGTTGTTTAAGTGTTCTGTTGGACTGTTGTTTAATTGTTATGTTGGACTGTTGTTTAAGTGTTCTGTTGGACTGTTGTTTAAGTGTTCTGTTGGACTGAAAGCTTCAATGATCAAGTATTGTTACATGCCAGATTTTCCAAAATGTTATTGAGAAATATAATACTCTGTATTTACACAGTATGGACATAAGATGTTTTTCAGAATAATGCTTTATTAATATATTTCGTAACAGGAAGCCCTTTCGTTTGCCTTGTATTACAGATGCAACAAGTCGAGGCATACTTTTCACAAGTTATCTGTAAGTATGGGCAGGAATAGCTCGACAAGCCTCTTGCAAGGCTGTGAGAAGAGAATGTTGTGAAAGCGGGCGTGCGTAGATGTGTCGTACTTGTCGCTCGAGTGTGTCCCACAAGTGTACGATCGGATTGCGATCGGGGCTCTGAACAGGCCAATCAAGCAAATTCACCTCATTTTCAGGAAACTAGTCCAGCACACGTTTTGAAGTATGACATGGATATCGATGCTTTGGGAAGAAACAGCCATCATCGCCGTAATATTGTCATAGTGTTGGTAAGGCCAAATTATTCATAACTTCGAGGTACACGTCAGCGTCTATGGTACAAGTTACATATAGCAATGAGCCGATTCCTAATCAGGACCACCACACACAAAGATGAATCCTTTTCTGAATGTGAAGATGTTAAACATGAATTTCTGAGTGTCCAAATTACTTTTGTCCATATAGTGTAAATGTCCTAAGGGTAAATAAAAGTTCTACTTTAACCATAAATTCACTTCACTCCTCTGTCAAGGTTATTAGTTTTTAATTTTTTTTCCGACTTTGAGTAAAAAGGGGTATACAAATATTTACTTTGTTTCGCATTGGAGGTTTGCGTCTGTGAGGTGAGTTTAGTTAAAATACACTCATAAATGAGAATGGTATTTAACTGCTGCTGGGGAAGGTAAGTGATCATTCTCGCACTTACCTTTGCGAGTGATTGGAACGGTTGCTGATCTAATCGAATTTGATAGAGGGAACATCGTAATGCCACGAAGACTCGGAACGAGTATCAACGAAACTGCACGACTGGTAGGTTGTTCACCATCTGCCGTTGTTAGTATTCATGCAAAGTGGATAAATGACGGTGACACCAGCAGTAGACGAAAAGGTGTTAGTCGTCCACGTGTCATCAAAGAAAATGTACTCAGATACCATCCCGTTTGGTAAAGCAATATCGGCGTCAGACAGTGGCTCAGCTGACAGCCCAATACAATGAACGTCTAAGCGCAAGTGTTTCGGAACACACAGATCAGCAAACACTGTTGGATATGGGAATCTACAGCATACATCCGACTCGTGTGCCTCTGGTCACCAAGCGTCATCGTCAACTACGCCTACAGTGGACCCGGGAACATCGAGACTGGACCATGAATCCGTGGAAGAATCCACAAGAATGGGTAGTTTCGAGTTTTGGTTTCAGGTTAATGCACCCCGGCTGTTTGGTTATTTTTTGTTATTTTGTGTGTGTTATGTTATATATATATATATATATATATATATATATATATATATATATATATATATATATATATATATATATATATATATATATATATATATATATATATATATATATATATATATATATATATATATATATATATATATATATATATTACCTCTAAAGCTCGAGAGCTGTTAATGTGCACATTAACGGCTTCCGTATCGTTAAAGTTCAAAAGTTTGTTTCTCTCATTTCCTTTCCCTACACAGACCCTGTAAGATGTGAGAGAAAATGTGAGATAGTTTGTCCATGCCGAAGAATTGTGTGACATATTGTATTCTACTCATTTGTCAAGTGGTCACGTTGGAAGAGTCAGAATGATCAAGCAATTAAATACACTTTATTAAAACATAATACAAGCCGAAATAGAAAAGTTTTTGGATTTAGGCGAACATTGTCAATAAAAACAAAAGAGTGTGAAGGGATTGTTGTAAAGCCGATTGTTTCATCGCAATTCAATCGCAGATGCCAGGTGAATCTCACCGATTACTAATCTCAAGGAGATGGAAAGTTTGAGTTAAGTTAAGTTAAATAACATTATATTAATTTCACTTCATTGCTTAATGTAAACATTTTAAGTACAGTTAAATTCTTATAATAATCGTATTTAGACTTATTCCGGTAAGTATTGGCATGCAAATGATTAACCACAGAAATGTTTTTGATTTAAAATGTCAGAAAATACGGATATAAATAAGTTTAAATTGCACGAAAGTATCATTTGTATAAACATACATTTTCTCACTTTCAAATAGATAAATTGTAGCTGATACAAACGAATGTTTATTTCATATATTTTTGTTTCCATCAGTGTTTTAAATAATATTACTTCTTTAGCACTATACGTGTTCTGTAGTTTCGTCTATTTCCCACGAGATTCCCATTTGTATTTCAAAACTGGTTGGAACTATTAGAAGACTTAATTTCAAACAAGCTTTATGTTTTGAAAAGCAGCTTGTTGTTTTTAGTTTATTTAGACTGTACTGTTTAAAAAATATTGAAACTAGTATTTTAAATTCATTTACGTTTGGAGGAAAAAGTTTTCAAACATCATGATTTATGAGAAATAGATTGGCCTTCGACTTTTAGTTAAATGAAGACAAATTTTATGAATCGTATGATCTACTCAATCAAATCAATACGCCACATTAATCATAATATTCATGGAATGGATTATGAGGAAAGCCCAGATGTTCGTAGATTAGTTTCAACTTAACTGCATTTGCAATTAATTTATCCTGCACCGAAATTGATAATAGTCACATGCAGTGGCGGACATGTTGAGTGATCGAGAAACAATTATGGGAATCTTATATACATTAGGATTTTGTGGCATGTGTAAATTAAAGCGTGTATTGATATATTTAAAAGTATTTACATTTGAATATGATAAAATCGATCACAGAAAAAACTAAAAACAAGCCTTTTTTTGGTTTTTATTTAAATTATAAAATATTTTATCAATAAAAATTTGTAATATAAAGTAAGAGAATACAAATGATAGATATATAAATTAGTACATAAAATACTATTTTTGTTCTATGAGCATTACGTGATTTTGTAGTTGTGAGTTTTACATTTACCCCACAGCAGATATATAATGCCTAAATAACCATATCCATGCAAATGGTTTTACTAATCCTAAAACGACTACATTGGTAAAGAAGATGAAAACAGGTTGGAAGTCATTTAGGGAAGATTTCAGATCAGATAAATGAGTGTGCTCCACTCAGCGAGTTAATATATTCTGAACAATGAAAGATAAGCTTCACTTCACTCCTGGAGTAAATCCTTATATTTTCTTTATGAAAGATCCATAGATTTAATGTTTTAAAAGTACCTTCCTTCGTTTACCATTACGCTGCGGCAGATATATGTGTGTGTGTATGTGTGTGTGTACTGTGGATGTTATCCCTCTTTTAGGTGACCTCTAACATCGATCACCATTTACGAGCTGTCAGCGACTGACTTTCCAGAGGGTTTCTCCTTTTGTTCGGTAACCTACCGTGTCGACCGTGAGGTGTGAACGCTTTGGGGGAAAAGCAGAAGGTCACTCCGGTGACATGTGTCTGACGCCCAACGATACGCCACACAACACTATGAAAGGAGAGCCTCGGTCTTAAATGCTACTCAAGTCTCTTCTATTACTGAAGTTAGGTAATTAGGTAAGGGGAGTTGAACATGTAGGCGATAGAGCAGTTCTGTAACACGATGGAAAAAACCTAAGCGCCACAGCTTAAAGTTTCAAACCCATTCTTACAAAACACAAGAACCCTTGTCCTTATAACATGACATTTACTTAAACTGTGTCCTTTACAAATTGTTTAGAAGATATGGATTCTTTACAAAAATATGCATGGTTATGTAAAAAGTCTTGAATGAATGTTTGTTTAGTTACTAGTAATCCATCAGTTGAAAAAGGCATATTATCAATAGTTATAAGTTCGAAATATTTTTTTTAATATTTATTAGAGAGAGAGCAGTTTTATAAATTACTAGATATTTTAAATTTTCAAGGCATTTAAATGAAGTTGTTCCCGTAAATGAAGGCATCCAGATTTTACATTAAGGGAGCAACTTCTCTTTACAACAAGGACAAAAACAAAACAAAAATTAGAAGAAAAAAAAAATTAGATCTATCTCTCATTCATAAAAGAGGAACGCACGCTTAAATTTAAGAAATTTTTACAACGAATTCTAAACAAATGTGAGCTATTATTTACACAGAATTATAATTTAATAGCCTCTACGATACTCATAAATTTACCATACGGTGCCTAGCATATGTAAAGCATGATAAATGTTCATGATTACCCATTCTAGATTGCCTATAGACGAATACTACGCATGAAACATCTACTCCGTCTATAAACAAAAGCTATTTTTAGCCTAATCCTGCTACATAAAGATGAAACTATTCCCACTCAAGCGTATAGTCCTTGAAGAATAAATGCATTCAATGTCTCAGAGCAGAAAACACCCCTTGACCCATTTATGAGCTATCTTTTATCTTGTTCTAAGTCACAAACGCATCTATTTAGGCTCAATCTGAAACAAACTGGTCACTCATTCCTTGAATAGAAAGGGTCTGTGGTAGCCTAACTGGTAGAGTCTTGGATTAACAACTACAGGTTTTTTTTCGTGTTTGGAACTCGATCAGATCAAGTTTGTTGAAACAACGGGGAAAGTGCTCTGAAGATCTACCATGGTCTCATATGTACTGACGTTGGCATTGTGTGGAACTGTGAATAGTGTGTTGCCGGCTCAGGAGTTGAACTCGCCATCTGAACTTGGTTCAAAATTATGAAGTGTCTTTGGATTATTCCCTCAGGGATTGATCCGGACCATTGCCAATAGCCTTTCGAGCTGCTCCAGTTCTACGTAAATTCAACTGCTTACATTAAGTGCAGCGTATACATCTTTTCCTGGATACTCTTCAATTTTATCATGATTAAGATACAACAAGTATAATAAATAAATTCCTCAATCGTGTCTACAAAAAAGTATCTCGTGCACTTACAATGCATTGATTATCTACTACGTCGTTCGTCTAAGCAAAAGTTAACTAATAACAAGAAGTGCTCTGAAGATCTACCATGGTCTCATATGTACTGACGTTGGCATCGTGTGGAACTTTGAAGAGTGCGTTGCCGGCTCAGGAGTTGAACTCGTCATCTGAACTTGGTTCAAAATTATGAAGTGTCTTTGGATTATTCCCTCAGGGATTGATCCGGACCATTGCCAATAGCCTTTCCAGCAGCTCCAGTTCTACGTAAATTCAACTACTTACATTAAGAGCAGCGTATACATCTTTTCCTGGATACTCTTCAATTTTATCATGATTAAGATACAACAAGTATAATAAATAAATTCCTCAATCGTGTCTACAAAAAAGTATCTCGTGCACTTACAATGCATTGATTATCTACTACGTCGTTCGTCTAAGCAAAAGTTAACTAATAACAAGAAGTGCTCTGAAGATCTACCATGGTCTCATATGTACTGACGTTGGCATCGTGTGGAACTTTGAAGAGTGCGTTGCCGGCTCAGGAGTTGAACTCGTCATCTGAACTTGGTTCAAAATTATGAAGTGTCTTTGGATTATTCCCTCAGGGATTGATCCGGACCATTGCCAATAGCCTTTCCAGCAGCTCCAGTTCTACGTAAATTCAACTTCTTACATTAAGAGCAGCGTATACATCTTTTCCTGGATACTCTTCAAATTTACCATGATTAAGATACAACAAGTATAATAAATAAATTCCTCAATCGTGCCTACAAAAAAGTATCTCATGCACTTACAATGCATTGATTATCTACTACGTCGTTCGTCTAAGCAAAAGTTAACTACTAACAGTCATAAAACTAAATTAATGATTTTCACGGATCCGATGCATTAAAAATACAGGCCAAGAATCATGTGATGACCTTTATGAATGTTCGTAATAATTCAAGCGCTAAACGGCCTGCATAATGCTTATAATGCACGCAACATCTGCTCCGTCTACAAACAAAAGCTATCTTTAACTCTGCCTGCTGCATAAAGTTGAAACCATTCGCACCCAAGCGTATATCCTTGAAGAATAAATGCATTCAATGTCTCAGAGCAGAACACCCCTTGACCCATTTATGACCACTTCTTTATCCCGAAGTAAGCCACAATCGGATCGATCCTGGCTTAATCTAAAACAAACTGGCCACTCATTACTAGCAGAGAATACGGTTCTTTCTGGATACGCTCGGATTTTATCATGATTACGATAAAATATATGCCGGTTTTACTTGTTTACTTATACTTTTTATCTTGCTATGCCCCGCTTTTCTTCGTTAATGATTTGAGTGGTGGAAGGTTCAAGAGAGATTCCCGACTCTTTCCCTTAGGAAGCTTATTAGTAAGATGCCCGCCGTCTGTGCTCCGTCCAGCTTTCTTGATCGGATTGTTGCTTCTTGCTTCAAGTATCCGTCCTCCTCCCAAAGCTTCCTAACTAGCATTATTACTCGGTGCATTACTGGAAATGGTTGAATATCCTTGACGATTGGTTTCGTGTTTTCTTTTGAAGCCTCTCCCCAGATCTTCTTGCCCGGATAACTCATACCTCTGGTTAGTGAGCGATGCAATAGAAAATGCCGCTTTGATCTCTCGGTTTCTGCAGTAGGGTTTTCAGTTGTTGCAGTAATTGGGACGCGAGTGTGTAGTGTTTTAAGAGGCTGTACATGCCACTGAGTTACAAAAGCGGATTTAGGGATTTGGTTTATGGGGAGATGTTTCTTGGAATACCGCTGTTTTTGATTGAGAGGTGCAGATATTAAATCTATTCTATACGGAATTAAGTAAGGATTTTAAACTTGGATTATAATGCATATCTGTTATTGGAAAATAGTGTATAGATTGGAACTTTGAAGGCAGTTTTTGTTTCTTTGTAATTGCTGAAAAATCCACTAGCAGAATTACATTTTAACTCCTCTAAATATATTTTGTTTCCCACCAATAGAATTATTAAACTGATTTTTTTATTTTCATGCAATGCTTGTGAAAACTTATAAAAGTGTAAAGATCAAAATATGACTAATAAAAGATTAAACACGCACAAAATAATCGTCAATGGTCATCTTCAATCGTGAGTTGCAACAAGGATTCTTACGCCAAGATCTTCCGCAGAATTTACAAGTGTCTCGTACACCAATGATTTCATGTGGACCCACAAGAAGAAGACCATTGTATTTAGGTTCGTTCAGTTAGACGTTAGGGAAGTTTCTTATTGCCGCAATAATCTGAAGCATTCGGAATATAATGCTTTTAAAGACTAACGTTTGCCTCAACTGGCTTCGACCTTCATCGACCTTGATCAGCCAATCAGTTGCATGTGTCAATGCTGCGTCTCATACAAGACGTTTGCATACGGCGAGTGCCTCACCATGATATTCTGGAGAAGTGCTGATTCTCTGGCAGAACAGAATCAACGTCATGCGACTGTTGGACGCGTTTCTAAGTTCATGTTTCTGACACTCTGATTGGATTGCGACCATAGTTTCCATTGTAAATATTGAACGTCTTGATGGATACTATCACTTCTCCAATTTTTACTAAACAATTTACAAACACCCTGTATATATTATCCAAACAATAAAAAAGGATATTCAGTGTAACATAACCATATTTTCATCGAACAGTCACAATACTTTCAATATTTTTGGACAATTAGATTTAATTAGGAAGTAAGAATAATTTACTACACAAATACTTAAATGCCTTAATAAATCATTTACTCATTAGGAAAAAATCATAATAATAAAATAAATAGTGATGATATTTCCAGTTCAAAAATGTGAATGAATTGAAATGTATTGTAATGGATTGAAATTGATTCGAATAAATTATGTGTTGTGTGGAATGCAACAAAATATTAATCAACCCTATTTTTCTTATATTTTTAACTTAGCTGTCCATTCAAATATTTTCTACATATCAGAAAACGTGATTCATCTGAATATTATGCAGATATTTTATATGGCAAATCAATGCAAATAATTTTTCACACGATTTGAATAATTTGCATTCTTAGTATCTTTTAAGTCACACGAGGTTTCCGATACAAACGCTCTGGAAACTAATAATTTAAAATTTTCGTATTAGAATATCTAGAATAGCCCCGTAATAGGATGGGGTTGCATTGTAACGATAAAAAATTTCCCTTTCAAAGGATAAAGATGCGTCTCCATCGACCAAAATATTGGAACCATTGAATAGCATATTTCATAAAGAAAAGTATATTGAACCGGAGAACCCAGGGCAGTTTCTTTTTGCTTCCTTAAAAAATGACGAAGTCGATCGAATCATTTGAAAAGAATCAGAAGAATGTTTCAGAGGAGTTATTTATTACTCCTTACGTCACTCACTTGCCCAATCTTGGAAAACTCGTACAATGCACGAAAAGTGGCGGCAACGTTTCAAATGAATATAAATAATTTATAAGCTGGAGAATAAAGAACAATATATTCTCTTATTCAAACAACGTCTCCCGCACTTTCCTCTCTGAGAAAGAATGCATATAAAAAAATAACAGGATTTTTATAAAATTTAGATTAGAAAACATTACGCTTCCGTATGTATTTGAATACCATTTGCATTTTGACATTAGGAATAGTTTAAAGTAAGGAATGTTTCGTTCCGATTTGGCAAGTAGCCAGACATGCGAACAACTGTAAACCACAAATCCCTTAGGAAGTTCCTAAAATTTATTTCTTGCATGCATTAATAATTGATTCTTGTCTATTTCGGTGTTTGACTTCTGATGTATCGATACGAGTTAGGTAATTTGGGGATAGTAACTAGATTGAACTTGCAAATGTAAGAATAAGGCTTTTCAATTATCTACGGAATGTTGCACAAATGCTTATTTCAAGGATCGCGCATTGCATGTTTTGTGAATTTTGAAATTATTTTGTTCGTATTCTAATAACAACCCCCTGTGTTGCTGTACTGTACAGAGAAGAATATAAAAGAAATGAAAACTAAGGGTGTTTATGATTTCTGAATAGCTAGAATGAAGTAGTAATGAAGATATATCTCATAGATATGTAAAAATGCTTGATTTTAACTGAAAGGATACATGCTACCTTAGTAATTATTTATCATTTACCCTCATATTAGTACATGCGGCTATAGATATTCATGAATATATCTCAAGGTAGGTATCTTTTATGGCATAAAATAAAGAGGTATGCTTTGGAATAAATTTATTTGAGCAGGAATGGTCTCACCTCCCTGATTGTCTGGAGTGGCAAGCCAGAATGAACTATCCGAAGGTACAGATGGAAATATACACATGTTGATCAGGTATCAATGAACGCTTTGGTGTGGCTTTCATTGTCTTTTAGTCACTGTCGGAAGATATATGTTCCCAACGAACGATAACAGTACTTTATAAGGAGCTGTCTGAACAGGAGAATGCATTTAAATAGAATTTGTCCAAATCCCAGTATAATGCCAAGAAAATCACACATATTTTCTCAGACAGTCTATCCTCTCTCCTCGCTCTAAGAGATCCATACAATACAAACCCAATCGTGTTGAATGGTAAATCTCTGTATTCGCAGGTCGGGCGATGGCATTGAGTACATATGCATTGGATCAAACTCACTTCGGCCACTGAGGTAACGAGATGGGTGATACGGCGGTCATAGTGGCCTATGAGAGTGCGGTTGTACACATACCAGTGCATAGATCTAACTTGACGATCAAAATCAGGCTGATTCAAATGGCACTCGAGATGTGGGAAGACCGGTGGTACAAATCAATTGAAAGACGTTATACACACCAATTCCTATTAAATACAGATATCAGAATGCACCTGTAAGACCCTTTTGTTGTCCAACTACCAACTAACCACGGACGGTTTCCGAAATATTTCTTCCATATTGGACACCCGAGGTCTGATACCAGTCAATGTGGTGGAGTAGGCAATGCTCTGCACTACATACTGGACGGTGCAGTTCAGAGAAGGACACGGATAAGTTCACGTAAGGTCAAAATTTCATTGAAGACAACATAGTTGCTTATGTTGAGATTCCCACAGGACTGTAAGCTCTAGCTCACCCAGATCGACAGGGTAGGATGGAGCACGTAAGGGTAAGGACCTGTAAATCCCCCTCACGATTCGCTTTGCCTACACTTAAATTCAAGTTAGCCCTTAGGCAGGGCAGTGCCTTATTTCGTTTTCAAACTACATATCAAAAGCTTTTTTTGTGCCTTATTTAGTTACACTGCTTGCCAAATATTTCGAGGATTTCCCTGTCAATTCTTAGTGGTTCACATAGCCTAAGCGGAAGGGGCTGAGCTTCCAAACAAACAAGAAGATAATCAATGGCATTGATAGTGATTTGGAAATCAATTAGTTTAAAAAATATGCACGCTTGACATAAAGCTTTAGTTACATTTATAGTCTCTGATTGACTAGTTCTACTAAATTTACGCACTTGTATTTGTACTTTTGACAGAATAAATTCAACTTCATTGATTTCGCACATAAATATGCAACATGTGTAGCGTTTTATTGATCAGTTTCCACACCTGAAAATTTGTCATTATATATTCGTCGTATAATGAAAATGTGTAAAATTAAACTAATCCTTGAGTACATCTTATATTTTATCCTTTTAGATTCACTGAGTAAATAAATTCATTAATTCATTAGCTTAGAAAATGGATTATAGGATTTCCTTACTTCTATTGATGGCAAATTTTTAAACAAAGCTTATTGTTTCATTTATTGATCTTTACCATTGAATTGAGTTTTTAACATTTAAATATTCATAAAGAGATTTATTTAAGTAAACAATATCATAACAGTTCTTTTTAAGTTCGAAATTATTTCTCATTTAAACCATTGAAATTAGATTCTTACTTTTTAATAATTTTAATGAAATGACATTGAAGATAAGATATTTGCTAGAATTTAATTATTCTGTCTGTTATTTGTTGTATGACAAAAATGAAATACTTTGGTTGGAAAGGATTTTTTGTTTTTAATTATGCCATACAAATATATATTTATCTTAATAACTTAAAAATGTGAAGTCAATGCATTTGCAACTCATATAGCCCTCTTAAGTTTATTTTTTCTAAAGAATTTATAAACTATTCCTTTAGAGAATGATAAGAGATTGGAATGTATTCCACATCTCTTAACATCTTGAATTCTTATTCATAAAATATTTCTAAATTCTGTAAGTAATTTTATTCTTACTTTGATAAACAAAGAAAATCTATCTTGAAATGAAAATTTTCCATGAGTCTTTTCCCATGTAAAAGTTTTAACAAGTTGCGATTCAAGATCGTAATGTAAAATCAATATATTTTACACATTGTTAAGTATGCTTTCATTTAGAAGTAGAATGGAACCCGAGCTTTTCATAAACGGTATTACTTCTGCTTAATGAGACTTTATGGAATTCTTTCTTATATACCACTTGCAATAAATCTTAATAAATTCAGTGAATTTTCAAAAGTTTCAAAAGAGAGAAGGGAGGCCCTTATATTATAAGTATTTATACATATATATATAAGACTTTCTGTTCTGTCAGGTCCAATAGAAGTCATGAAATCCGAAATTTATTGATAAAAATATTCAAAAGAGAGATCAAAGCCTTCGGACAAATCCAACCGAATAAAAGATCCACTTGAAACTTCCAAAACCGCCAAGATGTTTTACCTCCCTGTAACATTCACTATTAAAAAATGAAGCTGCAGAAAATAAGTTTCATTCCTCTTCCCCCTTCATCCTGGTTCTTTCTTTCTTTAAAAGGTTCGAGAGCATTTCTTCCCTTTCGCATTTAACTTTAAAAGCATCTCCATACTCAACTGAAGCGAGAATTTCCGCAACGCCGTTGGTTTTTGCAGTGCATCCTGAAATGATTTTTGAGGGAAACCTGCTGAATTACTAAAGAAATTTTTAACATTTCATTCAATTTATCGAATTTGAAACGCGGTTTCGGGATAGTTGCAGCCCTGTTGGGAAAGCGATAAAAAATGTTACAGTATGGAACACTATTTTGTAAAATACTTTGATTATTTTTTTACATGTGGTTGTGTTTTAAAAGCTCCATTTTTTATATTCTTTATTCGCCAGTGTTCAACGAGCAGATAAATGTAAAGATGAATTTGAAAGCTTTTAAGAATTTGGAGATCGAATTTGAATTTACAGCCAATTTACTACAGACACCCAGTAATATCTAAATCTGATATAGATTTTAAGCAGTTATGCATTTCATGAATGAACTTCGAGAATTCATTCCATCAATTTGCTTTTTCTTATTCTTCCCATTTATAACGTACGCTATCGAAAAGTGTTGATTCCTTCTTCTATTTGTCTTGCAATATTTTCGTAATTGACTATTAGAAAGACTTTCAGTGTAAAATACTGAAACAGACGGTAAGAGAAGAGCTGAGTTCCGAAACACAAATGCTCTCTCATGATACCTTCCGGAGTTATCTTAAAAATGTAGTTTATCACCGTTTTGGTGAAGTTCGGCTTTTAATCTAACATGCCTAACCAGTCACGTATCATATATTAATTCGGAATCAATTGAGTGGAATTTCTTTGACGAAATGCTGAAACTGAAATAAAAAAAAAAAGAGCCAAGTGAAGTCACTTTCAGAATACAAGCAAAAATATGTTCCTCCGCAGAAACAGTACAGCCACATACCTTTAAGCTTGCCAGAAAAAAACATCTCAGGGAATTTTTTGTTATGATTTTCTTGTTTTATACAGACAGATCTGGAATAATTGCAAATCTCGCTCTGATATTGATTCTATATCACTGAAATCTATATCACTGCAATTGCAAAACTCGCACAATCCCTTAAAAGCACCGATTGGAATAACTTGAATTTCTAGGAAGCGGCGATGATGTATGAAAACCTGAATTTATAAATTATTTCCCGTAACTACCAAAAACATACGAATAATCAATATGAATGTAAAACTGAAAGAATTGCGACATCTCTGAATTCTTAATGGATTTCAAACACAATTGCGAGAAAAATAAATGGAATCCTTTTAAAAATACTTCTTTAACAACCACTGCATACAACTACTTTAAATTCTGAAATCTACATCTTATGCACATTGTTCGACAACATAATTCTTCTTTTCAAATACTTCAAAACGATATTGTAGTGGGTATAAGGATATCTAAAGGTTTAGTAAGCGCAATATCATGTATGTGCCTTGGAGATTGAATTTCTGTATAACGCTTGTATGAAAACTATATGAAAGGTAGTTCCATCCTTAATACTAGAGTTTAGAGAGGACAAACGGCATCCTCTCTAGATTCTATACCCACACCTCCAAGATTCACGAGATGGTTTACAATTATTGAAAGGGAAGTGCGGACATTAATTCAATTTCAAAAACATACAGAGCACAAAATAATTGAACCGCCCTTAGAATTTTGAGACTGAATAACAAAATATGGATGCATAAACTTAAAGCACCTTATTATACTTTCGTACATATTGCCTCTTTTTATCGGCTGTGAGAAAATGGCTAAAAACTAAAATCCACACCAAGGCACGAAAATGGCTACATATGAAGATATTAATATATCTGTGACTGTAGAAGACAATTTAGTATATATTTTCTTCAAAAGAATGCTGTAAATGAGATCAAATTGATTTATGGAATTTGGGCTTGCTTTTAACAAATATTTACTAAGATTCATTGAAAATATATATTTTTATTCCAAAGGAATTTAAATAAATACATCTAGTAAACACGTGTGTCGCTGTGATATAAATGAAGTTAAAAAGTTGAACCAAAGGTAGTGAGATTCAGAAATTTCAGCTACTTGACGATACGATAAATGAGTCATGAAATATACAAATGAGTCATGAAATATGCAAATAAGTCGTGAAATATACAAATGAGTCTTGAAATATACAAATGAATCATTAAATATACAAATGAGTCACCTTAAATTTATGAATAATTCCATTCCGTTTAATTCCCGTGCCATATTAGAAAATTATATCATTACGAATTCCTTATGACAGCTCGTGGATAAGCAGAAGCAGGACGCTGTGTGACTTGTAAGACTTGGCTTAGGTTACTTTAATCTTCATCAAGGGATTAGTAATAACATAATACTAGCAACTCTTGTTGTTAGCAAACCAAGAACTGAAAACATCGGGCTAAAGGTTTTACTTTTTCGAATAATTCGTTGGGAATGAAAACTTTGAATTTCTAAAACACTCTTTCTTCAAACATTTACTTACTTTAAAATTCACTCTAAGGCAACTGAAATGTTCGTAGAAAATGCTCATCAAACTGCTGTTTGAAAACTAGTCAAATAGAACTACTAAATATTATTACACTTTTAAAATAAATAAATGTATATTTTTAATGTGACTATGCAATTATTTTTGGGATGATAGAAACTTCGCTTTCCGTAGTAACAATACTATTTATAAAATTATTAGAATAAAGAAATTACCACCTAAAGTATTTTTGTTGTAAAATTTAAGACTTAAAATACGATAAATGCGTCACGAAAAACGCAAATGAGTAACCTTCTAAATTATGAATAGTTCCGTTCCTATTAATTCCGGAGCCATATTAGAAAATTATATCATTGAAAATTGATTACATGTATCGTATTTCCAATATATACGATGTTTTATCACATACCAGTCTTAAAGGCACTGAACAATTCTTAACATAAGATCTCACTCTAAAAGAGAAGGCAGAAAATCTGATCACCCAGAAAGAACTTCTACAAAGCTATGATTGAATATGCGCATTTTGATACACTGTCCTGGGATTTGTAGAATATTTCAATGTTCTTGTTTGTCTATTTATATTGAAACTCGTTTGTGATGCAGTCTTTTGAGATGCATTGGGGATAAAATGATATTTCTTCGAATGATTTCCTTTGAACCAAAAAGTAAAGATGTTAGAAATGTTTGAATCTAGAGTTGTATTTTCCAAACTAGATTGTATTTCACATTTTTTTCAATACGTTGAAATTTTATAATATACTAGCAAAATACCCGACCTTACTCGGTTTGAATTCGTTTACTCTAGATTGAAGAGATAATCAAAATATATAATTACTTACGCTTTTTGTAGAATAAAAATTTATTTTAACACCTTTCGCCATCTTTATATTTTCTACAACTTACTTTGGACACAAATCCTACACATGCATATCCATTCCTGTAATACATTTCACATACATTGCACAATTGCTGTATGACAAAGCTACAAAAAGACGAAAGGTGATACTAAGGTTACTACTATAAAAGACGATTTATAGGAAGATTTGGAATTCCCTTTCTTAAGTTCTTTTCATGTGCAACTCAATTAATTAAAATTACGATTTACGGCGAGTGCTCTCGCACTCATAGTCAACAAAACAATATTTTTTTACTTGTGGCACTCTTGCCTCCGGTATGCGACATTGTGAAATTTTGCAATCTTCTCCTGTCATTACTACAACGAATTTTTTAATGTTGGAAAAAGTTCTAGTTTGGATTTTTAAACATTATTATTATTTCAATAACGACATTATTCTTTAAATAACGGCAATATTGTTTAAATAACGGCATTATTGTTTAAATAACGGCATTATTGTTTAAATAACGGCATTATTGTTTAAATAACGGCATTATTCTTTAAATAACGGCATTATTCTTTAAATAACGGCATTATTCTTTAAATAACGGCATTATTCTTTAAATAACGGCATTATTCTTTCAATAATGGCATAACTACACTTAAAATTTACTGAAAATTTATACTGACTTACCTAACATTTTTAAGTCTAATACTTTGTGGTGCTGTTGCGTGTGATGAGAAGGAAAACACATTTATTAAAATAATAAATATTTAAAACAGGAAACAGCGAAGTAAAACAAAATAAATGATGTCGCAAAAAATTGTTCTAACGATATTAATTTGTGATTCAATTTTATCTCTTGATCTCGCACAGTTGCCACAACTTACAACTAAAAGTGTACAAAATTTAGAAATGTGAAATTAATTCAGAGCGATGGTAATGGTAATTTTAGTTAACGTCGTACTAGAGCAACACAAAGGGCTATTGACGACGGTCCGGGATCAGTCCCTTAAGGGAAAGATCCGAGGACAACACCTCGTAATTTTGAACCACGGTCAGATGACGAGGCAATACCTGAGCTGGCACCCCACTCTCCAAACTTCCACGTCAACCCAACGTGAGGACTTTCGGCCACGACAGATTTAAGGTGCATCAGCCGCCTCTACACCATACGCTTACAAACATCCATGCCCGGACCCGGATTCGAACCAGGAACCTTCCGATCTAGAGGCTAACACCTTTACCACTATACCGGTTGGTCGGCTTAATTCAGAGCGAAAGAACCAGAAAAAATATCACTGCTCGCGCGATTGTGTTCATTCTCGTTACATTGAAAAATATCGTCTGTCCCAAATATTCGGAAATCGTTTTCATTGCGCAAAGAATAAAAATAAGACTCGAAATAAATGACGTATCAGAGATGAAATTCCATTTAAAAAAATAATTTTTTGAAGAATAATTACTTTTTCAGCAGTACTGGTAATCGAATTAATCGTAATATTCAATAGACATTCCAATTTTTACAAAACTACCAAATTATGGTTGATTTAAGTATACTTACTCAGGTGTTTTAGCATGAAACTCAACTAAATATAACAATAAAGAAATGTTTAGTATTGCATTCACTAAAGTGATAGATAATGTATAAAATAAAATACACTGGAATCAAATATCTGGAATACAATTCATGTGATGCCTGCACAAACACACAAACATAAAATCGAGCATAGAACAGAAAGACGGACAGACAGACTTTCGCAACCAATTCCACTCACTAAATCAAGATAAGTACTCACTGTATGCAAATTTCCATGAAAATATCTTAAACCGCGTGGACGTGTATAGGGCACAACATACATACAGACAGACAGACACCAAACGAGAAAAAGGCGGATTCGGCATCAGAAGGGTCCAAAACGGATAGAAAACTTGAAATGGGTCGAAAATATTGAATGTACAAACAAACACTCCATTCTTATTTATATAGATTTCTCAAAGTAGTAAGTAAAAGTGTAGATATAAACGTTCTTTTGTAGAGGAAACTACTTCATGTTTCATTACAAAATTGGCTACATGTTTCAGTACATTTTGATTAACTAATAGAGTTTCTAGTTTACAGAATATTGCTCATATCTATCAGTTAATTTAGAGACATATCACATTCCACACTCCTTTTGTGAACGAAATAGTTTTAGTTGTTACAAAATATTATTGAAATCTTTTTCAGCATGAACGAAATTTAAAGTAATATACCAACATAACTTGGCAATAGTGAAATGGAATACCTTATTCCTCAATCATTGAGGATGATTTTACTATTACATTCAACTATTTAAATCGTAATTTTGACTTTATAATTATCTGGTAGTAAACACAAACTTTATAGAAACCTCTTATAGAAACTTTATAGTATACATATATATATATCTTATTATATTCAATAAGTAGTTTTTGTTTGGTATAAATTATTAACTGTGTATATTTTTAACTTAGTTATATACATACACATAAATGCTTACAATGGCAGTTTTCGTGTTTACTTTTCATGTTGTTAAGGATTTCATGAAAAAAGGAAACTAGCAGTTTTGCGTAATTCACATTGTATGATATCTATTTATTCAAATCATAGCACCTTGAATTCATTACTATTTGTATAACTATAGATGAGATTAGTTATATGGAAAACAATTTTAATATTTACGCAATTAACCTTTACGCCTGCGGTAGATAGACAAATGTTATCACTAAAATTTCGTTTACACAAGCGTCATAGTATAGATCTGAGTACTGTGGATGTTATCTCCCTTTTAAGTGACCGCTGGCATCGATCACCTTTTACGAGCTGACAGCGACTGACCCTCTAGAGATTTACTCCTTTTGTTCGGAACCGTTCCCTGTCGACCGAGAAGTGTAAACGCTTTGGGGTAAAGGTAAAAGGTCGCTCCGGTGATACCTCTCTCCATCCAAAGATACGCTAAACGATACGCTATGAAAGGAAAGCGTTAGTCGTAAGTGCCACTTAAGGCTCTGTCCGCTCAAGTTAGGTAATTTGGTAAAGGGGATCGGAGATGCAGGCGAAAGAACCGCTCTTTGAGACGATTGAAAATATCTAAGCCCTCAGCGAAAATGTTAAAAATACATTCACAATACCAAATGCATCCAATAGATGAATGTTTTAACCTTCCTGGTAGTTTATCTTTGTGTGGAAAACATCTTCTTCGTGGCCAGTTCCAGTTTAAAAAAAAAAAAAAAAACATATTTTTCCAAATTGCCATCAGCTCTGTGGAAGGGTAATTTGTTTTTTACTTTTCATTTTCTTCCAGTTTTATCTCGACGAGGTATCTCGTCATTAGTAAAATTGACCATATCGTGATGTACAAGATATATCGCCCAAAATACTCGGAGAATAAATTGAAATTACTTCAATAATCTGGATACCCTGTATGAGATTTAAAAAACGGGTAGAAGGGCACTCCAAAACAAATGTAGTTCATTACATTTTCTTGTTCTTTAAACCTACTTTGAAACGATAAGATACCATCCTCTCACGTGAAAATGGGAAGAAAAATCTTAAGACAGTCCATTTATTAGGATTATCGCACCTGGATCAAGAATTCATTTATCTCATAGCAGAAATAATCAAGAGAATTGCTTCGAACGTTTGCTTTGTTCATCCAATTCATTACTCATCCCATCGGAGGCGGTGTCCTCGCTTCTGTAGAAACCTCAAGAGATCGATTCAAGACTTTACGAACCTCTGACCCTCTGAGCTAGAAGGATAAGCTACCTCGCGAAAGTAAATTCGCCAAGTCGCTGTCCTTTAAGAGCAATAACTGCAGCGGTGTGAAGGAATGTTTACTGAATTGCTTATAGATGGTGATACTATGGCAGTCAGAATAGCTATTAAAATGATTTGTAATAGCAGTAATTTGTATTGTCCTTGATGTGTGAGCTTCGCATGAGCGAACTTCAGAAAGCCTGCCAATCTTTCTCAAACGCAATTGGTTTTATAAAAGAAGGCTCATCCTCATACATATTTCAGAAAATGATTGCACAGTCAGTCTTCTGTTTTTGTCCAGATTACCTAAATCCCAAAAATTCTAAATGAGGATTGCATTAATAATTTAAAACGTATTTTCAGTTATTGACTCATTCATGAAGTTCAATATTATGAAAGAAATCTTACGCATATGTTTGCTTCAGGATGCTTGAAGTGGAGATTTTATCTGATATAACTTGTTCCAGCATGCATTCAGTGAAACCATACAGGAGCTCAGTGGAAATTACGATCTACGTATGATGAGCGTATTTTTAATATTCTAATGTAAAGGACAAAATATGCCGATTCAAAAGTACATTTTATTATAATCTCAGAAAAGCTAGCAAACGAACCTTAAGAAACATAATAAGTATAAACAATGTCGGGAAATTTATGTACCGTAATTGTTAATTTATAACTGCAGACATAATGCAAAATAGGGAGGCAGTCCCTATTTTCCCACTACATGTAAGAGAACGTCCATAACAATACACTGGAATGGCTCTGACATGAAGTCCATTAGCTCTCCATATACTATAAGAGTCTATTGTGAAACCAGTGAGGTATGGTAGTTAATATTGCCCATTTTACCCAGAGTACCATCAGGCTGACTGAAAACGTACCAGTCATGAGTACGAGTCGTTTTCCCAAGTTATGCTCAAACCTACATTTATTTCATTTCGAAGCAATTTTTCGTCTAAGGCACGCCTGAATATGGTAAGGTATCAAGACTTCCCTCTTGAGCCTTAAGGTTGAGGATTTTGTTAGTTAGAAAAATTGTGTTCAGATGAGATTAGTAAGAGTATATAAATAGCGAAATCTTCAAGCACTCATTGCATCATATTGATTAACGGTTTTCATTTCTTCGTGGCTCCAGACATGCACGTATTATGGTTTTAAAGGCAGATCATTTCTGTATCAGAGCCCTGTGGCCCTAACGTGTAAATTTGATGAACTCTCAAAGATACATACCTTGCTTTGCAATTTACACATCATTTATCGCTCTTTTGATTTCAGTTTTCGTGCATCACAGATGTCCAGACCTGGTCAGATATTATACCGACGTCAACCCAAAGGGTAACAATACGAATCGTACACAAGAAGAAGATAACCAACAGCTCATATTTTTAAGTTTTTATTATTCCACGAATGTAAGAATATGTACTGTATTTACGTCATCACACAAAGTCCAACTCACGCTCTGCCTCCGGTCCTCTCTGTCGTTTTTCTCGTGCTTTCTACCCGTCGTTCGTCCGTAGTTCAAAAAGAACCCAATGGTAAAAGTCGAGATACAATCATACATGTTCTGGATAAACACCACCTGTTCTACTCAAGTCGTTGTACTGCGGCTGGGCCAAATAATAACCAGTCAGAATATGTTCGGCATTCTGACAGGTGTGAGAAGTTGTGAAAATTTTCACAGTATAAAATTCATTTTCAAAATGGTCTATCACTTAATCGCCTAAGGTAATTTTCTCAAAAGGCTTAAATATACCCAAAAGAGCACCTCAAGTCAAATGGAGTGAATCTTGGAATTACAATGGTATACATCGGTACATGTTTCTTTTTAAACAAGGGCCTAATAATCTAAAATATTTCAAAATGAAACCCCAGAAAAATTATGTTTATTTGCCGTCAATGCTAGAATAGGCCACTCAAATCTTCTTCACATATTCTACCTAGCAGATTCAGATAAATGTCTTGTTTGTTTGAGCAATATATCGACCTTGAAGTAAATCTTCTATTCTGAAGAGAGCCTTTATCAGAGAAATGTCAACTTAATTACGTCACTCAACCCCTCCAAAATTTGACCCTGTTTTTTTCTTAAATATTTTGGGTACATTACATTTGATGTTTATAAAAGGTATTGAGATGTCAATGATAAAGCTCCTGACTCATGTACCAATATATAATGTATCATTTCATATCTAAATACATTAAATTCTTACACAAAATCACATAGATAGACCACGTCACGATAATAGCATGTATAAATTGTACACACGTACTCATCATCTTTATTAAATATGATTTCTCTTTCGCACTAGATTACAATATGCATTTAGATAATAAATATTTCTTCTGTGCTATGTTTAAGTTAAAAGAAAACTACAAATTAATGTTTTTTTAGGAAATTGAAACAACGTTTTACACTAATGCATTTAACATAGCTAAATTGTTCATTAAATATTAAAAGTGTTTTGAAAGTAAAGCCAGTTAATATATTATCGCTAATCTTAGCAGCGTTATCATTGTGCGAATTATATGTGCGTAAGAATTAACCTTTTTCTCTATATTTTAATTTCTTACTATCATTTTCAATTTGAATTTAAAATTTTTGTCTTTAAATCATGTTATTTTATTAAGCATACTACTTGTAACAGGTATAAAACTTGAACATAAATCGAATTAAAACATACAGTGAATAATTTACTATATGATGTAAATGTTATATTTGTTCAAAAACCGATAAAGAAACAATTATATACTATAGGGAATTACTATCATCAATTAAAATTGCATTTACAATGATGTTTTGATTCGTTTAGAGCAAAAGGAAAAACATTATTATTTACAAAAGAAGATCAGGGGCCATGTTTGAGATTTAATAGGCACAAATAATAAAAATATAACTGGTACACATATAATTGCCACTTATATCAGATACATTTCCAAAAGATATTTTTGATGTAAAACTCCATTAAGCTTTTGAGAAACATATTCCTTTACTTACAATGATGGCGAAAGTGTGGTAGGTCTGGAATTATTTCTTAGAGATGAATTTCCGGCAAAAACAGGTAATTAGCTGTTATTTATACAAATTCTGATTTAAGCCTTATATCTTAAAAAGCTGAATACATTATGTTTCTTCTTTTAGTTAAATTATAACTAAGTTCTAGGAATTTCTTTAAACTTGTGAATCTAATGAGTTTTCCCTGAATTTTGAACAGTAAAAGGGGGATATTTTTTTTAATTCGTTCTTTTATAATACATCATTTTTGAAAATATAGCAATTGATCACCTCACTAAATTTAGTATTGCTCTATATTGCACATATACGATTTGAAAAGAAATTAAAACAGCAGCATTTTCATTATTTTTGTGGTCTCTTAATTATGTATTAAAAAGTATAAATTTCTTGGAAATTTTCATAACAACGAGATAAAACTAAAATAAAATTTAAACAAAATTAAAAACGATGGTTCCTGAATGAAAACAATAATATCGCGAGTGAGTAATTACCTCTAGGAGCTCTGCATCATTTGTTATTACATTTTGAAACCTTTTTTTTTACTCTAGTACGATTCCTTAAAAATAATTTGAATCCCGTACACTTCAAGTAGTACCAAACAGTTTTACATAATAAACTCCGACATAAAGACCCCTAATTACGCAACTCATTTTTTAGGTATTCCTCGTAGCATAAAATTTAATTAATCTTTTCCCTCTTCACTTCTGTTCGACTCCAATGTAAGAGATGGAGTTTAATTATCATGAGTTAGATTTGTGTGTAGCCAGCTGTTACAATATCAAGCGTTATTAATCAGATTAATATTAAAACAGAGAGCGAATCAAGAAGACATTGGATTTAGGATGACTCATCGATTTCGTTCTTGATTAAATCAAGGAGAAAAAATCTATCTCCTTGAAACGTTGTGATTAATGTGAAATCGGGGAAACTTCTAACTCGTTTCTGTTCTCTGAATTTCTTTCTTACCTTCTAAAGACGCTGATAAGAAGTACAAGAAATTTCAGCCATGAGAAAGAATTACAGTATTTATCAAAATTTTAAGGTGTATATATTATTTTCTTCTATTCTTCATTCGTATAAGTTCAGATAAAAATAAACACACTCGTGAATGTCGCAAATGCGGCATAGAAAGGAGCTAACATTATTCTAGAACAGCCTATTCAAACTTGCATTTTTTCTTGTGAAATACTTATGTCCTGATGGTGGTGTATTTCTTGCTCACCCACAATGGCCATTGGCAGACTTTTTCATGTTTTTAATCGTTATTTGTAGCGATAAATGATTTTAATTTTTACTATCAATATGATTAAGGATTTATCTGTTTATCTATGTTATTCACTTCTCTGGGCATTAGCTCCAACTTTGGTGAAAGACAACGTCTGTGGATAGTATAGGATGACTTACGAGGAACAACCTTTGCAGAAATAGGCCCTAATTGAAATCGGTGGATTCTTACACGGAACAGTACGCTAGACGACGCTTCTCTGCTTCCCAGTGGATGGGGCAAATTATGCAATATTTCTGGGCGTACTAGAATGCTTCACCCAGTCTATCTCGACAATCGTGAGTGCATCAAGATTACGGGTAGTATCATTAACCACTACAATATCTATTCAAACATTTGAAGAATATTGCGCAGTAGATTTGAACTGAACCATTTACAAGATAAATAAACATTTTGAAGCAATAATCAACCAGCGCGTTTCAGAGTACAGCTTTTGTTTACGTCCCGTATTGTGGCAATAGCCTCGCATAGTTTTTTTTTTCTGTTGGACTTCTAATTTCATCAAGGAAATAATATTTAAAAATTATTTTTCTTTTAAAATAAGTTTTTTTTTTATACAAAGGAAATAATTATTTAAAAAATATTTTTCTTTCAAAATAGGGGGTTTTTTTTTGTTTGTTTTTTTGCAAAATGAAGCAAAAAGTTTCAAAAACACGTATATGAACGTTTTAAAAAATCTTTAAAGGAAATTAACAGGATTTATAGGATTTTGTTCAACGGAAAGCAAATAGTTTCAACGGAATGGGATGAACCTGGAACAACTAATTTTTAAGTTGTTTTAAACTACTCCTAATATACGTCATTTACAATTTCTAAAAAATTGTTAAAATAATCCATTTTTATATGATTACACGCATTTTTTAATAAATATCTGGCCAAATAGAAATGAAACTGGCTCTGCCTATTGTGAGTAGGCGGTATGCTTTTAACGTGCCTTTACGTTGTTCCAATAGTATTTATGGGGCGCTTGGACACCAAATCCAGAAACTTACGTGAATGATTTACGGTTAAATGAATGTATCCAGCACCATCTGCCATTGTATTCCCCATGTATCTTTTCAAGCAGTTGTAATTATTAGTGGTTCCAGGCTCAATTCAATCTGTTAAACCTTTAACGAGTGTATCTATAGACCAATCGTGAACCGTAACCAAATACATTTTTCCTGATCCTCTGTCGTTCCCCTAAAAAACCCATTCACTCTCAGCTCTACGGCCTCTATTGTATTTTCGTTTCCCCAAATTTGAACTCATGAATTTCAGCAATTTTCTAAGCCCACCCGTTTTTTATGACTTTATTTCGACTAAACAGTAATAAACTAATTAACAAATTGCTTCCAATCCGCTATGGCATTAGAGGGAAAATATTCCTACGCAATGCCATTAGATCTTGTTCCCCTTTATTAACTCATACGTCAAAAGAAATATCTCCTTTAGCTTCAAATTGCTGCACCTGAACTATGAACATACCTTAAGGTATTATGAGCACCACATTTCTGATTATTATCTAAAGTACCCCTACAAACCCTATTGTAACCATCTGATACGGAACTTCTCACAGAGAAGTTCATCAGAGCGGAGCATTTTTTACACAATAATTCCGATTTAAGCAAACCTGATTCCTTTAGGAAATCCAACAGAAGTTGCTTATGTATACATAAACGAACACAAATAAACGGTTAGACACTCCCTCACTTCTAAAAGTTCATCTACCAGCAGGAAACCTAACCTGCGAATTTTGGGTAATATTATCCTGAAACTTATCAACAACACTAAATACAAAAGGCATGTTAAAAAAAATGGTTTTTAAAAGAAAAAGCAAAAAACAATACAACTTAAGACGACTTCATTGTACCGTAACTTAAATGAAAATGAAAACAAATTCTTCAACTGGGGAAAAAAACATTAAATAAACAATAATTTCCAACAAAAATATTAAAAAGAACCAATAAAATGATAGGACAGTTCAAAATTAAAAGAACCAATGAAATCAAAGGACAGTTTAAAATTAAAAGAAGCGATCAAATCTAGGAAACAATTTAAAGGAACCAATGACAACAAAGAACAGTTTAAACTTTCCGCTTGCCGAGGTTGCCATAAAAACCAAACTAACAGTAATACAAATGGGTTGCCTTAATCTTCCACAACTCACTAGTAAAGATGCGTAACAAAACGCACCATGGCCGTTACCACCAAATGAGACGTATCCTGAAGCTGTACCGGAAAATAATAATTATTCAACAACAAGTTATTGAAAGTGTGCTTATGTTTATCATCCTCACGTGTATTACGTCTACTAGTCACCATTTCAGGAAGATGGGTGAGATATATTTTAAATCTGTCTACCAAAAAGTAGTACTTTACATTGGGGTGTTGGGATACACTGCAATGTTCACTATTGCTGTGCAAGTTAATTTTTATAGTGGTGGCTAAATTCAACACAAATTAAATCATATTTTATAATGTATTGCTCAGAAGTCAAATTTCAATCCCAGTATCCTGGAACATACGAAAACTGAGCATCAATGATGACTTTCAGTTTATTAATTTGAAGCATAAATTGATAAGAAGAAACATGAAAAGAAGACCGTCCAAAGAAACATTTTAGAAGTGCAATTCATATAACGTTTCAAAGAACTTTTAATAGCATACGTACCCACAGCTCCCATTTCCTTAGTGTATTGACTTACTAGAAAACTACTACTTACTGCTTACTTTCCGATGAAACTTAGAAGCAAATATTCACTCCCAGGGGTAAATAAATATTTCTGAACTCCCCTTTGATGCCTACTTCGTTCTTTAAATTTGTCTTTTCGAGTTTGTACCTTCGAAATCGAACTTTAAAATATTTCCAATACTTCACTTTTCCGTACTAAAATGCTGAGAAGTTCTTACCCTTAACAGATGCTGGAAAAATTAACTTTATCCAAAATAAGAAAAGTTTTGAAATTGTTCTGGTCGCTAGAAGGACATGCTGTAATTTTACTTTCACTTGAGCTCCCCCCACTACTCGCTTTCGTTTTCCAACTTCCAAGGACTGCTAAGTAATTTTTATTAGGTCACCGTGCGTAGTCACAGTGCGTCTTAGAATTAAAAATAATTGATAATTATGTTAAATGAGCGGTATAAATATAAAACATGAAGTACTGAGTCATCTATCCCTCTATGTGTAAATTCTTAGAAGATGAAATTTTAATGGAATTATGATCTATATATGTTGGACATGGATTTCTACAATTAAATCTCAACTGAACTTATGTGCAAATTGTTTAATGCAATTCCAGTGGAATATAGGTTTATAGAATATTAGGCTTCGATTTCTACAGTTAAATCCCAACTGAACTTATGTGCAAATTTTTTAATGCAATTCCAGTGGAATAAGGGTTTATAGAATATTAGGCATCGATTTCTACAATTTATTCCAAGGCAAACCGAAGAGTAAATGTTTCATAAAATGCGATTCAACAGAAATAACGGATTTATGTAATATTAGGCATCGATTTCAACAATTTATTCCCAAAGAAACCTATAAAAATGTTTTTAATATAAGATTCCAATGAAATTTATGGTCTATATATTGGGCATCGATTGCTCCGAAATAGAACAACAATTGCCTTCGTAGACGACAACGGTTTCTTTTACAATAACACTTGTATTTGTTTTCAGGGAAGGAAGTAGACGGTAGTTGAATTTTCTTCTTACAAGAGAAAAACAACGGGTTATTGTTTACCGGAATGAAATTAACAGAACCTCGCGCTTGTGTGTTGTGGCCTGATCGTCTAATCATCGCCTTTATATTTAAGCAATCATGGTAGGAATGAGGATTATAGAAGAGGATTATAGAGTGAGGAAGAAGAATTATAATGCCTTTATCGTGTGTAACGAGATTCTGCTTAACCACTGTAGTCAAATTTATAAAACGGTTATAAAGTGGTAGAATACGAGTTCATTTGGTAGTTGCATAGGTAAAACTGACATCAGATAAGTTATTGAGCGTTTTCTACAGTGTAATTAGTCATAGGTCAGATAGGCAGTGTTTTGACCAAACGCTTTAAATCTAATTTAGTAAGTGCAGTGAAACTTGGGCTATAACAAATGCTCCAAATTTTCCGATCAATAAATAAATTTATCAAAACATCACAATGAAGCTATTTTGAAAATACTTTCTAAATTATTTCCTCTGCGAATTTTAACAGTAAGATTATTCATATTCCTAAAGTTGGATGGTAATCTGTTAAAAAGCTGGTACCCTACTTTCATTTGATAAATTGCAGGCATCAAACTTCGAAGAAAAATAATTACTGTTTCTTAAAAAAGGATAGAAACAAGCTGTTTAGAAGAGACATTCTTTCAATCTTGCATCTTAGTGAATTTATACAGAAAGGTTTTAAGAAATTTACTGTTTCGAAATCCCCATTTGTGTGTATCTTAATACTCACAGGGGTTTAAACTTAATTGCTTTACCCGATTTATAGCTTTGACTAATGACAACTTATATTTTCCATCGCTAATCGAAGTACACATTTTCCACCAGAGACTGAGTAATGACTTCGTTAAGGCCAAGCCATCGGTATGGATTAACGGGTACTTTAAAAGAGTCAGCAAAATGTCCTTTATACGAGACACGTAGAGAGACTTTTGCTGAAGCAGTTTGTCTTTAAATGACGTCTTCGCTGCCACATGCTTTAAACAGCATTCTCCATCCACGAACTCGTTAAAGACATCATTATGTCTGGAACAGGTGGCCTATAATCTACGTTTCATCAGAACGGATTTATTTGGTTCTGCAGATTTATGACAAAAATAATAAATAATTGAAACAAGGTTTTTACGCCTCAATTTTAAAGTAAAATATTTTCGTGTGGTTAGTAATGCATACATGCGAATTCTTCTGGATTCTCCAGAGGATTCCGGGTAACTATATTTTCCTATTCTTTTGGACAGAAAAAAAGTGTATTTCACATTTTTCTTTTAGTATAGGTAATTTGCTTATAACGCCAAATTTGGCACCAATTAATGGTAATAACGATGAATCACGATGCTAAAATAATCTACTGAATATTTTACGATACTTTGGATGTTGGCAGGTATGGTAGCAAACGTTGCTCATTAAGCTCTTATGTGGAATAATCCAATTGAAAAAGGTTTAATCTGTTTATTTCTCGTTTCATTTCGTAAATAAATGTCAGTCAACCTTTTTTAAGGATTTCAGAAAATAAAAAGGAAATTTTGAAAATCTATATTACATTAATAATAGCAAGAAATTAAATGAACGATGATTCAGAAATAAAAGAAATGCTCATTAATATAAATCTATAGAATTCCGCACACACATGCAATAGCCTTATAGACAAGTGGTTTTCGCTCTGACCATCGATTAAGCAGCCTCTATATTCGAATCTTGGCCTGCAAAAAAGAACTCCACAAAAAGACAATATCAACAACATTCTCTTATAAACTGATATTTGTACACTGGACAAACTGAGCGGAAGACTAGCGCTTTGACTTATAAGTTAGAAATAAGTAACCATAAAACCAAAAAGCAAAAGCACTCAGTGGCACATCTTATTTGGGTATAAGATGGGCATCACATTCCCAAGTTACCTAATTGATCTGTCTTACCTTCTGTTGTACCCTGTCTTACCCTTCTAATCTTTTACTCATACCTTGTTATTGGATTGTGTTTGGCTCAGCTTGGTCAAATATTGCCTTTTGCGAAATGAAACCCCAAAGCAGCCAATCAACAAATTAACAAATTCATAAACGTTGTATGATTAAAGTGTATGTATACGCTAGAAACCACTAAAATCGACCCTAGTATCAATATATTTTTATTAATTTAAAATATTTTCCAATTTTGTAGCTTTCCTAGGATGCCACGATCTTGCAAATATTCAAAATAATTTTATAGTTACAAGATTTTCCGTTAGGTACTGTAATCATGAACAGATGTGTTTCCAAATTTTAAACTCGATTTCTGATGAACTGGGCTTTTGCATTACCATGCTTTTTACAAAACCTGTTAACTCCACATCGAATTTACCTATTATACTTATTTTTGCATCATTATGATTTATATTATACAGCGGATGCTTTGAACTTAATCAAAGTATTTAGTCAAGAAATGCAATTTTAATTCAGCTTTAAATGTTGAAATGCACGAAAAAATGTTGATGTTTTTTAGCGTATACATACATTTTAATCATACAACGTTTATGGATTTGTTAATTTGCTGATTTATTTCTTGACTAAAAAATTATAAATCAAAATCATTTATTATACCAACTTACTGGAGGTTCAAACCATAAATAATAATATTAGGAACAATTTCCAACAAGAATCCTCTGTTTGAACAAATTATAATTTGAATTATCACGTTAAAAAAACGTGCTAATTTGCTAATTAAATCTTAATTACATAATTAAGTGCTTGCACAATCTAATTATTTCTCACTGAAATGATTTTAAGAATTCGCTAATTACCTATGGTAAAAAAATTGATTTTTAAAGACAAAATTTTTTTTAAATCTTCCAGGGTATATGTACATATATGTACAAATTAACACCTAAATTTATATATATATATATATATATATATATATATAACGCTTCAAGTGGTTCCAATGAGAAATCTCGTCCATAAAGATATATTCATCCAGATATGACCAAGTTTGATAATGATTAGATACTTCGTCTTCGAGATACTGATGATTTTATAATTTTTACGAAATGAAGTTTTAGTCAGTTTTCTTCAAATGGCAAGCTATCTTGTCCATCAAGATCTGGTCAGTTTTGCTAGTGACGAAGGACCTTGTCACGCTACCACAAGGAGAGTTAAGAAATACATAAAAATATTTTGAGAAATTCAAAGGTAAAGTATCAAAAAATGCCTTCAGTGGATATTTCACTATGTCACGAGCTACTTCAAGATCTGACATAGAAAACCCCAAAACGTCACATAGACTTACAGATATCTCAGCGTATCTGATTTTTCATTGCAGATCGTCAGATGTCAATATGTCAAAACTCCCGGGAGAACATCTTCTCTATAGTAATAAACGAGAGCACATCAAAAGAACTGTCAAGTCGGAGGCCTGGTAACAACCTGCGGCAATGTGCTCGTCTATAGAATCATCTCGGAAACAGTCTTTATGTAAAAGAGGAATAAATGAAACGGAACATTGAATTTCCAATATTGCCAACTTCAAACCCTGCAGAAATATGGGATTTCTATGCTGAAATTCAGTTTGTGAACAATATTTCGCAAATGAAAATGCCATCCACAGAATGCCTAAACAAGAAGCAGATGATGCCAAATAGAATTCCGAAATTTTTTGTAGGAGGGAAGCAATGGGGGACCAATTATGGAAAAGCGTCGAAAGTGCAAAAACCTATCGTCAGTTTAAGCGAATTTAGAGTTCACTTGCTACTTGGTACTTTTGGATTGACTCATGTTGGCATTTTTTTAAATCAAGAAGAAATATATTTATTTTGCACATTCAACTATTTACTACCATATGCAACATGGATTATAAGTTCATTTTGGCATATGATTATTGTGATTGGATTCATATGTGTAGCTCCAAAAGAACACATTTCTGATATTTTTGTGTGTTTACCTTTTTCCTTCATATACATTCAATAAATTGTTTTCTCAATAGTGAAATGATCAAATTTGTCACCTCAATGTTATAATACAAGGGGTTTTATTTGACACATACTTTAGGGTTCCTTTATCTTTATTTGTGTTCTATTTTGAACATGAAAAAACTGGTTGTGCAAGTAATTTTATCCAATGATTAATCCAGATGAAGTTGCTTTTGAAGAGTGATTTAAATTTCATATTCATACTCTTGCACATATAATTTCATAAACGTAATACATTAGGAGAGCTAATTATGGAAATCTGGTTACGTAACTTAAATATCCTGCTGACTTGTATTAATGTTACACAATAAACTGAAATTTCAAACTTTCATATATTCTTTCAACTTACTTTAATTATTATTTTATCAATAATTAGTATTATTTAATGTACTTATATAAATTTTATTTTACTAATAAGGAATATACACTACAAGGATAAAAGTATTTGGACACTGCAGACATTCAGAGATGATCTATTTAAGTGTGGGATTGTTTTTCCTTATTAGGTACCCCATTGCTTTATGCACTATGAATGGTATTATGAACGCTGATTTGTACCTCGACGTTCTGGATAATTCGGTTTTGCCTACACTATGGCAATACTAAGGCGATAAATGGTTGTTTCTACCAACATAATCGAACTCAATGTCATACTGCAAAACGTATGCTGGACTGGTTTCCTGAAAGTGAGGTGAGTTTTCTTAACTGGCCTATTCAGACTCACAATCACAATCCGATCGAGCAATTGTTCAACGTACTGGAACGACGAGTACGACACAGCCACCCGCTACCTTCTTCCCAGCAATCTCTTCTCACAGCCTTGCTAGAAGCATGGCGAGCTATTAATGCCCAGACTTACAGAGACCTAGTGGAAAATATGCCTCCACATTTTACAGACGTAATGCAAGCAAAATAATGGCCTATCCGTTACTAAATATAATAATAAAGCTATTTTTCTGAAAATTATACACTGCACAAATACTTTTGACCGTGTAGTGTATAATATAAGGTTAAGAATGTTTTTATCTGTAAAACATTTTGATGCCATTTCAATAATTCGATAAAACTTTTTGTGATGTAATGGAAGGTTATTGAACTTAGTACATTTTAAGATTGAAACTGCACTCTAATAAATACAATTTCCAAACATTCAATATTCGGACGGAATAAACTTTAAATCATTTGAATAAAACATTTTCTATGCATAAAAATAGATGTAAAGTACATCGACAAGAACATGATCTTCTCAGATGCATCTGTTTTTCCATCTGATTAAATTACTCTTTGCATTTGTATGGAGGAATTTTTGAAACGACGTTCCTAAAATGAAAATATAATAAAAATTCAAAAGTAACATCCATTTAATTCTTTAGCATATCTGTGTTAGAGCACACTTCGTTATTTTTGTATTTATTTCGATTTGAGCATTATTATGCATAAAATTATCCATATATTAATTTATATTTTTGTCTTAAACAAGTAAACTAAAGTTACATAGATGCTTTTAATTTTTCTTTATGTATTCTCGAAAATTGGAATATTACAAATAGACCAATTTATATAGTTATGTGACACAGTGTATAATTTATAACTATTTTATACCATAGTTATATTTTCCGGTCTTATCGTTTCTGTGAGCAAAATAAATAGGATAAGAGTACTTAATATGGCACACCCCAATATATCCCAAATTTATTATAAAAATAAGCTAGCAGAAAATAATTTGAGTTAATAACGTATATATATATTCTGTTTTGTGCGTTAATCGATAACATGTTTTTAGATAGAAATATTTTTGTATTTCGAGGTAAAGAACAGGTCATTTGTTTCTGCCCTAGAATGCTGCGTGTCGAGTGTAATAACATAAGCCTGTCCAGTTTTTTTTTATTAGTTCAAAATTCAAATTAATTTGTATCCACATATTGTTACGCCTCGTTTTATGGAAGCTGAAAGTCTAACAATGTTATGAAAAGTTATTAACATTTATTTTTTTACTTTAGATAAATAAGAATACTAAACTATTGTTATAAGGTCTCTTTTTTTTGGCAGGGATGATATTCAAACGAATAAAAATCTTGCTTTGCTATTATATAATTACTAGGATAAATAGCCCGTCATACGACGTTGCATGAAAAAAAAAATTTTTTTTTTTTGGTCCAACCTCATATACATATATTGTTTTTTTAAATCTGACGGTGCGTTATCTCACTGGCTGTGTATAAACCTTTTTTAACCACTCTCTGCCAAATAATTTTCGATCGCTGGGTATGTATAAACTTTTTTGGATTGTCAACTTGCTTTGCTTTCACATGGTGTTGTTTTTTGAGCAATATTGGTAAAAAATATTAATGTAGAACTTAATTTTTGATCAACACTGGTAAAACAATGAACTGCGAACGACAATCGCTTAAAACAAAATGTTACTTCCATAGCAATTCCGAATATAATGATTTTTGATCTTTCTTAGCTCGTTTCGCTCGTAACATTAATATCGCAATGCACTTGGGAATATTCATAGAACAGTGTATCGTGGGTGGACACTTCTTCAACGTCACCCCCGCCGTCATGAAATACTTCGTCTCCACGGCCTCAGTTTTTTATTTATCGTCATCATCCAGATGTTTCCTTTCAACACACGGCGTGAGTGTCCACCCGGGTTTATTTTATTCGGATTACCATTTTGAGTCCATGCTTGTCCGAAATCCCCACTTCTTTAGAATATAATGAGTCTATGTTTTTCCAGAATTTGTCTCTTCAGAAATACTTTAGAATGCCTACTGTTATTTTCTTTTGGAGTATATAGTGAACGTCATGAGAGAACCACTTTGATGCTCCATAAAGTCTTTTGAGTGGTATGTTGTTGATCACAATGAGCACAAAACACTCACTCTTGAAGCACAATAAAACTATATGAATTGAATTTTTGTCTACTTTAAATATTTCTTACTTGGGCATAACAAACCGGTGATGTGGTTGTGATACGACTCAGACTTGGGGTATGTTGGTTGATATCATCAATAAGTTTTATCTCGCCTATGTGATACGCACTATGAGAACCTTAGTTCTTTCAAAAAGAGTGAGAAATCATCTCTTGTGCAACATAATGTGATCCAGATGCCGGCTATTCCAAGGCTTTCCAGTCAGCTGAATTCTTCTACCTTACAGATACGTGTCTTCCCTGGCGGTATGTGAAACTTTGTATATTTAAAGAACTCATGTCCTCGTCAAGGTTCATGGTGAATTTGGATATTTTTAATACGCATTGTATAATTTTTATCGGATCAGAAATATCTCTTGAAAAGTTTTTTTAATGAATTATATATCATCTACAGTATATTCAATAATTTTTTTTTTGGAAGATCTACGGTTATTGCCTTAAAGCCCCCCCCCCCTTTTTTTTTTTTTTAAAGAAACGGGAACCCATTTTTAACAAAAAGGCACTTCGATGAGGAATATAAATGACTAACCACTATACTATCATTGATTTTAAATTCCATCCAAACCTAGTCAAATCACAAATATGTAATTATGTCACAAACATCACACTACCAATCAAAACAATTAGAAACTCCGCCTACTAGTGCCGTCACGCAGCAAATCAAAACTTAAATAGTAATTAACAGTAATTACGCACAATTAAACATAGGAAAATATAAGTATTTTATTTAATAAGACTATAATAAATGTCCAGTCTTATGACGGGTGTAGAACCAAATGTATTTATTTTGGTCAAACTGCATTTATATATTTTTTTTAACCTGCAAGTGCCTTATCTCACTGGCTATGTATAAACCTCTTTTCAACATTATTTGTCAATTTTAGTTGAGCATTGGCTATGTATAATTATTTTCCTACCACTATCTGTTAACCTGCCTTGCTTTCGTATGGTGAGGTTTTTTGAGCAATATAGATAAAACAATATTATTGGAAAACTTAGTGTTTTATCAACACTGGTAAAACAATGAGCTGCGTACGACAATCATTTCATATTCAATGTTATTCCTATGGCGATTTCAAACGTAATGATTTTTGATATTTAGTATCTCGTTTCGCTCGTGACATCACACAACCAATCAAAACCATTGGAACATCCCTTTACTCGTGACGTTACACAACCAATCAAAACTGTAATAGCTACTAACAACACAGAATCACCTAGCGTTTAATGTAATAAGATTGTTTGCACATATCGAAGCTCAAGCTATAACGGAAAAACCTGAAAAAGACAAAAAAGATGATGACATCTTATATTAAAGGGGTCCTGTGAACGATAAGATCGGAATATTGAACAACCAACACGCGTATATTGTTAGATCGAACGTAGGAAAACAACATTATTTGAGATTTAAGTGGAAGTTTATTTGAATATATAGCATTGATATTGATAAGAGATTTCTAATAGTGAAATTAATAAAAGGTTTTTGATATGTATTGATATTGATAAGAAGTGTTTTGTCATTGATAAGATTTTTTGATATGTATTGATATTGATAATAAGTTTTTTGTTATTGATAAGAGGCTTTTATATGTATTGATATTGATAAGAGGTTTTGATATGTATTGATATTGATAAGAGGTTTTCCTATGTATTGATATTCAAAGGAAGTTTTTGTTATTGATAAGAAGTTTTTGTTATTGATAAGAAGTTTTTGTTATTGATAAGAAGTTTTTGTTATTGATAAGAAGTTTTTGTTATTGATAAGAGGTTTGATACTAATTTATATGAATAAGAGTTTTTGATATTAATTGATGCGTTAAATTATACACTGATAAGAGGTTTTTATATGTTAAAGTATACATTGATAAGAGGTTTTGATATGTTAAAGTATACATTGATAAGATGTTTTGATATATTAAAGTATACATTGATAAGAGGTTTTGATATATTAAAGTATACATTGATAAGAGGTTTTGATATGTTAAAGTATACATTGATAAGAGGTTTTGATATGTTAAAGTATACATTGATAAGAGGTTTTGATATGTAGTGATAATGATAAAAAGTTTTGTATATGTAGTGATAATGATAAAAAGTTTTTGTTATTGATAAGAGGTTTTGATACTAATTTATATGAATAAGAGTTTTTGATATTAATTGATATGGATAAGAGGATTTTGAAATTGATAAGAAGTTTTGAGGAATAAAAATTTGTTTGAGATTTTCAAAACGACGTATTGCATACGATAAAACATTACTTTGCAATGGAAAAAAGTTTTAATGCAGTTAAGAGTAAGTGTAAAAAACAAGAAATTCTCATTTGCTTTTGATATCACAGAACAAACTCTCCAAGAAAAGAACACTGACAAAATCGCTAGGCACTCCACGTTATTTGCCGTTCAATCAAATCGATAATTCTGATCTTTCTAAAATTTGTTTTTGTCTAACTTCAAAGTTTTAAACGTTTCATAAATTATCTGTCACATATGAATCGTTATTTTATGTTTATATAAATATAATTGCGCTACCTCAACCGGTTTTATCCCATTGTCCTATTTAAAGGACAGCTGAAAAATAGCATGTGGAAATCAGTATTTGTTTTTTGGGAATATTATATCAGCTGGAACATGTTGTGGGATGTATAAGCTTCTGCTAGCATCAGTTATGTGTCTCAAAGTCTGGCACCTCCTGTTGGAAACTTTGTTTATTCCTAGAGTTAGTTGGAGTGGTTTGTATCTTCTTTTTGCGATTGCAGAATTCCATTTCGGGTTACTTTGCACACTTGGATGGGCATTTTTTTATGTGAGAATACTCATTTTTATCATCCTGTTGGTTAATTAAAGTTTTTTTGTTGTTAGGTAAGCTGTAGCGCATTATTTTTCAACTGTCCTCTAAATAGGACAGTGGGACTATAAGCATGAAATCGACGTGTTTTTTCTAACTTTATAAATGAAAGAAAAATAACTTTTTTCCTCCTACCGTTTTTCCACTGCTGTGTAATGTCAATGCAAAAGTTTCTAAAGTAAGAGGATGCATTGTGGAATTATTTAATACCTTAAATATAGTTTAGATAATAGTTTAGGAATAGTATGGAACAGTTTATCTGAGGCAAGCCGTTTGGAATATAAACTTTGGGCTCTCTGTAGAAGCGATGGATATTGATGCAAGCTTTCTATCTACTGTGGATAAGAATCTGATGCAAGAAATGATTCTCCTCTTGGTACCCGGGTTGTATGCAACGGACAGAGAATATTGTGATACCTTCAAGCTACACTTTATATTTTGATAACTTTTCTACCAGCATTGATCTTGGTAAACAGTGTTATCGAGCCACAGAATCATACGAGAAAATCGGATAAAACATGAGTGTCCTTTAGAGGAATCTACGTCTATGCGGAAGAAAGAGGCATGTCTGATTTTGGATTTGAGAAATATTCCGAGATTTTCCTGGTGCGATGGAATGACAATAGTACTGTCACTGTTGCTACAAATTTCAGCACTTTAGAACCATTCTTTGATGTGAAGAGGCGAGTAATAGGGCACAAAGATAAAGTTAACGTCAAAATGCCTAGAGTGATAAATCCGTTCAACAAACATATCAGCAGTGTTGATCACCACGACTGGTTGGCTGGTCTATATACAATTAAAATTCACGGTAAAAAGTGGTATTGGCCACTTTTCATTTGTACACTGGACATGGCAGTGGTAACTGCATGGAAAATAAACAAAGCTGTCAACAAAAGTGATGCCCTGAACTTGAAGTAATTCCAAACATAACAACAGCCACTTGGACCTTATCACCCAGATTAGAGTGAAATGCAACTGAAAATTGAATCATCATGTCAATAAGAAAGTATTATTCGGTAATTGGTAATTGGTAATTTTTAGTTAACGTCCGACTAGAGCAACACAACGGGCTATTGACGACGGTCCGGGATCAATCACTTAAGGAAAAGAAACGTGTACAACACCTCGTAATTTTGAAGCACGGTCAGATAACGAAGCATCACCTAAGCTGGTACCACACTCTCCAAACTTCCACACCAACCCAACGTGATGACTTTCGGCCACGACAGATTTAAGATGCACCAGCCATGCCCGGACCTGGATTAGAACCAGGAACCAAAGTATTATTCGGATAAAGCAAAACTTTGTACTTCGAAATTGCTGTTCACTAATGAAGACAACGCTAAAACATGTAAGTGCAAATTTCATCCCCATTATACCATTGTCCTATGAAGAGGACGTGTCAGATTTCTTCTATAAAATATTTTTTTCTTCAAATTTTGCTATATTTAGTTAATTTAGGCTTAATCAACCTTAGAAAATATGATTATTCTCAAATTTGAACAAATGAATAAATTGAGATAAAACGGGATAAGCAACGTTTTAAAATTGGTATTACATATCTTTACCGTAATATGTTTATAAATAATCTCTAAATATATCATCGGTAAAAGCAAAAAGTCATTAAATGAACCAGCAGTTAATGAAGACATTAAATACTTATGTTGATGATTTGTAACAAATACGTTATACATTTATAATCTGCTCCTTAAAGATAAATACTAATATAATCACTAGCTTTCCTTTCTTTGACTTAGAAGCTACTCGTTTGTTCGTTAAATAGATGAAAAGGAAAAATGTTTTTCTGACAGTCGTTTATGGGTTTCTGCTTTAAGCCTACTTTTACATAAATAATACATTTTACGAAAAGTTAAGTTAGTTTAGTTATTTCTGAACATATTATGAAAAACGTCAGCATAATTTAACACTAGAAAGACATAGTTGCCTTATTTTTATAAAGACGAAAAGGGACAATTTGGCTCCTAGCTTATTATGCATCTTATCTTAGGTCTCAAATGATGCGTAATAGGATACATACTAGCAATTGAATTAAAAATGTATCACACCCTGCTTTTTATTCAATTTTATTTTGTTCATTCGTTGAAGGCAATCATCACATTTTAATTATCTCGATGAATATTTCCCACATACTGTCTGTCTTCTTGCAATTCGCGCAGCTATTTTTTGTGTACTTTATTTTTCAAAATTTGCGCATCATTTTAATTTTGGATCAAGTCTGGATACATATGTATGTACATATGAAAAACCTAGGAAACTACAATTCTAAGTAACATAAAATATACCCGCTTATCAGAGGGACATTGCAGCAGATGAGATATGCTAAACACATAATTGTGAAAAGTTTGTAAGTTGTTTTGTTTACTAACCTTTTGAAAATAAATCCCTCTATATACAATACCAGTGATTTAAGTGCGTTATTTACTCATCGATTATTGTCATTCTAAAGTGTATCAGTTTTATACACTCTTATTCAAACACATACTTCTTCAAAACTAATGGGACATTGAAGCCGATGTTGAATCGTCTCTTCACTTTTCACTGTTATGAACCCATGTTAGACTACTACGTAAAACATTGGAACTACTATAATTAATTATTATTAAGAGATTAATTGGCAAAGTGTGAGAGATAGTGTTGAAGTGTCAATACTTAACAAGTTAAAACGGCTTTCCATATCGCATCGGATTCATCTGCAGTGGATTCCTTCCCACGTCGAACTTGAGGGAAATGAGATTGCGGACACTTTCGCCTAGGCTGGTGCTTGTGAGGCCTCTGTGCCGTCAGCACCCCTCACCTTTTTGGAGATCTTCTCAAAAATAAAGCACAAGAATAAGACTACTTTTAATGTCCCCCCAGAGCACCCATGGTATCACTGTTCACGACCTGGAGGCTCCCTGGCTCAAGGTTTCAATAGGCAGGACCAAACTATTCTTGCCCGCTTTCGAAGTGGTCACCTTAAATCAATGAAATTTTCCGAGGGATCCAAGATCTTTGAGATTTGTAACAACTGTTTCACTGAGCAGGCATCACCTCACCACATCCTCTCGTGCCTGGGGCTCTCCAAACAGGACTTGACTGACGATCCATTGACGGTGTTGGATTTTTTGAGGGTGTATAACGTCATGGACCTGGTCTAGCACTGCTGGCCAATGGGGGCGTGCAACAACAACAACAAACATTGGAATCTTCAATTATAAAAAAAGTGTAAGTCCTATGCCCACTTATTCTAACACATCCTTCTTTTAAACCAGAGGGATATTGCTGCAGATGAGAAATGCCAAACCCATTAAATTGAAGAATCTGTGAATTGTTTTGATTACTAACCCCTCCAAAATAATGCATGAAAACTCCCTCTCCATACAATAACAACTGTGTATTTGTGCTTGTTACCTATCGGTTGTTTTCATTCTGAATCGTATCAGTTTTATATATACACTCTTTTTCAACCACATACTTCTTCTAAATTAATGGGACATTAAAGCCGATGTTAAATCGTATCTTCACGTTTCACTGTTATGACCCATGTTACCCATGTTAGATAACTACGTAAAACATTGGAATCTTCAATTCTAAAAAAGTATAAGTCCTACGCCCACTTATTCTTACACATCCTTCTTTTAAACCAGAGGGATATTGCTGCAGATACGAAATGCCAAACCCATTAAATTGAAGAATCTGTGAATTGTTTTGATTACTAACCCCTCCAAAATAATGCATGAAAACTCCCTCTCCATATGATAACAACTGTGTATTTGTGCTTGTTACCTATCGGTTGTTTTCATTCTGAATTGTATCAGTTTTATACACTGTTATTCATTCACATACTTCTTCTAAATTAATGGGACATTAAATGTTAAATCGTATGTTATCGATGTTAAATCGTATCTTCACTTTTCACTTTATGAACCCATGTTAGATAACTACGTAAAACATTGAAATCTTCAATTCTAAAAAAGTATAAGTCCTACGCCCACTTATTCTTACACATCCTTCTTCCAAACTAATGGGACGCTGCAGCAGATGTGAAATGGCAAACACACAAAAGTAAAGCGTTCTGTGAATTGTTTTGATTACTAACTCCTTCAAAATAAAACCGGGGAATTCCCTCTCCATACAATACCAATGGGGTATGTGTGTTTGCTACTCATCGGTTGTTTTCATTTTTCATTCTGAAAAACGAGCACACAACGATTTTTCATTTCATCCCCCTACAACATCGGCACAAACAGAAGCCAAAGATTTAATCTCTCTCGGGAACCTTTCGAAACCTTCTTTCTCCTCTTTTTTACGCGTGGGTAAATCTTTTGCGGCCAATGTTTCAAGTGCCCCAATCGGATGGAAAACCACCTCCCAGTGTTTTCATTGCAAACAGACGTCGGAGAAGGGCTATGGGAAAGGGGACACAGCCAATGGCCTTACCCAATCCGATATCTATAAACTAGGAACAACGCCTGGTGGTTTTGACCAATATTTGACTTTTCGGTGGGACAACAGACTGAGTTCTGTTTGATTTAGGCTTCTCCGCTTTCTGATTGGCTTACATCGTGCCCCGAGAATGCTTTGTGTGTATTGTTCCGGTTAATTCAAACAAAACGGGATTTATACATTTAAAATAATGGTTTCGTGGCTTTGTTCTTTGTTAAGTGGGCGGTTCTTGAGGGAGGGAGAGAGAGAGATGCTGATTAAATAGAGTCGGGTTCCGACTTGTTTTGTCGGTTCCGATTTTTAGAACCTTCTTCCGCGGAAGATATTGTGTTTGAGGCTTTTTCGAACAATATGGGTGGTTTGTTCGGTGTTTGAGGGAAGCCAATAGGACGTCTGAGTACTGTCTGATGCTGTTGGTACTCAAGAAATCGATCTTGGAGTTTGTATTGGCTGATACATTCTTGAAAAATTATCCACTGTTCCACAAAACTTGAACAAAGATGTGCAGGAACACTAAGTACATATATTGATGCTCTCAATGCTAACTTCAAAAAAAAAAGATTAAAGGTAATGATTGCTAAAAATGTATTGCTCTTTTACAACTACGAACATTTTAAATCTCCTTTGGGTATCAAAAGTATCATCGTAATTATTAAATTTATTTTGTAATTTGATTATTTTGATTGTTTTGTTGGTTCTATACGTAGGGAAAATATATGCTATTACAGAGAACAGAAAAACGTGATAAAAATGTTAGTAAAAGGCCATGTTAACATGTAATAATTGCTCTTTTCAGGTAATAAATAATTTTCCTATCGCATATGTGTATTACAGTTTAACCCTTTTTACAGAAACGTAACATATATAGAGAAAACTGTGCTTTCAAATCACATTCAAACAACTCATCCGGCTCAATTCCGGGTCATTATGCTAATTTTATATAAATAAATATAAATTAACTGATGTTATTTATGTTTACACGTTACAGAAAACATTAACCTCAAGTATGTAACTCGATGTACTAAATAAAACGTTAAATGCTATAATAATTTCACTATTTATCTGTAAAATTACATTTTTTCTTTTTAAATAATTGGTTAAATGAAATACCTTATGCACACAAAAAACAACATACCATATATTTTTACGGTATTTGACTTCCACGACCTTGCTAATGTACTTATATTCCCAATTCGTCCGATTCAAACTAACAACAAGAAAGATGAGTTTACCGACAAATAAAGAAGTACATATATGTCATAACATATATCAAAGTCAAAGGCGTGGCAGAAGTGGTGCCGATAATTTTCTGAATGCTGCCATTGGGGTGGAGCGTAATTTTGACTAGATTGTGAGTTTGTAAGTTCAGTGTTGAGGCAAAAATTCTAGGAAAATCTTTTATTAAATTATTTAGTAAAGTTATTGACAAGTTCTAACAGTGAAATATCATAGTATGTGGGGAGTTCTGTTTGGAACGACTCTAAACCTTTTTTTTATCTGAGAGGCCGTGAATGAAAAATTGAAAACTAAACCTATAAACTATATATATATATATATATATATATATATATATATATATATATACCCATAGAATTGGTCCCTTGAACCCCTAAAATATTTCTCTAAATCCGTATCCACCATCGGTTCATCCCTGAATGAATATCCTTTTAGAATACCTTATAAATTATTATGAATCATGGAATATTATATTATCTGAGATGAAAAAACCTATTCGGATTGCCTTCCCTGGTCCTGTCAGGTTAAGTAAGCCTTTCTGAATGACCGTAAATGGCCTCTGAGCCGACTACATTAATCTAGAATGCCGTATTTGGTCTTCGGGCCTGAAAACAATTTAAAGAGCCGTATGTGATAATTGCTTATGTTAAAAAAATTTTACATGGAATTTTGGGCAGAATAAACCCATTTGAATGACCGTTTGTAAATAGCGGGTTTGTTAAACCTATTTAGAGATGCTTATATGGCTTTCGGGTTGGTTAATTTAGCCCAATAGCTATATCTGGCTTATGGTTCGGTTAAACATTATCTAACCGTATCTGGTCTTCGGGCTGGAGGTAAACATATTCTCTGCAACTCATATATATTATGGGTTCAATCTTGAATCTACGCAATCGTTTTTTTGTGGCACCAGTTTTTAACATCTACTTCTGAAATAGCAGATTTAAAACCTGAGGAGTTGTTTGAAGACATGTCTTACAATGTTTCAAAGTACCAAATAGAACTGTCGATCCATGTACCTTAATGGCTGTAGTAATAACACACAAAAATAGAAAATAAATGGTACATAATCTTGTACGTTAAATGATTCATATTTGGTGCAAATAATATTTACGGATTTAATATCAGTATCGATTCATATGTCTATTTTACACATAAAGATGTATATCGATAATACTTGCAACTTTGCAGTTGGTGAAGGAAAAATATTTTTGTTTAGAGAGATTTCAACAGAATTTGTATCTTATAGAATTATTAAGTCAGGTAAACTTGATATGGAGATTTAATAACATTAACCAGTATCCTTTTTAACATAAACAAATGTAATTATTTTTAACCCTCCTGGAAGTTGCTCTTTGAGGTATCTTGTCATCAGCAAAACTAACGAAAATGAACGAATTATATCGTTTAAATTACTTCGAGGGTAAACATAATCCCTTTAACAGTTTAAGAATGATTATGAAGTAAAAAGCTATATGGGTCTATAAAGAAACACTGCAGTCATTCTCATTTCCTGGCTTCTATGCATGCAAAAACATTAAAAAATGTATATACTTTAAAAAATGATGCCAGCAACATTTACAAAATTATAATCTTCAGGTCTTCAAATTATAAATACACCCGGTTTTTTTTTTAAATTAAATACATTTCGATTGAATTTAGTTTTTTTTCCTTCTCATCCTGGTTTTTTTTAATATAAATGTGCATTGTTAATTAAAAAAAACCGTTTAAGGAAAATATTATTGTATTATACTACTGTCTCTCTCTATCTCTCTCAGCGGTCTAATTAACTTTCTATAATTGTCTTTATTCAAACATAGGAAACGGAAACATGGTCTAGAAATTCAATTACAAATTTGTACGCAGTATAATTCTTAAACTTGTAACTTTTTTTTCTAATTTACTTCCAGTTAAACTAACTAGTGATTGCAACCGAAGATTAACAGCAATTCAGTTATTTAACATGAATTTAATTCTTTAAGGATGTTGCTTTTTTACAGAAAGTAAAACCACATATTGTATTATTCCACCTGATATTAATATTACACGTTATGCTCCTTTCAACTTTAACAATGAAAAAAGTATCCAAGGAACATTCGTAATGAAAAAGTAATACAAAAGAATCAGAAAACAATAAAACCGACGAAAAAATTGGTTGGAATCCTTGTAATCGAATAAAATATAATACAAAAGGCAGAGAATAAGGGAAGGGGTAGGAAAACCAATTAAAGGGAAAAATCTAATTCCCCGTCAGAGGAAATTAAATTGAAAACAAATGGACGAACAGTTCGAATAAAAACTGTTTCTCCTTCGTGGGAATGATAAATGCAATTGAACACCGTTTTTCCAAAGAAAACTCCCTATTTCGTGATAGGTATTATCTTTTTCCTGTTTCCTTCAAATTTAGAGGCTCTCGAAACTTTTAAAACTGTCATTTTCTGATGATGAAAAACGAACCAATGACCGTCAAAAATTTAGGGTTATTAAGGGGGTCCGGGACACATTGAAAAAAAAATTTTATTAATTAATTTAGAAATTTGAATTTTTTTGGTACTGATTACCCATCTAACTAATAAACAAAATCACAGCACAAAAGTTTTCTAAAAGTTCTTTAAAAATTTTAATTAAAATTTTTTGAAAAAAAGAGGGGTCATTTTAAATTGCTAAGGCTCAAAACATTCTTGATCAATTTTCAAAATTCTTGCATTAAATTATTCACAAATTTATTAACTTTAATTACGATTCAGGAATTTAAAAAATATTAATTTAATAAAATATAAAAAAGATTTTAATGAAAATTTTTGAAAATTTTAAGGTACTTTTTTTTTAAAAAGTCATATTTTTAAAAGTAAATATTTGTTTCAAATTTGCTGAATCGAAATTAAAGTATAATGTTTGAAAAAGATATATTCCAAATTTCAACCCTTAAACTTTATCGGTTTTCGACTTATAGCAATTTGAATACAGGAAATCTTAAAAAAAAGTATCATGGAGGAAAAACGCATTTAAAGTTTTAAAGACAGATGTTGTTGCCATGACAACTGTCAAGAGTGTTAGATTTTCAAAACAACGCACTACAAAAATTATTATATCTCTAGTTCTAATTAAGATAGAGACATGATTTAGACGTCATTTTAAGCAGAAAAACACAGATAATTTCTTAAAATAATAATAAAAAAAATTCAAAAATTTGACGATTTTTGTGTCCCGGACCCCCTTAAAATATCTATGCTATAACATTCATTGCGCTCAAGAGTTTACTGCCAAGTAAGAATGAATGAATGTATCCCATCATTCTAGTATAACAAGATAAATTCAAAGTTTATTAATTTTCTTACTACACTCTATAACACAAAATCGACGCACCAAGAAGATGTAGAATAGCAGTAGTGCCCAGCTCGATAAATTTGGAATGGCGCTGACTGGGGACGTATAGTCTTTTTGTGACGAGTAGTGTTTCCAACTGTGTCCTGACAATAACCGCATACATTTCTGGAGACATCCAGGGATGCGTGGGTATCCTTCCCTTACTATCGCACACCACACATGCCCACAACAAGGTGTTACGGTCTGAGGTGCGTCTCCTTTGATAACCGGATCCTTTTGATAGTCATTCCTGGCACACTTACAGAACAGCGGTCCGTAGACGACATTCTACGACCGGTTATGTTACCGTTCCTTTTGGGACACCTCGGACTTACTTTTCAACAAGATAATGCCCGACCGCACACAGCACTTGTTGCTATGAATTGTCTATAAGCTTTCCCAAGACTTCCCTGGCCAGGTAGGTTTTCTGATCTTACTCCCATAGAGCATATTTGTGACGTTATGGGAAGGTGATTGCAACCATCTTGGAATGTTGACCATTTAGCAAAACAATTGGAGACAATTTTAGCAAAATATTCCGCAGGACACCATCCGGGAACTTTTTCAGTCTATGCCACTCTGGTTGACAGCCTGCATCCGGGTCAGAGGTGGACCAACGCTTCATTGACTTCCTCCGATTTTAATTGTCAAACTCTGAAATAAATCTTTCAATTGTTCTGACATTTTAATCTTTTGTTTTTCTATGTATGTTCTTCTCATCCACCAATTTTTATCGCAATCGGAAAACTCCTTCTTGGTGCGTCGAATTCGGTGCTATAGAGTATATTTAATTTGCGGTTTAAATGTATTCTGTCAGGCTATAGATATAATTTTAACATAATTCAGATTGATTTGGTTTGTCATTCATGGTGATTTATTTTTTACACAATGGTCAAATTGTTCCAGGAAATGCGATTACACGTAATGGTAGTTATCTCCAAGGGATATCCCATTACTAAATTTAACCTGATCTTGATGGACTAGAAAATTAGCAATATATTGATGACGTGGCGTCTAGTCTGTAGCAAAACTGGTCATAACTTGAGGAACGGAGAATCACGGCGAAACCACTTGGATGATTAAAATGCATTATGAGACACTACAAGCACATCATTATTCAAACTCAGGACCGAAAGTTGAACCAAGACTCAGACCACTGACAATTTCATAGATAGATTGAGTTTACCGGTTGATGATCCGGGATTAGTCCGGAATAAGGTAAAGATCCGAGATCAACAACGGTTGATTTTAAACAACGATCAGATGACGAACTCAACGTTGATGAGCTACCACTCAACTCTTGAAACTACCACGTTAGAACAATAAAAGCCACAACATACTTAAAGTGCACCAGTCGTACACACACGATGGTCTTCGAATGAATCGAAGTAGCACCACTTGAGTTGTTAATCTGCTAATCTAGCAATTTTCCTTTGAGGTACAATGCCGGAAAATTTTAATATAGTATAGACGATGTAATATTAATATATGTTGGTAAAATATTTCCATAACAACGTCAAACTAATATTAGGATTTCTGGGAGATATATTTCAATTATTCCATTACTGTCGATCTGCCCCCCCCCCTCTACTCAAAATACAGAAACAGGTATTAAACATTGAAATACTGTACCCCGGAAACACTATTATATGTACGTTTTCTGAGGCATAATGTGTTTTCTAACAGTGAAAAAATTTGCTCAATAGCTTTTTCCTTTTGTTGGGTACAGGGGAAACTAAAAATTAGCGTGATAATCACTTAAATTCCAATTTTAGAATTCATAGAAAGTTTCAAAAACATTAAAATATTTTCAACAAAATTCCACTAACTCCCGCAAGTAGATAGAAAACAACACCGTGACTGAATCTATACAACTGATATTTCTTTCAAAATATATATGGGTATCTAATCATATTAGTCCTTACTTCGATAGGATGACATTTCTATACCTCCCAAAGAAAAATTGATCTTTTCTCGCAAATTAGTATACAGGTTTTAGCATTATTTAGTTAAACATCATTCAAAATTATAATAAAAGAATTATAAGTTTTGAAATTTTAATAAATTGGCTTAAAAATGTGCAACAATTTAAAAAGATTGAATTTCTGATACCATTTTCAAGATTTAAGCAACGAAATAAGATCAATATATATGTAAATATAATGTTTGGCTCTACGATAGCTCGATTTGACACTTCAAGAATTAAATATAATTCACCACAACACAACAAAAGAAATAAAGTGAACTGTATAATTTTCTCACATTTTTATTATGTCCTCTCTGAGTTGCGCTCACACAAGACACATTATCTTTGTTCGCAACTTGGAACTCAGAATTCTAACGCACCCACGCTCCAGACGTCACGTTGTACAGACGTTTGCGCTCGCGAGATCAGCGCCCTTTTAAACGGTGGTCAGGTGTTGCACTCAACAATAACCTTCAATTTTGCACAAGATTTTTCTTTATTTTCATATTAGCTTTGGTTTAAGTTTTTTATTGAGTTCAGAAATTTAAAACTATTTTATTTCTGACAAACAGTAAATTGACGATTACAAGTTTATAAACAAAGGTTTATAAAATCAAATTATTTCAATATTTGATGCATCCATGTAGCTTATGTGTTAATTAGTTCAAAATATTTCTTAACTCATTTTAAATGTGGTTAAAAAAGTAATAAATTTTGGTTGGTGAAGAGGGAAATAAAAAAAGTTATGCATATATCATTAATTATTTTATTATTTTTATTTGCAATGTCCAAGCACTGATCTCCAACATTATTAACGGCTGTTACAACTATCCCGTTGCGTAGCTTCAGGGCTACATAATTTAAATTATCTACTTGTAAAATCACCAACATCGTTGCGCTTTCGAACTGATATTCAAATTAGGACCTGCTGAGTGCCACGCAAACGCTGACATCGCCTTAACAGTTGGGTAATCGGAAGCTCATGCCAAAATAATATAATATAAAATTGACAACCAAATTATTTTATGTTACATCATAAGTATTTAAATGCTTTGATAACGTACTGCATTTACTGATTCTTCACTTTTGTCTTAATTCTTAACTATAAACTTTTAAAATTAAAACTTAATATTGACATCAATTTTGAAGAAAATGTACAACTAGTAGTACACAATTTGTTTGTGGAAAAGCACGTTAAAGAAAGTTTGTTTTATGTGTTATATACACAAGCCATTGCAAACAAACCTTAATAGACTCCAAAGGATTTAGTTGCCTTTAAAAATACTCAAATTACGCGTTAGCAAATCGCAATATATTATCCATAGTAAAAATTATTTTACGATGTACTCCAACTTTAACTACCAAGTAAATTTATCGCTCGGATACACCTGTAGAATAAATCGATTTTATGAGCATTACGTTTAAAGATGAATTATTAGTCAAATTAAAACTTTTGTTTATATACCTGTGTTAGTAAACAAATTAAATGCCCCATTTAGAAAAAAAACAGCTTGTTTCAGGTGGATAAACATATTAGACATTAATCTCCATCAAAATTCCTCAACTGTGTAATTAGAATTTGTTTTCATCTTTCAGACTTCTAATACTCCTGGGTAATAAATTTTTATTTAAATGTTGACAGTTGGAATAGGTTCCTTAAACTTGAATAGTTTTTCATCGCATTTTTATGAAAAGTGTTGATTATGATGCAATTATCGTCAAAACGCACTAAATTCAGTAGACTGCAATATTTGTTAAAATGGAATGGACCACATAATTAATGATTTTGAAACGATAATGCGAGCATACTCGTTAGATATAATAGTGAAAAAATTGAAAGTTAAGATAAGAGTGTTTTTTTAATTAATAGTAAACATAGAAGTAAATACCGCCAGAGAAATTTAATGATACTTGAAGATCAATCTTTAAAATTGCGAATGTTGAAAAGTTTAATCATCGATTACATATTTATGCCATAAATGTTTTTAACATTGCAATTTTTTTTTTCAAATGATATTCTATGCGATACCATTAATTGTCTTTTAACTCATATTTAGACTGATACGATATGGAAAATTTAAATGATTTGGTTTTCGACTGCTAGTTTAAATGTCTTAACCACTATGACCGAAACATGAAATGCAATAACTCATGTAATAAAATCGTATATTATATATTTATGAATTTATTGTTTTTTAGAAAAAGAAGTAAGCAATTATGTAATTCGAAGCAGGTTTTTTATGAAATCTTTCAAATTTTGTCGTTTGAGGAAACAAAATTCTTAGTATTTAAATTTTGTTTAAATCATACTAAAAAAGCGCGCACGTATTTTATCATGGTATCACTGTATATACTCATATTCATTTTAATGTATAGGTTGTTAACAATGAACGTCTCACTAGAGCAACACAATGGGCTATTTGCGACGGTACGGGATCTACCCCATAAAGGAAAGATTCTAGTACCATATTACGTAATTTTAAACATCGATCAGGTGACAAGGTCACGCTTGAACTATATTTTAGAGCATGAAAATATTTAACTAACACCAAATTCCTATAATAACCCACAGAATTGAAAAGAATTTCTCTATTACATGTTTATCGTTACAAGTGAAAATAATGTTTCGAGTACCTTTCTTAGATTTAATTCCAAAGACAATTCTTCTTGGAAATAGCATCAACGACTAAGGCGGTTGTTGTATATGGTAAGAATTATTGACGAAAACAACATTCGTATTCAGAGAGAGAGAGAGAGAGAGAGAGTAAGATCTAATTTACATGAATATTACAAAAATTCCATTAAAGCTTAAGCTAAGAAAACAACATTTTGGCATTTTCCCATAAGCTAGAATTTATTTTTTGCAGTTCTTTCAAAAAGGAAATAAAACTATCCTTGTTTTCGTTCCTCAATGATGTTATTTATTGCGATACTTCTTGTGTCAAGGAAATAACCAAACCGCTCTTATAAAGAATTTTTCTTAGTTGCGAGCGTGGCTTTCATCTGTAAATTGCATATGCTGCACTAGAAACGAAATGTTTTTGTTCAAAGATAACATAATTTTTTGTTGTGATTCATCGCACTTATTTATACCGACATTATCATCAGTATTCCAACTGTAATAAAATCTCTCATTTACATAATGTATGTTAGAACAGCAATGTGGACACAGAAACAATGGACAGTAAAACAAAAGGAATACAAATAAATTACCGAACTCTAATTTCATTCGAAGAAGCTATTAGTTTTTTCATGTTGAACTTATGTTTGTATTATGATGTTCTGCTATGTTTAGTTGCGACTAAATAAGAGAACACTTTAATTTCATTGGAATTGGCCTTTAGGAAATATTCATGACGAAAACGTCACGATTCTCTTCCAGTTATTTATAATGTCAGCATGAAAACAAAAAACAAACCATTCTTTTGTAGTCAATAAGGTTGCCTGATAGCAAATTGACACAAGCGCAAACATAAATCACCAAGTTAGAATGGAAATCTGAATGTCTACTTTAAATAATGAATTGTATTTAAGCATGGTACGTATGTAGAGTTCCAGATAAGGAACCTTAGGAATACGTGTATAGAGTTGCGTATAAGCAACCTTATGGTTATGAATTCTGAACAAGATGATCCAACCATAGACCGTCATGTACGTGGTATTTGGAGCAAGGTAAATCTCTTATGGCCGAAGTTATCATCACGTTGGCTTATTGAAGTTTGGAGAGTAGGGTACCATTTGATGCGTTGTCCTCGCCATCTGAACGTGGTTCAAAACTACTTCGTGTTGCTTCGTCTGCTAAACTTTGTGTTGCTCTCATATCTTTCCCTTCGAATTAATCCCGTACACTCGTAAATAGCCATTTGATCTGCTGTAGTGCAGCATAAGTTCACCTACCTATCGAAAAGTAGAAACTTTTTGGGTTAATTTTCGACAAGGAATCGCGTGGAATGATTATTAAACTGTCGATTCTAATCATCATCTTGGAATATAATTCAGAATCATCGTAGCTATTATACAGAACTAAATATTGTAAACAACTTATCTTGACGGTTTCTTTAGGGTGACTAAGTTATCAAAATGATATGATAAATGTACTATACGCTATACTTTTATTTTTCGCAGCCAAACTTTTCAATACTACAACCAATAATACTATCATAAAAGCATGCACTCATGTTGTTTTATGAAAAAAAAAAGACTTATTAAAGAAATCAGAATCTAGATTATTAGATTTTCTTCACGGGCTCTATTTTGTTTATGCAACTTTATATCCATACCCTCACCTCCTGAATACATATATCGCGAACAACTGCACCTTGATAGAAACAACTTGGACTGCTGTCATATTCTTTTCTTGATTTAAAATTTACTTTTATAGTTAGAAATGTTAGGTAGCTGCTTGACTAGTTCTGCTAACGTACTGCACCATTGTGGGGTGTCAATGGATGAACAGACATGTTGATGAGCGTCATTTATTGGACAGCTTCGCTAAGGGGTAAGAATGTAATGCGATCTAGTTTTGAACCCTATATATTAAGCAAAATAATTTGAAAATAAATTTCACAATGTTTCGAGTGATCACAATATTTGAAAAAAAAGGTTATTAAAATTTCAATACCTGTCTTTAGTACAGTTTTGTCGTTATTTGATTATTAGAGATTTTTAACCAACCATCATTAGTCCGATAAAGCATATTGCTGCATGAAGCAGAAACAAGAGATGCTGTTCGAAAGTAGCTAATGCTAAAATTAACAAGCATATGCTTAATGTAATTGCATGTAGATTAGATTTATAGTACACACCTAAGAGAAATCCATCTTTGCTCCACTGTACAGCGCCACCTCTGTTTCCTATATGACATTGGAATTCTACGTCGTCCCCTTCTTTACTTTCTTGATCTGTTGGCCGTATTCGGAAGTACTGATTTTCACACCAGATAACTGAAAAAAGATATGAAGAATCAGATAAAAATCGTTTAGTACAAATGATACATAAACAGTTTTACAATACCATAAAGTAAAACCTTAAATTAACCATTTCGCACCCCGGATGTAATATTACCATAATTCAAGAAATGCATTTGAATAGTTTATGGAAACACTCTAAGTATATGCTTATGATGCTATAAAACAGCTACAACTACACATTCCAGAAGAGGTTAGTTCAAATTAAGGACATGAACCAATCATACATGAATGGTTTTTGTTACAATTGGTTTATAAACAGCGATATGATTTTTAAATACGAGCAGGTCGAGATTGAATTTATGAATATCGCACCTTGACTAGAATCCCGTGCAGCAAATATATCGCTCATTCCTTTCAACAACTTTATATCTCAAAAATCGGCGATTTTTAGCTATGCTTGTTTTCAGAATACTCTGAAAGAATAGTATATCCCTGCAAAATCGTCATATCTCACTATTTTGCCGCTATCGAGCAAAAGTAATAAATATTTTTAACACATTTCAATCTACTTTTAAAACTACTTTACTGACTCTCCCGAAAAATCACGTTTTTTTTAGATATGACGTTGTTGAAAGAAGTGAGCGATATGTATATATTAGTATGTTGAAAGTATGAGCCTGCATGCTGCGAAGTTGCATATTTCCGTAGTAGGCAGATAGAGCAGTGTTAGGGTTGATTCTTAGTTGAAATTACACGTTATTGAATTAATACAACTATTTAATGTCGACGGACCGGAATCAATCCCGAAGAGAAAGATCCGATAACACCTCGTATTTTTGAACCGTGGTCAGATGACGAAGTTAATACTTTCCAACAATTCTCCAACGACTCACTAAACTTCTAAACCTACCAGAAAAATACATTCCGTAATAGAATCTGTGCTGATGACCCTAAATGTGAAAATGTATTGTTGCGCTTCAATGTATTCCATAAATGGACAAAGATACTCGTTTAGAACCAGGTGAATAATCAAATGCTAACTTTCCAGAACTGAACCATAATGTGCTTAGATGGGCTATTGCCATACGTTCTGATGCATAAGGAAATATAATGGGCGTTGGTGTAAAAGGGTTTGAATCTTATAAACAGTTGAGTTGCTGCACATAGCATCAAAAGATAAAACATTATTCTTAAGAGGGCATGCAGTATAAATGTGTCATAACATCTTGTTTTCAGCTTACAGCATCATATAGAAAAATATAAAATGCCGAGAACAGTTATATAAGATCAGGAGTAGAGCTGCTTATAATTTTCAGTATCAGAGGAATTTTTTGTAAAGCTAAATGCAGATAGAGCTAGAGATTTTGTGTTAAAATGTTTCCTGATTTGCCAAATGAAAGCTTTAACTAACCAAAAGTAAAATCATCGTCCATTAGTGCTTTGTTTATACTGAAAATCGTTCTCATAAAAAATGATTCCAATATTCTGGCCTTAAACTAGCTTGATTTCTAAAAACTGTAGTATCGTTTTATGGATATTTATTCGTTAATATAATCCTAGGAAAGATTTTACTAGCGAATGTCAAAACTGTGAAAAGTCATGAGGGAAGACAGCAGGTTTCTGAACGAATATTCTTTTGAACCACTCAAATAAGTAAATAATATTTGTTAACATACTTTCTAAAAACTATGTACTCAAATTCGTCTATTCGTAATTAATGGGATTTACGTATACCTCCAAAAAAACAAACACAAGTCGACTATTTGCTGAACTGGAAGAATAAAAGAAAGATCTTAAAAGCAATGGGTTTATAAAAAAGCACACAGACGAATAAAAAAATTTACCTTGTCCGACGGGTACATTTGTCCCCAAGATTTATTCAAGATGGCGATGTAACAGACATTTTTTTTTTCAAGATTTTGTCGAAACCGAGACAGTTTTTTTTTCATCAAAATATACACGCAGACGTAGCTTGTTTCTTCGCGAATATTTTATCTGTGAATTGCGTTTGTTTCCGTCCACTGAAATAAATATTCTTTCTTCCGAGTAATATTTTCAGGTATGATACATTTTATCACATGAGAATGATCGATGCTGTTGAGACGAAATCATTCCTCTTTTTTAGTGATAAAAGCAGATTTTTATCGCTATGCATAATATTCTATGATAGTAAAATAAGTTTAAAGTATTATAGTTATTTTAGACAGTTGATCATCACTGTTTTTACGCATACAAGTAAATTAAACATTTATAATATCTTGAAATATCTTACGCAAGAAATTATACAGATGTGCATGCCAGTTAAATGACACTAATCATGATTTAATTTTTCCATGTAGTGAAGTCGTATGATACATGACAACAAGTTTGCGATTTCATGATTCGACATTTTTAATGCTGTGAGATGGGTATGAAATGTTACGTTTAATACACTGCTGGATAATTTATGAAACTAACTCTTAGGAAGACCATCATCTTCATTGTAGGACTTCAAAAGATGATAACTGACAAGAAAGACAGTTGAGCCGTTGCTGTGACGGCAGCAAGAGTCTTACTACACACGATTTGCCAGAGGCTCAATCTGGTCTTGTTTGACTCATGTGTATGCTAGACGTCTAGAAAGTTCCTCTCACTCCTGTACTCTTAAGGACTTGTCCAAACTGGTAACAACTAATTCAATCCTTATTTAATAAAGAAATACTTACCAGATTGAAAGATGTCTAGATTCAATTTACTGATTAAACTTTCCCGAGCTTCACTTTTGAAATGACAGAGAACGCAATAAAAAGAATAGTGTTAATAAATTATACCAATGATATATTTAAAAATAATTCATTGTCGGGCTGTGTTATACAGTATGGGTATGTGAAATGAGTATATATATCTTAAAACTTTGAAACAAATAAAGCTTATATAAAGATATAAAGGATCGATTATGGAGTATCATGTTAATTGTTTCAAAATCGTCGAGTATGTTCAAATTATTTGCATTAAAATGCCACCTATTATATAATCTATTCAAATCATATCCGTTTCAAAAGGTGTGCCAGATATGCAATCCAATTTATCTGTTTATTTTCAAAAAAGATAATCTTTTTTAAATCTTAAAATTCAAATTATAAATAATGTTTAAGAACTGTATTACAAATAAAATATATACATTTCATTCTGCTTGCAACTCTTCTTCATATCGGGTTTTAATAGAGCCTAAACGGTACTACTGGAATATGGATTGTATGTAGCTAGCCTTTTTACGCATGTAATTGTATTTCAGTTTTGGACAAATTTTGGTTGAAATATAATTGCATGCATGCGCAAAAAGAATTGTTTATGCATTTCCTAATAGTCTCAGAAACATAAATGAAAGCCCTTTATAAGGTTTCGAAAATATAGGAATATAGACGGGTCATCTAAAAGCAGACAATCCAATGTTGATCGAGAATTAGTGGTTCTGTAGATTCATATTTCTCACTCGCCTATCAGACAGGTAGTACTGGATTTTACATACACATTCTGCTTGTACGCAGAAGGTCGCTAAAGTGGAAAGTGTACTGAATAGGACCCAGAATCTCTCTCTGTACGCTGTGATAATGAGAGAAGTGTGTACGGCATTCCCACAACATTACCACTGGCCATTCTTCAGCGTACTTGTCCATAGATGAAATTGGACGTCTTGACATATTCTAACTATTGGATGGCTCATCATACATAATATATATACAGCTCATAATGCGAGCAGCTATTACCCAGATAGAAATCTAATAGAGCATCTGCGATGCTATTGATATATGAATTGTATAAGGCCACCCATTCTGATCATTGAAGAGATCCAAATTACATTTCTTGAAGATTTACTTTTTGCCTATGGAGAATGCTGAATATGATAAAAAATGGTTTGGTTCCGAGCTTGGTTAATGGTCAACGTGCAATGGGTGATATCACATCATTTAGCTATCTCAACAAACCATTTCAGTTGAAAATTAAGTTAAAAAATTCTAGTAAAGTTTACAACAATAAAATAATATTTGAATTGCTGAAAATTAATCTAACCTTTTCTACACTTCGGGGCATCATACATCGCAGCACTTTTATATTTATTATACTTAATTCTAGATATCAGTTTACATACTAAATGTATTGATTGGCTTAAAACAAACTTTACTTATTCGTAAGGGCATGTTTTTATATTATTGTAAAGTAATGCAATGCGTTATCAACCAAAATAAAATATCTCTAGAATTTATTGATGAACTGTAAAAATGTGTCATCATTTCCTTGGTGGTGTCGTTTTAATTTAGTCCGCTTTCAAGCTATACAAAATTACTGTACATTTTGTTATTTAAAAAAAAAGTATATACATTATTTATTTTATAATGTCTTTATTTTTGATAGTATTCACGTAACTGCCATTATTGTCACTGGAAAAAAATGAATCAGTGATATATTTCCTGTAATTGAATAATAGTTTAAATTTGTTTTTTTTCGATTAATTGTTAGAGTAATTAAGATTATACTGGAAGCTTCTAAGACAGTGTTCAATTAATAGGTTTTCAGCATGTACTAATCCTGTATCACAATTTCACTTATAATTTATCAGCGCCGACCTCCAAACCTATATTGGAATTATATATTAACTGAGGAAGAGTGATAGAAGAACGATAGCTTAAAATATAAAGTGTGCTTAATCTCAATTCGTATTAATTCGACAGTAACTTAATACAGTTCATGTTGAGTCCCACCTAATGAGTTCCTTAAAATTAATGAAAGTTCATTGTAACAAAGTTTAATTTGAAGCCCAGCCGAAACAAAAATTTAATTTCACTCACAGTTTAGACTCATTAGATGATTTTCAATGTTACCTGCCATTAACTTCCATTTCAATCCCAATGGATGCAAGAGAAAGAGATCTAATTGAGATTCTTATTATTGAGATCTATTAGAGTCCTACGACTTTTAAAGAGTTCTTTGTGACTTTAAATTGAAGCTAGAAAGTGACGAATCTTAATGTTAGAAGGAGAATGTTGTTTGCCTGAGTCTAAATTTATATGTATGAGCAATTATTTCAGTAGTTTCTCTAAAGGGTAAGATAAATGAATGTATAATGAGCCTTTTCAAGCAAATATTGACTAATGCTGCTTAAAATTGAACTCGTTACGTAGATCCACAATACTATTGAGGCATACTATCATTTTATATTATAATTTAAACATATAGAGAAACACAAATGTCCATTTAAACTGAAGTTGGAAAACCAAACACTGAAATTTTAGTTCTAATATAGCAATGTCCAAATTTTGAATTTACAGTTACAAGCTCTTTACATGAAACATGAATATATTATTTGAAATTAATCAATATAAAAAATATTATATATTTATTAGAAAAATACGCAATATCTGTATTTATTTAATAAAGATAATCGAGTAAAGTGCATCAATATACATCTTCCAAAATATTTACTTCTATTCCGCAATTTAGAAGGATTTTTAATGAGCAGTGCAAAAATAATAAGCACAATTTATAAGAGGATTTATGTTGAATTTAGAGAACAATTACCATTACATGCATGTTCTTAATCTAGTATGTTTTTATAATAATATATATAAAAGTATCTCGCCGCAATACTTTTAAAGCATAAATAGTATTCCGTTGTGGATCATAAAATTACATATTTAATCCATATTTAGTTGTAGTAAACAACGTTTTAATTAATATAAAATTGCTCAACACAAATATATCTTTATTTATATATAAGTTAAATATGTAGATAGGTATTAGACAAATCCATTAAAAGTTTACAAAATAAATTATTTCTTTCATTTCAGCTAAATTTTTTAACACATTTGAATTGATGTATTCAAATATATTAACCAAATGGTAAATTTAGAGTAAACCGCTTTAAAGTTTGTTGCTCACAATTGAAAAGTTCTAAATATGTGTATTTTACAACTGCACCAACAATGCATATTTTAACAATATAAGCACGGATTAAAATAAATAAGTATACGCCAGAAAACAGATATACACTTAATGTATCCTAATTATTTTGTAGTAGAGGATTAAATTTAATCCCATCCCAAAGAGAAAGGTAACGGGAAACCCAATAATATCACGAATGTATAATCGTCCATAACACCAGGTGAATATTCCATAATGCAACAAGAGCTTCCGTGGTAGGAGGAAGTGAGAAAGATTGCAGTTCCACTGCTCTTTTTCTGTACTAAATACATGTCACCACCGGGTGTCTGCTCGATCTTTATGTGACATATCAACGAACGCAAAAAGATTCTACATTGGTCAAAATGGCATATGTCATCGCAGTATAATCATGCCTCGCTACCAAAATGTCACCACAGCGTATAGCCGCTAGCTTTTTCATGACGTCTGGTGGCCACTGATAACATGGGAGTTTTGTTTCTCTTTTCACTCCATACTTAAACAAATGTCATTCAGCAGAATTTCGGATTTTGTAGGTAGAGTTTATTTTTCGATGTTTTCACGCTGAATGGGGATATATTTTTCTTTTCTGTAAAGGAATTTTAAGTTAAATAAACAGATTTTTTCTATTTGTAACTTAAGGAGTAATATCACCATAAATTTACGAGTTAATGCATTCCGGAGAAGAGTAAACAAAACCCATCTTAACCAAACTAGTACTTAGTAGTCTAAAACTTTAAAATAAAATAATAATATAGATAACTACAAGGAAGATTCAACTAATTTTGATCTGATTTATTTTGATCTGATTTAATTTGATCTGATTTAATTTGATCCTGATGATTTTGATAATTTGATCCTGATGTTAGACATCTTGTTTTAATAGAACTGACATAAAACAGTTTTATCTCTCTCTCTTTTTTTTTTATTTATCAATTTTAATCTTGACGTCATATTGCATTTTGCACATCATAATGAAATAACGCTTTTGTGCCGTAAAAAAACTCAATCAAACAACATGTTTTAATCATTTTTAAGTCTTTAAATTACGAAATACGGTTGCCAGAGTTCCACAAAAGTAACAGACAAAACTATATTATTTTGTCTTTTAAACTAATTGCTATTGGTCATCAGCCCAAAACCTTATGAAAGAATATATATATAATTACACTGTATTTAATTATGTAATTTGTCTAAAATAACTTATTTAGTGTGATGTGTAATCGTATAGTTTTAAGTTTAATTGCATCACATTTAATGTAGTTGCAAACTATGAAAAACTAATTATGAAATGATGAAACTAGGCATATTTAATTAAATGTATTGCATAATATATACAACTTATTTTAGAATTTGCTAAATTAAAGATATTTTAAGCGTATTATTCAAATAAAACCCTCCTTACAATAAAATACGTTCAACAAAAATTCAACTCATTTTGTAAAGTCTTGTAATCTTTTATTTTTGATTTCCAGGAGAATCGAAAACCAACAAAAGATAATCAGATAAATTTGCTTCCAGTATAAAATATCAGTTTTAATCCTATTAATCAACAGCTCAATTTTATGTGTTTTTTTCACAAGAGGGCTTATAAACTACGCATACCGCCTGCTATAATTTTTCAAGTAAAAGTTACAGGTTCTCAAAATTGAGTTTTTGTTCATTAACCCGAATTCTGTGATCACAATGGAACTAAATAATTACTTCATGAGCTATCACTCACAGTATTTCTAATGATGCAATCGAATTCATTTAATTAACATACATTTCAATTTCCGCTATGTCTTAATCATAGAATTGGAATTGAATTACACAAAAGAATAGGAACCCGCATCCCAAACTTTATTAATATACTCCTGCTCCTTTCACGTTCTTTACAATTTTTTTTAGTTATTAAACTCTTTTTGAACATGTTAGATTCAGCACAAACGTGACACTGATAATTAATTTCTCTTCAATATCCTTATGTGAGCTAGCGGGAGAAAGACTATGTTTCACAATATGATTTCGTGTTCATTTCTGAAACATGTTTTCGTGACGCTGGATACGTTTTTAATTAATCTGGTTCACATGCTGTTTTTCTTCTTTCTTCTTTCTCCCCCCGCACTCTTTCTTGCAGTGGATGTGTCTGACACATCTACCTTTTAACTGATGTGAGTGACGATTAAATATCTCTTACGCAATTTCATGATGTACCCTTTGGAGAGGAAATTCCGCGTATTTAAAACCTTTATGAATAGGATGAGTTAACTTATTAATTATTTGACTGCTGTAATTGCTTAAGCGGATGCAGGCAGTTTTTTTGTCGCTCTCGTGTCATTTGTTTTCTGCACTCCTTTCTCTTCGCTGGCTTCGAATCTTTTTGGGAATTGAAAAAATGGCGCTGCAGAGTGTGGTTATGGATTGCATCTCGCACCGGAAAATTAATTTTTAATTAAAATCCCCTTTGTTTGAATTAACGTCGTGCTTTTCATTTCGCGTGGGTTCAATTTCTTTATGGCTCTCGAATCAGATGCGAAATGTATTGCACAAATAAATTGGACAGTGCGTGTTTCCAAGAATTTAAGCTTTTTGTTTTTGGAACAAGTACATTCCAATAGAAAAATTCCGATAGAAGAGAACGCAATGAGAAAGAACTAGGACAGAGATATTTCGATCGTATGTAGGAGCATCTAATGCAAACATTTAATAAAAAGATGTAATGTATTCAAAGAAATAATTAAAACTTACTTTTTTTAAATTAGAAAAGTTGAAAACGGGTGTACTTTTGTGTTTTAATGTTTAGTTTTCTCAGAGCGCACTTCTTTTCATTCAAATTCAATTTAATTAATTTATCAATTACGTAATTGGAACATAAATGTGATACTCCAACTAAAAGTTAAGAATGCTTAGATATTTCAATATTTATCTTCTTAAAAATAAACGCCTTATAACACACACATAATCTAGTTAAGAACTATAATATATATTTTCATGATAAATCTCAGATTAATGGAATTTCTTGTTTTGTTGTGAAAATGGTTCCGCTTTGTTTTAGAGAGTAGGTCTTGTAATAATAATAACTATTATGCATTTTCAAAACTAAAATTGTTTTATTAAATTTAAAAAGCATCACAATTGTGATGTTGGGCAAAATTGATATATCTTAAAACATTTAATAACGAATCACTTTATTTTTGCATTGATTAACTCCTTAAAGTTCATACTATCAACTGTCTTCGTGGTGTTTGGTTAAAACAGATTTAAAAAATTTTTTAAACAATTTGTTCAATAACTACTTAAAGCACATAGTATACAAAGTTCGAAAAAATATAGTAAAAAATAATACTATGTATATTATATTTTTATAATATATGCACACACACACACACACACACACACACACACACACACACACACATATATATATATATATATATACACACACACAATTGCTGAAGCAAAATAAGTAAATATATTTGAAAAGTAAATGTAGAAAATGTAATTCATTGATGACAAGTAGATGATTTGCAGTTGCCATGTTTATAAAATGTTGAATATTTCCGGATCTACTGATTGTAGAACATCTAATATATCTATATTATTTTTAAGATAATTTTTTTAACTACTTTTTTTTTCAGACCCGATTATGAATGAAAAATTTTTACAATTGTATTTAAGGATTTTAATTAAGAGCTCTACTATAGGCTTAGAACATAAAATCATTTGCTGATAAAAACAATTGTGTATTGTTCAATAGTTTAACCATCAAAGTGGTTTCAACGGTATATGCATGACGACGACAAAAGATGGTTGATGCTTGATATAAGCTTATTTATACAGAACGAAAATTAATTTTCAATGTTCAAAAGTTAATTTTCTTTCCTGAATTTAGTTCTCTGCCAAATTTCAAGTATCTTGACGTCATTACATTATTCAGGTTACAAATTTATTTAAATTTAATTCACCGAGTCATTAATCATTGCTAAAATGTTTAGAGCAGGCACAACAAATCTATATTATATCGGAAAGTGCAACAACTAAAAATTAACCTAACCTTAATTAAAGCACAAATTGAATCTTCATTAAATTACAGCAGTAATGTTAATGTATACGTCTCTTAAGTTCCGCCGTTAAATATTTCTAAATTAATTTTAAAAAACCCTTAGGCGAGTAGAAAATCAACTAATGAATGTGGAGAAAAATATTCCCTTTAATTTGATTTAGGATGAAACTTAGTTTCCCCAGAGGACACTCAAAATTACTTTAATTTAACGAAATAAAAAGCCACAAATTCCAAAAAAGTACACGTCCTGACTAGGCAGCATTAAGCGTAATGCTTAATGACACTCGCCTTGTTAATAACTTCTACCAACTTGTTTATTTTATTATCCTCGCGTGTAAAATAAAAGTGAAAATATGTTGATTTTGAAAACATTAAATAAAATTTACTACTTGCGGGAATTCACCCAAAGAAAGACTAATTCGAGAATGTTTGTTTATGTGGTTATCTTTCAGTGTTAATGTTTTTCGAAACAGCGTAGTTGTGGGTTTTTGAGGGATAATGGATTGAGCTAGACTAACTTTTAGGTCTTGAACTCCGCTAAAATCTCGACCCTATAATTATAACTATTACTCCTTATACATTAACTAGTAACGTACATTACTGTTTGTGAAAATTGTAGTACTATGAAAGAATAATCAGAGATCAATGAAATTTATTCCACGTATTACTTATAGTGGTTTTAATAAACGTTTAAATTTACAGTTATTAATATTATCGTTATTAGCAGCGATGAGAGCCTGTATACGTCGTGGCATAGAATCATACAGAGTCTGAATGTCGTGCTGAAGAATGGCAATCCAGATGGCCTCTATCTGATGCCAAAGTTCAGCCGTACTTACTACCTGACGAGCTCAATGGGCAACATATCCTGGTAACGTGCAGGCCATGGAAGAAGAGGAACCTGTCGTGACCTGAAGAAGGCTTGTACATTCGAAGCAACATGTGGAGGTCATTATTGCTGAAATACAGCTCCGGGAATCCGCTGCATTAGGGGTAGGACATCGGGCTTCACAACTTCCCGGATTCAGCTCCCGTTGTTCAGGGAACTAACAATTTGGAGGAGGTGGGATCGCCCATCATATCCAATTGTAATCCAGACATTAACTCCAGGCGTTTGTCCAGTACGATACTGAATAAGGCACTCCGGGAGAAGACGTTCAAATCTGTAGCGTCTGTCGAGTACGCGTCCATCGTTACAGTCTAAAATGCTGCTGGACTCATCTGAGAAGACTACTGTAACAATACTGACTGACAATCGGCATTACATTGGCTGTGTTGGTGAGCCCATTGTAGACGTGAGCCCATTGTAGACGGTAGTAGAAGGGAATCCTGCGCTGAGGAATCCTTGCACGTTGCCCATGGCGCACCAGACATCAAAGAACCATGGGGGCAGACAATTAAACACTTGTAGACGTGTTTAATGTTGTACCAATGCACGAGAAGACATTGTACGGTCTGGTAGCGTCATATTGCGTGGCCCATTGCCGTGGTTTTGACTTGTCCGATTCTCCATTTTTCATATCTCCCATACCCGTATCACTTTTGTGGTATTATCCCCTGTGAGAATGTCAGGACAGTAACATTCGCACGGAGCGTAATGCCACAACAGTGCCACGATGTGAAAGGCCACCCTCACGATCATGCTGTCCCGTTGTTGGCGAGTCTCATATGTACTTCTGATCAATCATTTACAGCAGTCAAACAGCGATACACACATTTCAACGCACCTTTACAGTGATGCATGGTTCATTTGGAAGTATAAGGTGTTTCTCGGCCCACATATCATGATCGCGTTTTAATTCTAATCATGTGCATATCCCAGCCTGCGTTGCATTTCCTGCATGTTTCATTTAATTTGCATGATTCCTACATGGTATTGCAATTTTCACAAACAGTTGTGTATAAAAATGCAATGATTTATAATAAAATTATGTACTCTTATGAACTAACAAATGAATGCCCAGAATTATTTATTTCAGTGCACAGACAATTTAAAAATTTATTCTCTTTCAAAATTTTTAGTCTTAGGAGTGTCCATCTTCGTTCGTTGTCTTCTTATTCTTGTATATGGTATCGATGAGATATCTCATTGATCAAGATTTTGATGATATTAACATCAAGATCTGATCAGTTTTTTCTGATAACTCTATAAATAGCGAACATCAAGATCTATTCAGTTTTCCTGGAGCCTAGATTCCTCGTGAAGACAGCAAGCAGGAGGGTTAAACATAAGTCAAGTTATTGTTTCAATCATATTAAAGTAAACCTGTGGCTCTCTTTTTTAAATAGAAGGATAAAGATATCAGTAATAGGCTCCAGTGCATTATAAAGTGTCATTGGGTTTAGCTACACCAGCATTAAAACCTGAGTTCCAATTCCTTCGTCTAGAATCGCTCTTTCAATATGCTAAAATATGAGAAGCTCTAGCAAACAAATGCGAATCCTGGAATAACATTAACGTGCATTGGCACCTTTTCTTCAGTTAATGGAAGCCGAAAGTTCTGAAACATTTCAGAAATATTAACGTAAAAGTTTCCATCTTTGCTATTAAAAACATACCATATTATCACAGTTCATATTGCACAGATTTTACATCGTTGGTGCAGAGGTAGCCCAACTGGAAGAGCCTCGGATTAGAAACAAGTTCGAATCCAACCAAAGATCGTAGTGTCCAAAGTGGACTGGTGCAAGTAAATCTATTGTGACCTCAAATATTCTCATGTTGGTGTGGTGTGGAAATTTGGAATGGTGGGGTGCCAGCTCAAGTATTGCCTCGTCATTGGAAAGTGATTCTAAATTACGTGGTGTTGGTCCTTGGATCTTTTCCTTCGAAATTGATCACGGACCGTTGCCAATAGCCGTTGAGTTGTTCAATGCAATGTTAATTAAAAATAATCACATTTCATCTCTGGCTGAGATAAATATCTTGTTCTACTTATTGACTTTAAAATACACATATTCGTATTACGTAATATAATGTACTGTTTAGGAGCTTATGTGACTCACAGCTCGTTGTTTCGTTTTTGTATCCTTTTACAAGGTGTGGCAAAGCAGTAGGACGGCTTTAAATTGGAAATAAAGTCGTTATGTATACCAAAATGAATTTATTAATGTCGAAAAATCTGGCTATGTGTGCAATTTGGATATTTGTACATAAATTTAGACTGCCTTGAAAATTACGTCAATGCTATCCGTACGTCTTATTATTGTTATCTTATTATCCGTATTATATCTTATCTTATTATGCGTATTATCCAAGTCTTTCTCTGAAGTTACGTATCGCTCTTTCCAATATTTCAACACCAATATATTGGCTATTTCCTATGCAATTTCAATCATCCATTGGTAATCGATTGTTTGGGGCCTGCTGACGTTCACGTTTGACTTCAGGTAACCCACAGAAAATAGTCGCAGATGGAAAGGTCAGTTAAACAGGGAGGCCAGGAACTGACGCACCACTTGGCTGAAACCCTTCATAGATAGTGTGCGCCTGAATATTATAAAGGACTACACAAGCTGCCTCTTCACAGTGCAAATGTTACACTTTTGTGTGTAGTGTCTACATACTGTATCATACGACCATATATTTTTAGTAGAACGCGAACATTGTGACAGTGAATAGGGTATGCCACATTAAAATATTGACGAGTTTTCGTCCACCACAACTGAAGAATCATCTTCGTAGGATTAATAGTCGTATGATATTATTTCAGAAAGATGGTGCCATGACTCATACGAAAGAAAATTCTGTGATAGAACGGCAACGCATATTTCCAGGGCACATAATGTCTTGGTACGGTGACATTTCCAAACATCCCCGTCCTCATAACACAAGACAAGGTAGCATGTGTTGGTGTTAGTTAGTTAGGCCTCCCCGTTCGCCTGACTATACCATCTGTGACTACTTTCTGTGGGGTTACCTGAAGCCAAAATTGTACGTAAGCAGGCCCCGAATAATCAGACCTGAAGATTGCCATTGCCCAGGGAATCTCTGACATTGGTGCCGAAATCTGGGAAAGAGTGACACCTAACTTCAGAGAAGGAATTGAAGAGTGCATGAAGAGCGACGGACAGCATTTGAGGGACGTAATTTTAAAGACAGCCAAAATGTATGTACAAATATCCAAATGGAACATAAAGCCATATTTTTCAACATTAATAAATTCGTTGTGATATACCTCATAACCACTATGTTATTTCCCTTTGTAAACCGTCCAACTCCTGTGCCGCACCTTGTGTATCTATAGTACCCGTATCATGTTTGTAGAATACATAATTATGTCGGTGGTAATGCACCTAATTTATGTAACAAAATGTAATGTAAAATAAAGCTTATATCACTTAAATGCAAGCAAATTTCAATTAATTACAATACGGTAAAGTAACGACATAAACTTCCGTATGACGCACAGAGCTTGTGGGTTTTCCCAAATCTATTTTCATCTACCAAGTCTATAAGAATAATTAAAATTCTTTTGAAATAAATTTACATTGAAAACCATAGTTACATTGTCTGTCCATTGATGTTATGAAACATCTATTTCAACTCCACAAATAAAACTAAAACACGGGTTTTGAAATATTTTCAATTTTGTATCAAATACTTATTTAAAATCAATTTTAGCGTTTCAATCAATGTTTGCGACATACATTTCTGCATTTCACTTTTAGACATTTCTATGAGCATAAGAATTGTTTTTAGATTTACTGAATTGTACAAAAATTTACCGTACTACTGAATCGGTTGATAAAAATAATAAAAAAAAGTATTTGCAACGGCATAAATGTTTTCAGCTGAAAATAAATGGCGGATAAAGCATTTATTCAGAATTTTGGTACTCCTTATAATAATGGTTTAGAAATTAGATTTCTCGAGTGTCTTCAAATAGACTAATCTATTGAAGTTTGGTATAGAAATAATGTGTTGTTGCTCTAATTTCTTTCCTTTGGAGGAAAATAATAACGGAAGATATATATGTACCAAAGAAAATTCATACTCAAGCCAGACAGATAAAGCAATCTAATAACATACCAATAAAAACAAAAGGGACGATTTTTCTTAACGTCTCCACTTATATTATCCTAATTATTACAGAAAAAGGTTAATTCTTTCAAACAGCAATTCTTTGCTTTAGACGACAACAAAAGTTTGAAAAAGCTTTGTCTCCCTTAATCTGTCATGAGTCTAGACTAATTTTTTCTCTTCGTATAATAGAGCTTGATATATTTATATGACCCCAGGGAAATATTTATTATTTTTTACCAATACACTGGTTGAACTTAGGCATACTATTTCTATAACAAATGTAGTTTTAGTACTACTAATAATTATATCCGAAAAAATAGAACTATGGAGAAATAAGAAGTAATAATTACATTTAGATGTTTAATGATGAAAAAATTCATTTAAAGGAACAAAACTGCTTGATTTCACTATACATATGTTTTGTTTTGTCGTAATAATGTACCATTGCATATTTTAATTTACTGTGAAAGACTATATAAACATGCTGTTATTAGATACCAAATTTACAATTGTTTTTCCAATTTCGTCTTTTATCGTATTTTATTCATTTAACTCTATGCATTATGTAAATTGATAGAATTCTTATCGTATGAGGATGCATTGTAAACTCAAATTTTGAATCGCCTTTTAAATAATAGGAATTATTGTTATAAATAGTGATCAGTATAATGCTTTGTATTTGCTTAACGCTCAGAACTTAATGTATTACGATATAATTTTTTATAATTAACGTCAAGATAATTTAACAACCTTCATTTAAATGAAGTACAGATTTGCAGTACTTATATGCTTGATTTACAATCGTCTTTAGAATTTACAATTTTCTACGTGATTCATAAATTTACACATCATTTGAGAATTTAAAAAAATAATAATAAAATCTTATTGTGTAAGGTAACGATGAATTTGTTGAATTTGTAACTAAATACATATATTTACAAATCATAAACACATAATAATTATATTATTCTAGATAATATATATTGCTCCTTTGTATTTACTAAGCACTTAGACTTGAGTAATTTAAGATATTATTTTTGTTTGTTACAGTTAATTTTCAAAGAATAGTTAACGAGTGTAAAATTTTCAGTGTATTGCTACTGAATGGAACATTTCAATAGGTAATTGTCTGAATATTTATTACTAAATTTAGGGAATGGTAATAATGATTATATTCCCATTATATAATAACTAGTTTTAAGTACATAGTAGATATAGAAAAGGTTATCACATTATTCAAGGTACCCAAGCTTAAAATCTAATAATTTTAAAACACATTATTTACAGTTAATATATTTTGTGTTGAAAATATATTACAATACTTAAATTTATTTCTTAAAATGTATTACACTTAAATTGTATTAAATTGCATGCTATAAAAAAATTCAGAAAAATTACAGAAAAGGAATTTAATATAAAATGCTATTCTTTCAGGATGATAATCCCCTCTGAAATGCAATGAATATATTTTCATTCTAGCGTCCTATTTCAATAAAAAATCTTTATTTACCCATCTAAATTCTGCCTTTTTCGCACGTACTTTAACGTTTTCTTACCGATGCAAAGGATTAAACTTCCTATTCAATTTTGAGCCTCGGAGGCATTTAACGCCAAAGTTTCAAAATAATTTCTTTGCAAACACTGGACCTTAGTCTAGGTGCGCTTACAAAGAGGGTTTATCTCCCAGGAGATGCATAGGCGTAAATTTGCATTAGCTGTCAAGTATAATGCTTTTCGGTATAGACGAAATTGACGCTGTACGCTAGAAAAGAAAAATAGAATGAAAAAATTCCAAATATGTGGAAGCAAGAAGGCCTTTACGATCACGTGGAATAAATAATTACCGGAAGATCTAGACCACAATGAGAAAGAACAGGAAGCTTTGTTTGGGATCAAAGCTGAACAATGGAATGAAAGGTCGAATATAAATTTAAGCAATTGCGACCTTGAATAACCGATTATGGTTTTAATAATTGTTTTGAGGAATGTCTTTTATTTTCAGACCAAATACCTCATTCTTGATGTCAAAAATTCCACAATATTACCGGTGGTGTAGAATTTCAGTAGTCTGTCAAAGAATGTTCCACAAGAAATTCAACTATTAATCGAATTAAATGCCGTGTTATTTATGTACCCCTCTTAACATCGCAGAACTATCCAGTAATGAAGAGATTTAACCCAGAACTCGCAATGTCTTAATAAGCACTTTTATTTATTAAAAAATCATTGGAATGATTCTATTGGTCAAGGGGACCAAATTGGTTTGAATTCATTCAGGGATAACTGCAGAGAGTAGAACATATATATGCGCATGCACGCCTAAAAGATCATTTAAGCAACTTGATAAGTTCCTGAAATGTGGATATTCTATCCTGTATAAAACATTACGCTGTTTGTTTGAATTTTTTTAGACGGAGTTGACGATATCTTTTAAGAAAGAATAATATAATTAAACATTCTAAATAACTTCAAGCACGAAGATTTTCACGGTTACGAGGAATAAATAATTACCGGAAAATCTCGACTTCAATGAGAAATAACGAGACGTTTTCTTTACGATCAATGCTGAAGAATGGAATGAAAGGACTAAAATAATTTTTAGCAATTGTGATCTTCGATTACCGACAGTGGTTTTAATACTTATTTTGCAAAAAGTCCTCTATTTTCCGTGCCATGTAAGCATTCTTGATATTATAGGTTCTGCAATGTTACTGTTGTTCTAAAATTATTTCAGTAGTCGTTCAAATAATGGTCTGTGAGAAATTCGACTGTTGATTGTATCTAATCAAAATCGCTCTATTTCCATAACCCTTTGAGCGTTATGGAATTTCATACTAAAGTAATAACACCTTTAACATACAACTCACATAAGGACTAAAGAACCACTTTTAGCAGTTTAAATAATTCTTGGAATGATTATAGTTGTCGATGAAAACTGTTTAGGAAATCTGGATGGCTATCTGCAAGGAAGACGGAAAATTGCAGAACGGATATATGCCATTCAATAGCATATTTTAGATAGAATAATATGCGAGTTACCACCTCATAGATTCGACACGCTGATTAAATGGGGTTATTTTATGCAGTATAAAACATAGTGTTGTTAATTTACAATTTTTCGGATTCGAAGAAATTTCCGATGTCCTCTAAGAAATAAAAATAGAATGAGAACTCTAATCATTTGGAAACACGAAGTATTTCACAATCACGAGAAAAAAATAAGTACCAGAAAATCTCGGTAACGAAGGAAAATAAAGATATGCTTTCTTTAGGATCAAAGATGAACAATGTAATGGAGGGACGAAAATAATTTTAAGCAACTGTAACCTACGACAACCTATTATGATTTTAAAACTTGTTTTAAACAATGTCCTTTGTTTTCAGCGCCAGTATAGTTAGAATTTATGTTATAGGTTCTGTAGTATTACAGTTGGTGTAAAATTGCATTAGTCTCTTAAATAACATTACCCGAAAAATTTGTTGTATCTCTTCGAAATCACTTTATTTACGTAATGCGTTGTTTAAATTCTGTGGTTCTTTATATGATATAAAACATGTTGTTTGTTTGCATCTAAACTTTTCACCGATATTAAAAGCAAAGTTGCATTTCAAAGGTACTTTTGTAAGCATTTGCATAAGGGGATTTAGATAATGCTATAAAATCGCACTTAACCTTTATTGGGATATCCTAACTTATTTTTCCTTTTGATATGCGCAACGCATTCACAGGTCTTGCCAATAGCTACATAGTCTCAAAAAGCAATTTAAACTCCCCATCTAAATCGATTTTACCTAGATGTTAATATCAGATAAGATTATATTTACGTTGCTGGTTTTCAGAGTTCTTTATAAATTTTTGTTATCGTTTGGGGTGTGATTTGTAAGCGGAAAGTCATTTTGTTGCATTATTGATAGATGGTTTGGTTGTAATTTTTAAAACAATCGATAGGTAAATTGTAAATTGAAATTACTATAATTCTGTCTTTAAACAGTTTGTTTTATAAATAAATATTACTTATAAATACCTAATGTTTTATAGAAAGTGCAAATGGTCAACAGTTTACATATTTTGAGGTTTACAAGGAAGTAACACATATATGACTAAACTTTCACAACAGTTTATTGCATAGAAACAAACATTCACATAATTAACTGTCTGAACACCTCGATGTTATCGAGTAGTGTTCAATTCACATAGTGACTAAATAACCACATCTAAATTTGAAAACAAATTTAAGTATCCAATTGGTCAGGATGGTCACAACTAGTTAGAGGTCAAAAAGAGAGATGATTGTATGTTGCAGAATGGATGTAATAGGGAGAATTACTCAGATGATTAAGCAATTAAACTGTATGATAGCATGAATCCGATTTGTTTAAAGTTGAAACTGTAGTTTGGATTTGGTGATTATTCTGTTTCCATCTAGCACATTAGAGTATTAGACACCGCAGGTGTCCTCCTTACCCCCAGTCCATGGGACAGGTAAAGGTGTTTTTTTTTTTTGCGAACACACTACGAAAAAGTAGTTGAAATCACCAAGACTGAGTGTGACAGCTTCAGGCTAACCCTTGACTGTGTGTTTTAGCTACGGGGCACTACTAAATTTGTTTACATGGTGGGAACTTCTCGTGTGAGTGTTCCCGTTATGCAATATAGAAATAAGAAGAAAATAAAAATGTAGTAATAAAATAAAGTAAATGGAAGAAACATCAACGTTATGTTAGTTGAAAGCAAAAAGTTAAAAGTTAACAAAAAAGGGCTACCTACAATACAGCTCTAAAAAAATGATGAAACCCTTTAACAAAAAATGAACAGTTGAAATTAATTGTAAGCAAGTCTTATTGAAGGAGGGTGTCGATATTTTGCGATAGGAATTTATAATTTGCATGATCTCTTTGCTTGTGCTTGATTGTTGCTTGACGTGTTTGTCGCCCATGCCCTGTAATTTTCGTCTGTTGGTAGTGGTAGATGATGGAGAAACGTGAGGGGGCAGTTGAAAACGTAGTGGTTTGGCTTTCCTGTTTGTCCGCAGAGGCAGTTGCTTGATGTTGCAACGTTAAATCTGCTTAGGTAGCTAGGGAAGGGTTCGTGGCATTTGAAAAAAACGTGAGGTAGGGTCAACATGGTTCTTTCCTGGGGTTGATCTTTAGAAGAAATCTAGCACATTAAAAAGTTGCTCTAGTCATCACCTAGTAATTCTTGAACATCGAAGTTATCATTTAGGCAAAACATCAAGAGTAATTTAAAAGTACGCACTTCCCCAAGTAATTCTACAAGACTGCTTTCACAGTATTTTCCTCTTTTTCTATATTTCTCCAATTTGAGAAGTAATACAGTTTATACATTTTGAATTTTTTAACTCTTTGTCTATGTCAAAAAAGTCAAAACGTGGAATATTAGTGTGGACCTCGCAGTAGGTTTAGATTATCTATTGTTGAATAACGAGAGAACCACACCGAAAGAAATAAAAGTAATCGCTCGACAGGAAGACAAACAGAACAAACGTTTTTACAACGAACAGAAACATTTTCCCTACCATCTTTCGAACGGTTCGAAAGAAGGACGTCGCTACTCGAACAGTCATGCTGGAAAGCTGGAGGTATTAGGATGACGGGTGTTGTCCACCCACACAAATCCATGTTTTAAATGTAATTAAAATCTTATTAAAAAATGAAAGCCAAGGATTAAAATTAAATTAGGTAAACTGTAACCTGAAGTTTCAGTTTTATGTGCTGTGTAGTCAATTTTGCCTCATCATACCATTCACCTGACAAATAGAATTCAGTCCCCAAAAATTTAAATTATTGACTGTTTGAAAGTAATTTTATTGTTTATATATATTCAAAATTCGTATACACTTTCAACTCACGTTTCATTATAAGTTCCAACCTTAAGGGACATTTATAATGTCATCAATTTAGCATAGACACAATTCGCAGTTGGTACTGAAATTTATAGATATTTTAATAAGTCAATTCGGACAGGGATTTTTAAAATTTGCATTTAACTTTTTAAAGTTGGATTCCAGACGAAGATAAATTTACATTTAACCATAACTTACGATATTTATCAAAACTTTATCATTACTTGTGCTACGGAAGAACTATATTGCTAATCCATACCACTATCCATATTCCATTGCTATCCATATTCCTTCAAAACTTTTCAAAACTCAATCATCTATATTGACAAATGATAAATGTCTTAATTCTAGAATGATAGATATGTATATTTAAATAGAGGAAGCTACAAATGACGTTAAAGAACCATGTGACATGTTGTCGGCCTTGGTTCTTGGAATTGAGATTTAGTATCCACATTCATCATAGCAAATTCGTTCGCTTGGAACATTAAAAGCGTGTAGCCATCATTCATTTCAAAACTAATGTAACAATCAGATTGACACCAAGGAAATAAATTAGGACTTCGTCAGATCGTTAATTCTCGTTTGTTTTTTCAATGTGCAAGAATATTTTGGATAGTGTGGCTGACTTTAATGAACCGATTGTCAATGTGGAATCCGTAGAGCTTTTTGTTTCTGCTCCGGGGACAATGCCTCTGAATAACAATAAACTTGTATAGAAAAAAATTCCTCGTTCTGCTTCTTAATTTGAGAGGTAGATGTTTAAGCTACGAAGACCTCATTATTTTCCTAAAACTCTTTTTGTTGAAAGAAGTCTTAGAAGAAAAAAATTGTTTTCGCAGATGTGTAATTAACAGTGTTTTTTTACGTGTGCAGCGTTGTGTCATAGGGTTTTCTGTAAAAATTCTATCATGTGAAGAATTTTGGAAATATTCTGTCCATATTGTACACCATAGAATGCAAGTTTATTCCCTACATAAAACAACTTTTCCTATATGTATTCTATGCGCAATAACACTTAAAAAGATACATACTTGTATTAAAAAAATGTACTTAAATACATATTTAGTTGGTTATTCACAATTTTAAATACATTCGGATGTACTTGACAAATTTATTAAGTATATAACATGTAAATGAAAAATTAGGTATGGAGTTTAAGGAGTTATTATTTTCTTATGATTTCTATATTTTATTTTAATACTAATATTTTGCATTTAAGTTTTTTGCAATTCTATCAACAAGTGTTGAATTATTTTAAATTTTAACAACCTGGCTTATAAAATTATACTTATTAAAATTTCAAAGAGATAAATATAACTAAAAATTGAAACTTTAAATATTATCATATTTACTTTATAGTCCATAGTTTTAATCTTTGATTTTGATAATACGATTTAGCTTTATTACAACTCAAGTAAAAATTAAAGTCCTTTTATAAAACTTAACAGCTGTCAGGGATCCGAAAAAATGTAAATTTTTAACTTTCGATACCATAAATTCACACAGTTGCTATGTGTTTTTCAAGATATGCTATGAAGTTTACACAAATCGGAATATATATATATATATATATATATATATATATATATATATATATAAAATTAAGTTTTTAAACATCAATGTCATTTTGTCATTTTGAAACAAAGCAATAGTCTTCTTTTCCATGCCGCTTTCAATAAAAAAAAATAACCCACAATTTATTAAATAGAAATAAATTAATGCAAACAATAATTTTCAAGAATCTAAATGAATAAATCGAAAATGAATGCATATATAGACAAAAAAATTAACATATTAACTTGAACGTAAAAGGATTCATGTCACAAAAGAAAATTTAAAACACGTAAAGTCTGTTTACTACAGAGAGTTCCACAAAATTAACACTTAAATGGAAAATTATCTTTTTGTGACTCTTTTCAGAAATTAAATCAAACTTATTATTGTCATTTTATGAATCGATGAATCGATTGACATTACTTTTTATGATGAAATATAAAGTTTTGTGTTACGTGTTTTGAATTTCCTTTTGTGACATGCATCCTTTTATTTCAAGAAAGTATTAAAAATTATTTGTCTCTAGATGATTAGTTCTCGATTTTTTTTTTCAAAATTATTGTTTACAATACTTTATTTATACTTAATAAATTCTGGGTAATTTTTTTTCATCAAAAGTGCCTTCGATACCCACTGTTTCTACAGTTCTTGATATCCTTAATACAAGAAACTGTAGGTTATTGCATTTTTTATAGTGAAATGTGAATTTTAGAAATAGCTTTAATTTCTGAATTTATCTTTAATTAAATTCGCTTATCTGTGTTCATTTCGTGTAGTTGATACAACTGATTCAACTTGAACCTTGCAATTTCGATTGATACAAAATAAGTAAATATTTTCAAATCCCAGACTTGTTGCCATTGTATTCCATGCTCAACAATCTGCATATTCTGAATGAGGTCTATTTAGTCCATGAAATATACGCTCTACGTTTACGGCAGCTGTCCTTAACTTCATGAATAGCCTGAAGCAAGTGCTAACTCAGATCTATTCGATTAGCATAAATCTATTCTGGTTAGCTTCTGCTACCTTTTCTAGAAGCTCTTTCCTAATTACATCAACAGACTTTGAGAACAGATGCCTTTGAGCACTTCGCTTTCTTTGCTCTGGAGCCTTCTTTGATCTGATACGAGAGAATCATAAGGTGTTACAGTTGGTATTTTTACCTTCCAACTTATTGTCTGCGTCTCGTATTGAAATTTGGCAAACATGAAAACGTTGTGTTAATAAATACGTTACATGACTACGTTCCTGACTGAGGTTTATTTTATTACGGGGTTCTGTCCCAATTGAAGAACAAACGTTGTTACTAAGTTAATTTATTTATCGAAATCTAAGCATTGTTTGTGATCCATTATCTTGATGACTGTTTTATCTCTTCTAATCATGTATTACACACAATGTAGAAACAAGCAGAAAAATTATTTTGCTTAAAACCCATACGGAAAGAACATTCAAGGGCTTTTATTTATAATCTAATTTTATTTTCAGCACTTATCTGTATAGAAATTTCTAGCAATCGAGATTACCATCATATTATTCTAACTTTGGTAAATTTTGTTCTAAACCAGACGAAATTATTTTTTATTCGCTTTCAAAGCTCAGAAACTGTCTATTGGTGTCAGAAATATAAGTATTTTGGGTTAGCAAAATATCCAGTTTGCCGATTCTAAGGAATTTTTATACGAGACTGCGCTGATCACCACACATGTTAATTTAGTATCATCAACGACAATGATCGGCAAACACAATTACAGTTCAAGTGTCGAAATTAATCAGTAGATGGGTGAGAAAAGCTGCATGAGCCATCAGATGTATGTGGGACTTAACATGGTAAAGGATGGAATGTGATTACGAATGAATAAGTAACTGATATTAGACCTTGTGGTTCGTTGTACCATAGAAACCAAGCCTGCTGCATTTAAGAAATGCCTTTTTTAAGATTCGTTACTATTTTGTGCTACAATACAAGAACACAGTTTTTCGTATCCAAGGTTCAATCTGTTGGCACAGTCTGCGTTTCATATTTAAATGCCATCAGTCACGATTTTTATTAAACTAGTTACAATAACAGTGCAAACTGCGTATTAATCAAGTAGTATCTAACCGCATATACAAAAAACTCATGCATTTAGTACTGCTTATTAGCACGTTCCAACCAATTCTAATAATCTTTCACACCAACAATTGTACGATACCTAATACGCACCTAATGCACATTTGTGCATGTAACTTTACAATATCATCCAACAAATGGTCTGTTTGTATCTTTATTTGGAATTGAATTAAGAAATAGTTATACAGGGGTCATCTGTATATAGTTTGGATCAAAATCTATCTTTCAACGCATTAAAAAAGTGCCGAAACTCAAAAATAGAACATAGAATAGCTAAGCGATAAAATAATAGCTAACCGCTCGACAAGTTAAAGGCTTTCAGATAATTGCTTAGTAGAGGCAAAAAATAATGGATAACCTATTTTTTAAGACAATCAGAATATTTGTTAAAGATTTTTATAAAATATTAATCTTTATTGATCTTAATACTAGAATTCAGAAAGTCAGTCTGGCATTTTTTCTAATCTCGTTAAAGAGATAACGTCTTTTCTTATTTTCTTTCATTATTGTTTTATTTCCTTTTCATACTGGGACTGGAATTTTTGCAGACATGAAAATATATCTATCTCAAACTCTCATTTTCAAGTAAGCAATCAAAAAAGTGTGAGAAAATTGACTATTTTTTTCGATTTCAAAAAGACTGAAAACAGCAAAGTATTGATTTACTCTAAATGATGAATAATGATTAACTCTTCCTATGCTTTACAATGGATATCTCTTTCATCAAGATTTGACCAATTTTGTTGAGATATCTCGTCATGAAGATACTACCAATTTTTTATGCTGCCGAAATCAAAATTCACGAGATATCTTGTTCAAGATCTAGTCAGTTTTGATAATGAAGAGGCAACTCATAGAGACAACCACGAATAGGGGTAAATAACCTCATATATTGGTTAAACGAATCATATAAAACATTCTATTGCACAAAAAGGTCAAAACAATAGGATTAATTAGCCTCATTTATTGGTTGAACCAAATATGAAAAAGTCTATTAATCAAAAAGATCAAATAAATAGGGCTAAATAACCACATTTATTGGTTGAATAAATCATAAGAATTGGTCAAAAAGGTCAAAACACAATGATAGTGAAAAAAGGTTAAACAAGTGTTATTAAAAGCATTAGGACAACACTAGGTCTTCTATTCACACACGGTTTATCCATATTGCAAAGACAGTCAATGCCGGCTATATGATCACCCTGTTATAAGGTCACCCCCCTTATACGGTTAGGTTTTTAAAGTCCCGTTGAACTTAATAGGGAAACGTGTGTTAAAACGAACAGCTTATATAGTAATTTTATTTTTCTGGTTATCGGTATAGTCGGTTTTTCATCTTTTCAATGAGGTTATAGTGTTTTTTTTTTTTTTTTTTTGAAAAATAATAATTGTAACATTTCTTGAGGCGGGGAGCAACACAGGGAATGACCGGAAGAAAAAAGTCCTCGAAAGATATGAATCTGCCAACGTCTTCAACGTTGATGAATGTGGACTTTTTTATCGGATCTTGCCAGACAGAACTCTTTGTTTCAAAGGTGAAAAATGTGTAGTGGTAAAGAAAAGTAAGCAACGCTTAACAGTGTAGTGCAGTAGGCCTTGGCGTGGAGCTTACCATGAATTTGGACCAAGGTCCCAGTCCATACCAGGAGAAACACCCCCAGACCATAATTCCACCTCCGCCGAACATTACTGTGGGCACAACGCACTCTGGCAGAAAACGTTCTCCAGGCTGACGCCAGACCCTGCCATCAAAACAGTAGAGGGTGAACCTTGATTTTTTAGCTCCAAAGAACCCGTTTAATAGAATTAATTTTTAAATGTTTTTAAAATTTTAATTATTTGTTTATGTGCACTATATTCTGATAGATGTATATAATCCTGCCATAATTAAACAGTGTAGTATTGTTCCGCATATATGCGGTCACCCCGCTTATATGGTCTGATTTTTCTGGACTGCTGAGCTGACCATATAACCGGTACTGACTGTACTATAGATTGCATAACAGCACCAACACGTCGGGACATTCTCTAAACCAATTTGAGTTAGTCTCAAGGATGAATCCCCTATCCCTGAGAAAAGCTGCTTCAAAACTTTAAAGAGAATTCGTTATACATCATCCCAGACCACCCGATATATGTTCGATTGGATTAAGACTCGAACTGTATGCAGGTCAGCTATACAGTTCCATTCCATTTCTAGAAATTCAAGAATTTTCCTACACATGCTGTGAAGGATAAAGTTTTACTTTTAAGATCGTCAACATGATTTAGAGTTTCGTTTCCGGCAACGATAAAAGGGACTGGTTTCAAAAAACACTTTCATATAAATACTGAGCATCACCGGATTTCATTGAGATCACCAATTTAAAAAAAATAAAGAGGTTTATAATAATAATCATACAAAATAGGCATCACCAAATCCAAACACAATCATCGGATTGATAGTCGAAAGAGTTGTTATCACAAAATATAATACACTAAAATGCAAGACAAAAGGAACACTTTTTCAAAGTTACAACCTCAGAATTAAAAGAAGCAACCTGTGGCTATTTATATAACCGAGTATATTCAGTAAAAATCTGGCGTGTATTCAAATTTTGGAGTCGTGATTTCTGAAGCTCTGAAAGAAGAATGTGATCTGTTATCACAGGAACTTATTAACATCATACATGTATGTAAAACTTTTGAAAAAGACTGCATCAGTGTTCGAGATGGTCCTACAGACCATAAAGTACCACTTGCACTTTTTAAGCCTTAAAAGGTAACCTACTGCCACTCAATGCAAGGACACCACTTCATATCTACGACTATATCCACTGTTATATTCTATCATTGCTATAGTTTTGTTTTAACTGTTCGGTATTTTCAGACGTATGTTTGTATCTTTCTCCCATTTCCAGGTCATTTCAATGCAAAATAAAAGCTGAAAACCTTACTATAAATTTTTCTGTTAGTGGAGATTTCTAAGTCTCTATAGACGAGGAACGACAGGTTACAAACGACCGCAGACAACGCTTCTGATTAAAGACAACTATATATTCCATATATGTACGCCATAACTTTGCTTTAATAACTCCCTTTGTAGGTAATTGTTTAACTGAGATAATTATGAGCAGACAGTTTGCGAACTTAACCTTCATTAGTATTTCTAACCCGTTGATGGAAATCGCATAGGGAAGAACGTGATAGTTTGGAACAAATTTTGTCGTGGTTTTTACCATGGTCATTTTACCACTATTTTGCAAAGCAGGTGCTTACTGAATATTTCTGTGTTTTAACTTTACTTTACTGTCACTCGGTCTCTTAAAGTCATCAGTTTCAGCCAATTTTTGGAATATCGATGTTAACTTCAAGTTCCGCTTTTAAACGTGACTTCATTGGAACACTGCAACTATCATATGTATGTGCTCAAAGCACAAAAGGTCCGTCTGTCACCTCGACACGACGAATGGAAAGTAGGAGTTTCATCATAACAACAAGTGAACCAGAACAAAACAGAAGGATTTACGTCGCTGCGACTATCAGAAATTGGGAGGGGTCAAACAACCACAATTACTGTCTACGGAATTAGTTGGCTTTCTTAATTGGTCAGATCATTGCTTATAACACTGGAATGTATTGGGGTAGCCGGCAAGATGCCGTTAGAAGATGCTTAGAATTTTTCGAGGTAACGGATAAATATTTTGTGGGAACCGGTAGTGAACTGTGATACACGTCCTCATGGATAAACCTAAAAGGTTAAGTAGTATCTCCCAATGCTTTGAGAATCATACGTGGCACAATGAAGCTGGAATCAACTAAACCCCAGCACCCAAATGCCAGACATCAAACGTCGGTGAGTATCACTCTTCTAAACTTAGAATGAATTAGCTTTTGACTATTCACTACACATATACACCTCCATGATATTCTTTCTATGTAATAATCAATTATATGTACTATGAAGCGCTGTTCAACTGAATTCTTGAATAACAGTTTGGAGTTATATTTAATACACATCCTGCAAAAGATTTCCTTAAAAATATTGAAAATTTCAACTGCGGGTATAAATTTTGAAATGTATAAATAAAAATTGGACTATGTCGTTTCACATTGCCTTCTCTTATCTCTCACAACGTCCATTGAAATATCCAAGTTAAATTGTGGATAGTATTCATATGATAAAATACCGTATTACACCTGTAAATTTTCAAAGGACACTTCAGTCTTACGTACTTTACCTAACACTTTCATACAATCAAATAACATATCTAGAGAAAGAAGCTTTGTCTTGGTATTGTTATGTCTGTGTATGTTTGAATAAGCTTGTATAAAATTTTAACAATATATAAATAATTAAACTAAAAAATTTTAATTGATTTATATTATAACCATAATAGTTTCATTATTTTCACAAATTTAAAGAGTCATGTCAAATATATTATTTTAAAATTAATTTAGACATATTTATATTACATTTAAGATTTGAAATTATACTTTCTATTTAATTATGATATTCACAAGTTACACAAAACTATACAGTGGTCATATACGCATTTTTAGTTGGTATTTTATAAAGTTATCCATCGTTAATAAAGAGGAAATTACTATCATATTAATCATGGAATGATTCTGCTTAATTTCAGACAAATATAATCCTATAAATATTTTTTAATTTTATTCCCCACACTTTTAGTTCAAGATATATTTTTTTAAGTTGAGAATTGGAAACAAATTATAAATACATGTTACATAGTGCTTTCGAAAGTTTTGAACATTATGAAGCATGCTTAGGAGAAATGAACTTGTATTACAAATATGCAAATATTCAACATCAAAAACATTAGAAGCATTTTATCTGGGATTTCTTTGTACACAAAAAAATATATTTTAATGAAATTACAGTTCATTTTATCGGTGATTTCTTTTTAGAAAAAATATAAATATTAATGAAATTACAGTTACGCAATTCATTTTATCCTTATTGCCGTAGGTACAGTGAAACAATTAGTTTCACCCTCCAAGTGGTATCGATGACTTTTCATCCATCAAGATATGAGTAATATTGATCATGACACAGTACCTCTTCACTAAAATATTGCCGCTTTTTTATGATGACGAGTTCAAGATTTGGTAAGTTTTCTTCCAATGACCAGATATGTAGTTCATAAAGATCTGGTAAGTTGTTTTAATGTTGAGATACTTCTTCGAGACTTCCACCAGGAGTGTTAAGGTAGAATTTGATTCTTCCATCGTTGAAAGCAATCTATGAGACGATAAAATAGTAGTGATAAATGAGAAAAACATTTTCCGCTTGCGTTTTCTACGTGCGTGTTCTCTTTTATCGACAAAAGAATTGTCAAAAAAGAGAACACGCACATCATCCTACTTCGAAAGGATATGGGTTTTGTTCACAGATTATTTAGAAATGAGATTTTCTTAAATGATTGAATTCGTATGGCGTATACTACATTTTCCAGATCCCAAACTGCAGAGAACAAAAATGAAATTTATAACTTGCGTTTACTCATCATAAACTCGGAGTTCGCAGTTCAATATCCATCCATCTCCTTATCACATTCAATCTCAGTAGATTTAGATAAAGAAGGAAGACTCTGTCAGAGACCATCAAAACAAGTTTTTTTAACGTTTGCATGAAACTTTCCTATAGAAGATGCATCAAACTTCAGGAAGAATGGAGTGAACATCTCAGTGATATGGACCCTTTTGTTGAATGCATATAGAATAAATTTCCATAAGCATGTCTAAAACATTTTGTTTTCTTTTGGCTTGTCCCCATATGATCGTTTAGTTTTAGTATTTAACCCATATTTGACCTCTGTCTTAAAACTAGGACCTCTAAAGGAAACTTAGCTAAAACAAAATTAATATAGTTTGGGATCAACTTTATCGTTGCATCTCTAGAATACTCAGAAGTTTCAAAATCAAGAAAAAAAGTAATGTAGGTATCATAGAATATCGACGTGTGTTATAAATTGGAGAATGATAACAGATGGATTCAAACAATATAAAATCTACCATACAAGATTCATTCTTCAAATTTGCCACAAAGCTTGAATTTGCCTTAGAGCTAGTGGATGCAAGTTGCGTCACATTGCTAGAACTACAAGAGCTCTCATGTCGTTCCTATTAAAATCATCAACAGACTGGTTACAAAAGACAATACCGATAAATCTTGAAACTGAGGACAAAGAAAATGTGAGAAAATGCTAAAATAGAGGTAAAAAAATACTGAATCGCCTCTGAAGAAGTGGATTTGATGGAATTAAAAGGTAGACTCAAAAACCAACTGTGGTAATCTGACTGACTTATGAAGTTTTTACCATGTTCCTTATTGGAAATAAGATTTAGTACCCATAGGCTATATTTTTATAGCTGTTATCGAAATGTCGTTTATTAATTTTGACTAGTTTTATTTCATTTAGGTGAATAAAATAAGCAAATGAACGAACGAGTCTACTAATTTCAGATGGTATTTATAGTAGAAAAATAGTGCTATATATTAATATAAAACTAATGTTAAATTAGTATAACTATAAAATAATAGTTTATAAAAATATTAGTATATCCAAGTAATAAAAAAGTTTTAGCGTGTATTTTTTAGATGTCCTAAAGACAGAACTATGATCCAATCCCCACTTTTTTGTGTCTACTCAGTCCCATTTCTTGAAACTAGCTCTGAATAACAGGTTGTGCGCGTAGAAACTTTTTTTCTCTAAGGAAAATTTTTTCTGGTTTTTGGCTACTCCTGGATATAGTCGAATTCCCCTCGTGTAGAACTCTTTCTTAAGATGTCTGAAGTTAAGTCCTTGCATACCTTAACACAGACGAATTTCTATGCAGCACAAAAGGCAAACATTATTTTGGCATCAATGAAGCTAAGAACTTCAACAAGAACCAACTCTTAGAATTTTTTGGCTGTCACGTTTCGTATTGAATATTATATTTTACTACACCAAGAAATATGATAGGAAAATGCTTTACTTTACATCTGTCCATGCACTACTTAAATCAGTAAAGCTGTGTCCAAGGAATAGCACACCGACATCAAGTTTTATGTTGATTTCTACAATTCTGCAATTAACCCTAAAGACTATTACTGTAGTATTCGACCATTTCGAGACAACTCAACATTACAGTGAAGCAGTTTGGTTTATTTTAATAACATCCGGAATAAAAATGAAATTGATAATAAATTTTGTGTCAACTCCTACTGTAGAAAAATGGAATGGAAAATTTGACAGTTAAATCCAAACGCATTTTGCTTATTACCAAGGGATATATAGGAACTGGCCTAGCCTCTTGAGGAACTGTTTTCAAATTCAATGTTTCTTATTGGAGCTCGAATAACTTCCAAACACTTTTTTCACTAATGAAACATTGGACCTTTTACCATTTGAAGATCCGTAACAATGACTTGTTTAGATGAAACAATTCCAAGATAAAATTTCGTATAACATGTTATGCAACAAAATAACAAGGATTTTAGTCACAACAATGAACATATATTTATTAAAATCCCAGTCGGATATGGTAGTTTAAGACTACAACTGAGAGCCAAGAACTGTTTCCAGATAATGCAATATCGGCCTTTGATTACACTGTTTCTCCAAATTCCACTCATATTACACCTTGTGAAGATAAGTTAAAGGTTTGGGAAACTTGGAAGTGCTTTGAACTATTGTCGTATTTATAATACAATTTATTACTTCAAAGTTAAAAAAGTCTCCTAAATGTTTGTTTATATGCATAAGCACTACGTGTTATTAATATATTTAAAGTTTTATAATGTTTCAAAAAAAAATTATACGTGGTTTAATATAGATTAACTGGTGAAATATATGATTTTTTATGTTTTATCTGTAGACTTTCATATGTAAAATATTTAATTTTAAAAAGGGGCCTGTGTCAACGAATCATGTAATAAATATAGGAATACCTTTTAAAGTTTATCACTAGAAGAGAGTGAAAACAAGCATGTACATAGCATTAACGTTTACTGAGTATCCATTTCTTTTCTTGGCATCAAATGTGCAATTCATTTTTATGAACCGTCAAGTTTTTTGTGGTACTGAACATCATGATGAGGAGATTACGACTAACTACTCGCACATAATTACATTTCAATAAAGTTGTGTTCACCAATTTCACAAGATAGACAAATTGTTTCATTTTAGGAGGATAGTGTGAAAACTGGACACTGTCATAAAAATTTTAAATGCTCAATTTAGTAAGAGTAAGTGAGTTACATCTCTGCAAATATTAAACTGCGTTTTTAAATATTTTTATAGTATAACTAAGATGTTTGTACATTATTTCCAACATATGGAAACTTTAAAAAATTGAAGTTTATGTGTGCATCCTGGCTCACTGTCACTTGATTCCATTCGAATATTGCTCGAATAATTCGCTTATCATACCATATAGTTCTCTCGAAATGTACCTTGGAATCCAAACATTTCACTATTATTAAATAAATACTATAGAACTTTGAATTCAATAATTATTTGATAAGTGTGTCAAAAAACTAATCAAACACACCTAAGACTTCAAGATATGTTTTATCTTGCGGTGGATCATCTGACCATGTATACAAAAATAGTGTATGGGCATTTCCTAGAATGAATTTTAGCCTTTGAATTATTCTATTACTGGTCATGCTGTGTTGATAGTTATTAACTTTAAAATATTTAGATTATCTAAACAAAATGTATTCAAACATACGCTTTCGATGTTAACAAATCAACAAAATCGAGTCACAAATGTAGTGTGCTCTAAATGAATTTATTTCTGTTCAATTTTCCACTTTAAAAAACTGAGCAAATACTTAATTTAAATTTATTTTTGAATCCATTTGGTAATCGATTACACCTTTACTTATTATGAATGAATTACTTAACCGAAAAGTTTCTTCTTTTTTTAAATATTAATTTGATAATGTCCATAATATTTGTTTGGTTTTTAAATTGCATGAAACAATTTAATTTTTAATGGCCGATTCAATTTCCCAGTGGATTAACAAACGCTTGATCTAGTTGTTGGTAAGAATGAAATGGAGATGAATCTGTTTTTCTTTTCAGTTCAATAAGAGGAATACGTATAGCTATTTAGCGACTCTTATTAATTGTCTAATATTAACATATTAAAAAGTCATTAATTTCTTGACCATTAGGTAAACGTATTAAAACTTAGTTCAGCGAATGTAAAAATATTTTTAAGTATGAACAAGTTTCATGATTGTTTGACCAAAATTTTTTTTAATTCCTACGGGAAAATGAGAAATAATGCAAAGCATACATTCTGTCGTATTTAAGTGAAAAAAAACATTTGACGCTAGTAAATGTTTATTTCTTAATTTAACGTTTTATCGTTAGAAGCATATATTATTTTAAAATCAGTTTGTGAAACTTAAAATTACTTTCTCTCTTTAATGTGATTATTTTTTAGATAATTTTTCTAGTTGCTTCAATACGCTTTACTTTAACTTCATGGTATCATGAATTCACGCCATAAAGTATAAATATTCATGATAAGTGTGTGATTAATTTCTACAAAATATCCTTCCATATTCACTTTTCTTTAACTTAATATCCGGTGGAACTATTTCCTTGTCAGCAAATTTCATTAGCGAGCAAAATTACTTGATGCCTGAACTAATCATCGTCACTATCAAATACAAATTAGGCGCTTTTATATCAACACGTTAGGAAAATATGACGACAAATTTGATTTAGTAATAGTTATATGCAGTCTGCAACTAAATTTTGAAATTATATTATAATATTGTCACATGCAGAAGATAAATAATTTTTCCAGGTTAATAAACACCGTTGCATGGATTACATACACACAAAGTTGATATTTTCATTAACTATTTTTAAAAATAAATATTTTCGATGGTGACATCACGAAACATTAAAAAAGAATCTGTAACGAAACATAAATCTGTAAATGAAATTGATTACTTTGTATAAAGTTGATTATTGTGTATTTCTCATTCAGTTCCTTTTGAGTAATGATTTGGTGAAGTTTCCATTCCTCCAAATGATTCTGTAAATTTTCTCATTTCGAATTCTATACGACATTATGTAAATTTTATAAACTTTATAGATATTTGAATAGAAAGGAATGGAATGGGATTGGTAGAAGGGAATGAAATTAAAATTATTTTCAATAGAACGGAATGTGTATGACCGATGTTGCTTAAAAGTTGGAATACAATTAAAAAAAAACCGTACAATACATTTACGAGGCATAGTATCCCAATTGGAAGAGCTTTAGATTAGAAACCGGAGGGATGCGATTTCGAGTTCAACCAAAGATCGTCGAGTGCAAAGGTTATTTTGTTCAAGTTAAAACTGTCGTGACCACAAATGTCTCCTCACGTTGGCGTCCTATGGAAGTTTGATTAATGGGGTTTCAGCTCAGGTTTCCCTTCATTGTGCGACCATGGTTCACAATTACGTGTTTATGTCCCATTTGGCCCGATGCACACATCCGGTTTTTAAACGTGCGCCGCCGCTGCCGCAACGCAAGTGCGGTCTTAGATACATTAGATCCAATGGAGTAGTGCACACATGCCTCCAGCGCCGCTGCGGGGACGTACGTCCGACTTGCGTGCAATTTGTACCACAGTTCCCCACGGCGCCGTAGCTCGCCACACACGCTTCTCAAATCTCAAGAAACTTGTTTTTATAAATAAATTGAATGAAATAATCATTAATAAATGGTTGCATCCAAAAACGTGTATTTTGTTTCAAAATATACTTTTTTTTTACCTAATAAGCGAAATAAATACATTTTCTTCGATAGTATATTTATCGCAAATAGCGTGAAATGAGTACTTGCGTCATTTTACTGCTATGTGTGCATAGTTGGGCTTCGGTGCTGCTGAGGCACCGCACGTTAAAAAATCGGATGTGTGCACCGGGTGTTAGTGTTGCCGTAGGGATTAATAATGGACCGTCGTCAATAGCTCTTGTTACAGTACGACGTTAATATAAATATGTATATACCCATTTGTGTGTGTGTGTTTGGATCTTACCCATTGGGTTTAGACCCGGATCCTCACCATTAGCCCGTGGTGTTGCTATAGTGTGACATTAATTAAAATACCTACCTACCAAAACATTTACATTTGACTTCTTATTTCCAGTGGTGTACAATTTATTTTGTCCCAACACAGATAGTGACTAAATCGTAACACCTATACCTGAAAGAGTTCTGGGGAAAATTAATCGGTACGAAGCCATGAAGGAAGACAATAGGTCGGAGGACAATTGTATAGGTGGATTAATAAATTAACCTGAACGGAAACCTTTATCATACTTGCCTAGAATATGAGAATTGTTTATTTTAGGTGTTTCACGCATTAAAAGAGTCACTGGATGAATCACTATCTAGAAATAACTGAGAAACCTAGTCTTCATCTTGATAAAATAACACAGATTATTTAAAACTCCTCTCTTCTCTTAGATTTCTCGAGGTGTCTTTTCATAGACGACTTGCTTTTGTTTAAAATTCTCCAATTAGAGAGGGGACCTAATTTATATAGTTTGCTGCTAACCGTTTGAATCTATTGAAATTAAATGTTTGATTTTGCGCGTTGGTGTATAATTTTACTAGCATCCTTTTCAATGATTTTCACATCAAGCTTTGGAGCAAGACTGATTATATAGTGAGCAGTTTCAAACTATTTCCAGAACTAAATAACATATCTATGGTATACAAAAGGGAATACAATTTTCTTTAAATAAGTTAGTTTAAGTGCGTAGTTTCTCGAGCAGAAATGCTGCTATACATCAACTACAGTTTTTGCTATTTACCACGAAACTTTAATCATTTGCATACGTTCTTCCATGCAAATTTTTAGACGGATCAGAAGAGCAATTTTGTGCTGCAATTTCAATTTTACGGAGTGCATTTTACTATCGTGTTGACTGAGGGGTATTTTATTTAAATCAACAATGGAAGAAGGCATGGTCTGTTTCAATCACATTGTATGGTTTGGTATAGGATAAAAGTTACTGTCGCGACGCGTCCATATACGTTTATTAGGTTAGTCATTTGAATTTTTTGTTGTCTCAGTGAACAAAACAAACACTTCCCACAGCATTATTGTCGCCATCAAACAATGAAAATAATTCTTTCAAAGTGCAAATTTTTCTTTATAGCAATGTTTAATCTAGCTGACTAACAATGACTGAAGTTTTACTTTATTTTACAATATAGTGTACACATTACGCATTTCTTGGTTTTAGAAATGTATGAACATTTAGCATAAAACCCTCCATGAAGTTTCTAAGAAGTATCTCGTCAATTAAGATATGATCAATTTTGCTAATGATGATATCTATTGTCATCAATATATAAACGATTTTCTTTACAACGACTTCAATATGATTACTTTTCTTCCAATGACGAGATAACTTGTCCATTAAGATTTGATCAATTTTCATAATGATTGCGTTTCTGATGAGATTCCTTGTCGAATCAAACCCCAAGAGATCTAAAAGCTGAATTAAATTAACTGAAAATCGTAGTACCGATGCATAGAAGTAATTAATCATGTACTTAAAATGGAAGCTGCCAACCAACCGGTCTGGTGGTTAAAGTGTTAACCTCTAAGTTGGAAGATTCCTGGTTCGAATCTGGGTCAGTGCATGAATGTGTGTAAGCGTATAGTGTAGAAGCGGCTGGTGCACCTTAAATCTGTTATGGTCAAAAGTCCTCAGGTTGGTTGGTGTGGAAGTTTGGAGAGTAGGGTGCCAGCTCCGGTGTTGCTTCATTGGATCTGACCTTAGTTCAAAATTACTTGGTGTCGTCCTCTGATCTTTCTCTTAAGGGATTGATCCCGGAACGTAGTCAATAGCCCGTTGTGTTGCTCTAGTACGACGTTAATTAAAAATTACTAAAAGTATCAAATTAAATAGGAAGGTGTAAAATTTTAATTTGAAATAAATATTATCATTCAAAGAAATATTAAATGAGACTAAAAGCTCTGCTATTATCTCTTAGTGCATGCTGTCCGGATTCCTAATGTTTCAGCTGGTATCAAGTACCTTTATTTATCCCCTTTTATTGCTGAAGCAGTGTATTTCAAGAAACTAAGAACTCCAGTTATTTTTTTGCTGAATACTCTTTATAGGATTCCGTTCTAGTATCAGATAGGCTTCCATGTATGAAATAAGGAATGAGGCTTCTAAATATGAAATGTGTACATCAAATTTTTTTTCCAGAAAAAATAATGATGCAGCTTACGAATAAATATTTGCTCTATATTGATCAAAATGCTCATTATACTGGAAATACATCTTAATAAATACATACACAAAAACATTTATTTTATTGAGATCATAACACATATAAGTGATATAAACACATCATTTATTAAGATATAATATAAAATTACAAAACGTACATTTAGTTTAAATTAATTGTATTTATGGAGTAGCAGTATATACAATTACTAATGTTTTCATTTTATTTTATGAAGTACATTTAAAGATAAATTATCTTTAATATTGCGTTTAACATATTACGTATGTTACTAACTCCGTTAAGCTAGTTAGTCATCTCTTCGTCAACAAAATATATCGCTGTTAAGATTCAAAACTTCCGTTCAAAATTTTAAACTTCTAGTTTACAGTTTTTTAAATGTGTGCTATTATTGTTAGGTAATATGGAATGAAAGACAATTGTAAAACATGTTCACTGTGTTCTGTTTTTATAAAATATGGAATTCACCAAACTGTAACTGTGCTCCAACTGCACTTAGTGTTACAAAATAGCTGATAGGTTACGTATGAAATATATATATATATATATATATATATATATATATATATTCTGATATTTTTTCTTTCAGTTCATATTTAACTTATAATAACCATCTGATCAGAAATTGACCCTTGAAATATTGCGAATTTCGGCTCACAAAGCATAATAGAAAGGAAGAAAAATACATACACTAATGGAATTGTCGAAATTGAATAAATATTGCAGAAGGAAGCTGCATTTGATTAATGTGGTGATCTATGTTATTCATATCATGCCTGTTTATGTGCTGATTTGATCAAGCATAGTGAAGGAACGGCTGTATATATATTCATGATGAGCGTTTTGTATTCTTTTGTAGGTTCTAAGTGTTCTGGTCACGTGAATCACTCACGGAATTAGGGATAACTTTCAATCCTATTGAACTGATGTTTTTCAAATATGCACAAAATAATTTGAAAAATTGTGACGTAAAGTCAGTCCAAAAAAAAAAAAAACAATAAACTTCCAACTAGAAAAGGTGTGAATTATCTCAAGTATGTACAGCGCGTGCGTATTGGAAAATGAAGACTACTAAACACGATTACAGAAAGAAAATTTTTGTAAACATTTTTTTTATTATTTATTTTGTTACTTTTCATAACGTATAAAAAATATTTTAAGAGAAATCACTCTACCAATGGGGTAAAACTGACAAATTCCTTTTATTTGCTTGAACTTGTAAAGCTATAAATTCTTGTTACGAAAATTTAATTTATTTATTGTTTTCAATTAATAATATTATGAAAAAATGTCTATCTCAAAACTTAAATTGGTATAATTTCTGATGAAACACGCAGGTCCAAATGTTACGTTCTAAATTATACAACAATTTTACCCTTATACACTCTTTTGTTTTGATAATTTATTTTATTTGAATGAATGTTTTACTTCAAATTAATCAAATAGAAGATAAGATAATAATTGTTTGGTATTTGATTCAATGAATTACTTAACATTATAACGCAAACCAGGTAGCCAATTCAAATGTACTTAATTGATTAACTAAGCGAACGCATACAACCCATTTGTTAGAGCTCATATATTGTAACGCCAAGGAAGTCTAATGCAATTAAAATTGTAAAAATTGTTTTCCAAAATAATGTGGGGGAATAAGAATGGATTATTCTATGAATGAAATTCTATTTTATGACCTTCAAAATATTCCCATACTTCGTTCACATTTAAAAACATGTATAACGTTAAATGGTTTCAAATAACAATGAATAAATTTGTACTGTGAGGATATAAATAAATTACACTCTTGTTTTAAATATAGTAACAAATAAGACATTCAAGATTTAGAATGCGTAAATAAATTTCTACACTGTAATGTTTACCAAT